>LPNX011182630.1:75543-210934 GCA_001517045.1 Pseudotsuga menziesii
ATGCAATGGCGACATAAAAAGGCTTGGAAACCCTATTTGTTTGTCATTTGCCTCCGGGGTTTTCGCTGAACTGCGGTTGCTCTGTGTAATTGTTTTGGCGGCTATTAGAGGCTGCTTCTCTATCTTGCTTACTCTGTGGCTTGTGTTTGTTCTTGCTGCCGTTGCCTTCCTTAATATTTAGCTTGTACATTGCCGTAGTTGTGCTCCTTACTGCGCAAGTAGTTACTGTTTGTTGTGTTTTGGCTCTCAGCCTGCCACAGTTCGGTCATGTTCTTCTCATAGCCTGTCACAAATTTGTGAGGCTTAAGCTCCTTTGTCACTGTTTTTATTTCATGGTCGGCGTAGGGTTTAGAAACTCTGGTGTGTACATTGATAAGTTGGTAATAGCTTCTTCGTTGCTTGACCGTTCTTTTACTTACATGTAAATTACAACTTGAATCTTAAAATGGCTAAAATCCTCTGTTTATTTATTAGCACAGTTAGGGTTTTAATATTTTTAAGCTGAGCCTTTTACTAACACTTAGTAATGTGCTATGTATAGGAAATCCATGAGAGCTCTAGGCTTCGATAGAATAAAAACGATGGTCGGCTTGAGTGGACTCGTGGCCCCAACCGGTAAGCCCCAAGTTCAAAAATGGGTTTTGCCCTATTTGTAAAGAGGGTTGTTGATGGATATAATATAGGGCTTGGAATCCTGTTTCAGTTTCTCGCTAGTTAATGGGTTTTTAATATGATGATGCTTTACATTTTTTACTTGTAAACCCTTGCAGTCATACTGGGTAATACCAACCTTCGAGCCGTGAACTGTCTGTAGTTTTCTTGACTTGTAAAAAAAAGAATACAACCTTACGGGTTGATCATACTCTATTTTTTAAATTAAAAGGGTTTCTCCCATATTTATAGTTTTAAGTGTCTCTTGTTTTTTATTACTCTATTTATGATCATTTGAATTGTAAATGCTAATACTGTAAGGTAAGTTTTTCTTCTTAACTGTCAGTAAAGAACATTTACTGTTAGTAATATTTCTTGAAGGTAAATATTGTTATTGTAAGACTGTAAGTCAGTCGTAATATAAAATTTTATAATTTTATAATTACCTGTTCAAACTGGAATGGTTAGAGTTTTAATGGAATGAACCCTTGTTTAAATATACTCTTAATTTATTTATTAATGGAACATTGTTTCCTGTTTGTTTTGATTTCATTATTATAGGGATATTGATGTTTATTAATCTGTTTATGAAGTATAATTAAAGAGTTTACAAATATACTACAAAGTTTTTTAGATAAGACTATGCTCAATTTAACGTATAGATTATAGTATTTTTGTTTAATTTGTTTACTTAGTTATCAATGTACATGGGTAAAACTTTTATAAATTATTTTATAAAAAGATAAAAGGAAGCTAGGGTTTCGACCCTCGGGTTATCTTGCACATTTTTAAAAGCCTGTTTGTTAAACATAAAATAGTTTCTAAATATGATACTTTAGTTTTATTTTATCTAATGTTTATATTTATACTTGTTTTTATTTACTATTCCACAGCTTTGAAGTTATTCAGAGCTCTGTAAAGACTAGAACATTAACTCTATGACTTTGTTTACTTTTCATAAATAAGGGTTTATATACATAACCCTAATCTAGTTTGTATTAAGTAATAATTTAGAATTTATTAAATAGTTTATAAGATATACTGTATGGTTAATAATTGGTATAAATACTTAACTATTACCTTCAAATTAAATTCTGTTGGTATCAATATACTAATACCTTAAATCTAGTGTAGGTTTACTGTTTCTGTTCTGCATTTTTATTTAGTTATACTTTAAGTAAAAACAGTAAACACAATTAAATCACAACACTCTTTTCCTCCATAATATTTTGAACATTAAAAATAAAATTACTCTGCTATCTTCGGTTACACAATCTTATCTACTATTTTCATTCTCTCGTCCACTTAAAGCATTCTATCTGTGCTAGAGTATGGCATGGTTTCCAGGTTTGGAAAAACACAGTATAGAAATTTATTTTCATTCTAACACCTTATTCTCTAAATCCATTTCATTTCTATAACAATCTAATAAAAATACTAACTCAAAGATTTCACAAACTGAACTGTTAACATTCACATAGCAGTTAACTCGGATTTATTTAAATAACACAGTAAAATGAAATAACTTAGAACCTGTTGAGGACAGTCGACAACAGCTTTAGGAGGCCGTTCCTCCCTACCAATCTCCTGGAGCGCTCAAACAATGCTTCCTCAGGACCCCCGAGCCTGTTCCTGGTCTTCTTGGCTGAGAACTGGTGGAGAATGCAAACAGTAGAACCCTCTATCAATTGACTAGTTCCATACCTCAGTAAAATACTCTCCTCTCAGCAGTATGATCTTCAGCATAAAACTGCACTAGATCAATCAACAGTTATCCCCTCAAACACTTTCCAAATTTCCCTTCCATTGAATTTATCTAAAGTACATTCATTCAACTTGAATGATCACTTCTCTCAAATGAGCCAACTAAACTCTCTTCAATGGGAATTTTTATAAAGATTGCATAGGTCTTTTGGGTCAATTTTCATTAATTGAGCCACCTGCTCTTATTCCACTTTATTGGGGAATCATGACCCCACATGTAGGGAGGTTTCCATGTGCAACAGTTGGAAGTGGTTTGACGATGTTGCCACATGTCAGTTTTCTCTCCACCTAGTCTCCTCCACCAATTTGACCAGTAAACACTCTTTTAACAGCTGTCCTAAGTTGTTGTATCCTCCTTTATTTTTATAAATAAAATATTCATAATTTACATTAAATATCCTTGACCCTGCTGAGTCATCAATTACAACTTAGCATAAAATTTAACATATTGTCCTCAAATAGTATAAAATTGTTTTTGGAAAATTGGGGCATGTGACATACACACCCCCTTAAATTGTAACATTGTCCTCGATGTTATTTATTCTTCATCCTCAGAATTCCTCTGGAATAGAATTAGATATTGTTGGGCAATAGGGCAGACCCGGGTTTGATCTTTTTGTGTCGCACCAACAAAAGACCCACAGTGTTGGCCCTTTCGGCAACAACCTGCGCGCAGGTTGCAGTCTCACCCGAAACAGCTATGGGGTGCCGCAGAATCAGGTTTCTGCAAGCAAAGAGGGGGATTACTGTACCTTAGCCTTGAATAACCTTATCTATCAGTAATCACAAAGTTTTACCATTTATTCTCATGTAAGTTCACAGATAGATAGATAATCGTGACTTGCTTAACCCACTACAGGGAATTCACAGCGGAACTTATTATTTAGCAGTGATCTATATTATCAAATGTATTTTTATTAATGCATAGAAGATAACAGAAACAGAAAACAACACAAGAAACCACAACACCGAATATAATGTGGTTCACCCCCAGTGTAGGGGCTACGTCCACCAAACTGCGTTTTATTCAACTTGCTACAAAACCGCAGTTTGATCTGCACACTCAGCTGCATATTTCTTCAGTCCTTAAAGCTGCGCACACAGCAGTAGGCCTCTGCGCACACAGCTGCAGATATTTCCTTAATCCTTCTTACAAAACCCTCTGCGCACACAGTTGCAGAGGTCGTCCACGCACACAGCTGGGACTTAAAATTCTTTACATAATCAACCTTAACCTTGCCTTAATCTTCCTTACATCATAAAACCTAACCTATCTTCTTTACATAAGCGCTTATTTATACTGCGCATTTTTACAAAACCATGGTCTTAAACCATGGGCACCCAAAAACCCTAAACCCTGGATTTAAACCACGGGTTTATTACAAAAAAATAGGGTTTTGACTTACCCTGACACCCCTAAGACTATCTTGACCCATAACTCCGCTTACCAACAGCCGCAAAGTTACCACAACTAGTAATCTTTAGGGTACACGCCCCAACAGGCCCCTAAGACTCACTAGTGGCTCGTCCCGGGACACTCTTCAGCTTCTCTGGTGGCAGAATTTCGCTGATGAGACATAATGTACTGCTTGGTGAAGCTCTCCATGTTGCTGCCGGCTGCATACTTCTGTCCTTTGCAGCAGTTCTACTGATGAAAGCCGTCGCGACCACCTGCAACACCATCCTTTACTGTGATGGCCGATACCTGACCATCCACGACTATGGGGTCCCCTGGGATTGTGTGTCCCACTGCGGGAGGAGTATAGCTGGCATGGTTCTGTTACACTGAAAGACTGATTGGTGGGATTCTCCAGAGTCTTTCTGCGAGGCCTCACGCCCTTGGTTGCTCTACGTTAGAGCAAGCTCCTGGCCGTCTTTGCAAATTTAGAGCAAACTCCTGCCTGTCGATGTACTTATCCAAGTAGAACTGTGCTAGCGGGGTACTTAGAAGGTGCTGCAGACCTCTGTCCCTTACTTCCCGTACTAACTCCTGAACATTACAGTCGTTCGACATAGTTCGGGCTGAATATGTCACAGATGTGCTTCAGGTAGAAAATACAGGTCGAGATAGCTCCTTATAAAATCCCGAGGCTAAATTTGGCATCATGGTGCAGTAATGATACCAAATCTGACGAAGTTTCGGGAATCTGCTCCACACAGCGCCAGATTTTCCCAAAATCTCATTATGACCAGTAATGAGAGCAACGCTCGTGCTAGCGCCGCTGAATGCAGTATGTCCCATCCGTCACATTTTGGGTTGCGACACACCTTGACAATTTCCGACTTCGACACAACCTGACCCTGCGACCTACGACCAACTTGTAGCTTCGCATCCTGTAGACAAAACAGACTACGATAATTCATAGTGCGACGAGCATGTTACTTATTTAGTTGGAGCTATCTCCTGTTCTGAGTACCTGGCCTGTCTATGTACTTTTTTAAATGGCTCCCATTTATCATAGAAGGGAAAAGTTCACCATTTAACTTGGCTAGCTGAACTGCGCCCCCGTCAGTAACTTTCTGTACTACATACGGTCCTTTCCAATGTGTCTTAAACTTTCCAGGGAACTTCATGAATTTGCTGTCATAAAGGAGCACAAGATCACCCTGCTGAAAATGTTTCTTCTTGATGTGTCTGTCATGCCACGCTTTTTCTCGAGCTTTCTGCACCTGTTGTTGGAAGCCTGCGACAAATCTATCCTCTTCAAGTTCTAATATCTGTTTCAGTATTTCTGTGATTATGGCTGGGTCATCCATCTCGGTGAAAGCAGAGATCCGGAGGCTGGGAACAATGTATTCCAAGGGCATGACAGCTTCTTGTCCATAAACTAGTCGAAAGGGTGTATGGCCTGTCAACTTCTTGCAAGTAGTTCTGTAAGCCCATAGTACCGCTGGAATTCGAAGATCCCAATCATTCCTGTTAGCGTTACAAACCTTTGTCAAGGCATGCTCAAGGATTTTGTTAAAATCTTCGACAGTCCCATTTGCTTGTGGGTGATATGCGGTACTCTTTTGATGATAGACCTGAAATTCTTCGGTCAATACTTCAATAGTCATGTTCAGGAAATGTGATCCCTGATCACTCGTAAGAACTTTGGGACACCCAAATCTGGATAGGATGTTGTCGAAGATGAACTTCGCAGCAGTAGCAGTGCTACAGGTCTTGACCGGTTGAGCTTCGGCCCAACGGGTAAGATAATCAGTTGCTGTGATGATGTATCTAGCTCCTGACTTTTTCACGGGGGGGTTGATAGGTCCAACAAATTCAATGGCCCATTTGTCAAAGGCCTGCAATGTTACTTGCGGAGCTAGGGGCATTTCATCCCTCCTAGATGGTTTACCTGTCCTCTGACATATGTCGCAGCTGTGGCAATATTCTCTTGCATCTTTGTGAAGTGTGGGCCACCATAAACCGGCTGTCAAAATCTTCTGCGCTGTGGCTTTGCCTGCATAGTGACCTCCTGCTGCACCAGAGTGTGCTTCCGCCAAAATTAGACTTTTTTCGTGTTCCAAAACACATCTGTGCAGTATCTCATCTGGTCCCAGTTTATACAGCTGCCCTGCTATTAAAGTGAAGTCCGCGGCTCGCACCACCAACTGCTTCTTCTACTGTGTGGTCATCTCTGAAGGGGGGATACCTGTAGACAAATACTGAGCAATATCCTGGAAATAATCATCAACTATCTGTATAGCAAATAATTCTGCATCGGGGAGGCCTTCGTCCATGTTGGTAGGTTCTTCGCCTGATTCGAGCCTCGACAAGTGGTCAGGTCCTAGGTTAAGTCTTCCAGGCTTAACAATGATCTCAAAATCATACTCTTGAAATAGAATTAACCATCTGCATATTCTTCCACCTAGTACATGTTTGTTAACCAAGTACTTCAAAGCAGAATGGTCAGTAAACATCTTAAAATGAGATCCTAGCAGATAATGTCGGAATTTTTGTAATGCATATACCATAGCAAGGCCCTCACGTTCTGCCGTAGTATAATTTTTCTCTGCTGTAGATAACTTCCTACTGGAAAAAGAGATAGGGTGATCGATATTACCTGCGCCTGGCTGGGCGAGCACAGTACCTAAAGCAATAGAGGATGCATCAACATGCACATGAAACTCCTTGTTCCAGTCAGGGAATACTAGGATAGGGGCAGTGACCATTTTTTCTTTCAGAATGTCGAGGCTTGCTTGGCATTCTGGTGTCCATTCGAACTTAATATCCTTCTTTAGCTGTCTTTCCATTGGGGCAGTAATCTTGGCATATCCTTGGATGAATTTCCTGTAGTAACCGGTGTGACCCAGCGTTGTGCGAAGTTGTTTGACGGACTTCGGAGGTGGCAGGTTCACAATAATAGCAATCTTCATAGGGTCCATCATCAATCCCTGCTTACATACCACATGACCAAGGAGAATGCCAAAGGGTGCATAGAAAATGCACTTTTTCAAGTTCAAGGAGATTTGGTGCTGTCTGCATTTATCCAACATAAGTCTCAAGCTAGTTATATGGCCTTTTAATAGCCCAAAAATAGTCCAATCATCAAAGTAAACTTCTAGGAATTTTTGTATGTATTCCTTAAACGCGGAGATGACTACTCGCGAAAATATGGCAGGTGCATTCTTCAGCCCGAAGGGCATGACAGTATACTGGAAGGATCCCATCTCGGTAGCAAAGGTTGTCCTGTGACGGTCCTCTGGGGCAATTCGGATCTGATGGTAGCCCGAAAACCCATCGGTAAAAGAGTATACTTCTTGACCTCCGACATTGTCGAGCACTTCATCTGTAAAGGGAGTGGGAAAAGGGTCATGTAGACAGGCATCATTGAGTTTCCTTAGATCGACACAGATTCGGATTTCACCCTTAGTCTTCTTCTCCTGGATGACCATAGGGCTGACCCACTCAAATTCTTCAACAGGTTCAATTATTCCTGCAGCAAGCATCTTATCCAACTCTAGCTTAACCTTTTCCTTGTATTTTGGATTCAATCTATAAGGGCGCTGCTTCACAGGCTTCGCATCAGGCTTCAGGGGGTTCTTCATTACTCCGATATCTCCCAAGATACCTTTCATTTCAGAGAAATTTGTCGGAAAAAGATCTTGGTATTCGTGGAGAAGTTGAGTTACCTTGCTGACCATCTTGTCATCCCAATAGTCGCCAATGGTAGCAAACTTAGGCTGTTCCTCGGATCCAATGTTAACTGTGCGCATCTTCAAGGGCTGCATCACTTCGGGAACTTCGACTGCCGGTCCATGCACGTCGCAGTATCCTTCTGACTCAGGGATATCGAGACGACGCGGGTCCTCCTCCTCATCGACTGTGAAGTTATAACATTCGACTGCGAGGGCTTCTTGTGTGGCCCAATCAGGGCAATTTTCTGTCACTTCTTGTTCGGTAAATACCTTAGTATGGATGATCCTGATAGCGGCATCGAGGGCTGGACAGACATCATTAGTAGAGAAAGTATGGATAAAGCTATGAACAAGACAGTCCCAACTTACAGTGTCTTGGCGAAGTTCAGCCTCCGCGTACCAGTTCTTCGCTAGTGGTCCCAGCGTGTGCACAAATCTATGTACCCACTCATCCTGAGGTACATACTTCCATGCCTCGTAGCATTTGCTTAAGTGGTCCTGTGGACAAGTTTTCCCATCAAACTTGCTTCGCGCCTTTGCCAGCTGGTCTGAGAATCTCAGGCGAAGGAGCTTCTGACACGCTTTCCAGGTAGGGATCTGCCTCTTATGGTTCGTCCACCATCTGAATGCTGTGGCTCTGAATCCTGACTCTAGGGCCTTCATTTTCTGTAGGTCTGGTATTTGGTCCGAGAATTTTGCAATAAATAGTTAAGGATCTGTCGAACCATCATACACAGGTATAGTTCTGGTTTGTGAGTCGACCCATCGGAGAGATTTTGTAAGGCAGGCACTGTTGTCCCGATGGTGCTCAGATAATCGGTGTTCCCAACTTTCTAATTCATCTTCAGAGTCCGTCATACAGGAGCTACCAGACTCCCACCCTGCGGCCGGAGGATCCACATAACCTTCTTCCTGCGCCGTGATAGTAGATATAGGTTCCATATCAGCATGATCCTCATGGCGGAGTGGCTCGGTGTACCGTTCCCCTTGTGAAGGATCCAGGGGCAGGATGACCCTGAAGTCTTTCCCTTCAAAGACCATCTGTCTCTTCTTTAGGTTGATGACTGCAGCATTTGCCATTGCCCATTCAATTCCTAACAGGGCCGGGTAAGGGTTGATGTCATCAATGATCTCAATTACTTCGAAATCCGTGAAAGTGCTGACTCCATCAATATCTATTTGGAGATCCAGGAATCTTCCTAAAGGTACAATATTTTGTTGGTTGGCTAGCCGCAACTGTATAGGGGACCAGGCAAGGGTAGGTTTCCCCATTTGTTCCCAGGTTTGTTTTGGTAAAACGTTTACATCGGACCCCAAGTCCAGAATAACATCGGTCATATCATATGCCCTATCTGAACATTCAATCGCATTTCCCTACCGGTCCTACTGACTCAATGAACAGTTTTGTCCTAACCACAAGTTTGCAAAGATTCGCAGGAAGCGATGAAGTTCTGTAGCTGATTCAAAGCAGCTTGATTTCTTAAAAGTTTGAGGCAACTTTGCAAAAAGGTAGATAGTATACTTACTTTATCTAGCGATGCGTCGCAGGGTGACGACTGGGGCTACGCAGGCGCGCTGGGTGGGCTAGGGCCAGCAAAATCCTTCTTGGCCTCCATGAATGTCTCTTTCTCTCGAATGATATCAAATGCAGGAATTTTCTCTGGAGCCTTACGAACTAGAGCTTCGACAAGCCGGTTTGGCGTATTTTGGATGTGTGTCGTAACTCCACTTCTTGTAACGACATTAATGGTTGCCGCAGGGTGAGGCTCCACAGAAATCATCTGGAGGCTCTGAGTAGGGGTAGTCTGGCGTGCCTGAATCTTAGCGATCAACTGGGGGCACTGCTCAATCACATGGTCTACGGTGCGGCAATACCGACACGTCGTAGTGGGGTTCCGACAGTCACGAGCCAAATGCCCAGCTTGGTTACAATTGTAACACATGAATTGGCTTCGGCCGCACCCGACCATGCCTCCACGGCCTCCAGAAGTACCTCGTCCTGAGGCGCCCCCCTGGTATCCATAACTGTCGGTGCTTGGGCCTTCAGTGTGCACCCGGTAGGCATCATAGGTGCGGCACTCATCCTCATTATGACCTACAGATTTGCAAAAATTACAGTAGGAGTTCTTAGGTCCCTGTCCATACCTTTACAGCAGGTAACAGTTCTCAGGTCGGTGTTGACCTATCATTCTGCAGAGCTCACAATAGAGAACTTGAGGTGGAAAGGGGTTCGGTGCACCGGTCTGCAGGTACTTGTTTACGAGAGGGCACCGTTCCTTGTCGTGACCTTCGGTCCGACATTGCGTGCACTAGACCTCTTCACGATCAGGTTTTCCCTTTTTCATCTCGCGAAGTTCTAGAGCCATCGCGACCAACTGCGCTTGGATTTGAGAAATACCCGAGTCATCTCCGACAGGGGCAGTCTCTAGTTTCATTGCGATTTCCAAAGCCTCTTGTTGGTCACCAACCTTCTGTTGCATGAGTGGAGTTCGGATATGTGGTAGCAATGCTGCAATAAACCATTCCTTATGCTGCGCAGGACTAATGGTAAAGCTGACTTGGTCTAGTAGAACTTTGAATCTTTGATCAAAGTCCCAGACTAATTCGCCCCGCCACTGTTGAATCTCCTTGAGTTCAGCAATGCTCTGCGACTCCGATTTAGGCTTCTTAAATTCTTTGACTATAGCCGCCTTGATCTCGCCTAATGTAGGGCTCTGAGTGCTGAAAAATTTCATGAACCATGTCAGAGCCCGGTCCCGAAAAGAAGTAATGAGCTGCGCGGCTCGCACATCCGGATCTGTAATTTTCTTCGCGTTCCATACCGCTTCGCATAGAAACCAGAACTGTTCTGGGTCCTCTGATCCCATGCCTTTAAAGATGGGGAGTTTAATGTCATCAACGAGGTGGGCCATGGGGTTTCTGGGGGGGTTGGGAGAGGGACAGGATGTCGATGGGGGGGGGAGTTACAGGGGCAGACTGGCCTGTGGCCGGAATACTCGGGCCTGGTTGACTCTCAGACTGCGATGGAATTTCAGGGGTAGCAGAGCGGCGTTGCGGGGTGGCCGGAGGGTTTCCAATCGAAGGGTAGTCTTCGGAATCTGACTCTTCAGGGTTTACAGGGGTGGACGCGTTAACCTGACCTAAGAAAGAGGGGTCAAAATCTTTCTTATACCTTTTTTCGTTTCGCAACAACCCACTTTGCTCGTCGAAGGGAGTGTCACTTGCAAACATATGTTAGTACGACGAAACTAATAGTCCGATTCAAACAGCAATATACCCATTTTGGCCAATAGTATTTCAATCCTAAAGCTTAATAAATTCACAAACTTACTGTAGGGACCTTTGAAAAACTGTCGTTCAGCTTCGCTGAAAGAGGTGCTCGTGTCATAGGCAAACTCTGTTACAAAGGCTTCGAACGTTCGCGTCGTCCAAAAGTCAACGGTGCGGGAGACCTCGTCGTTCACGTGTTGCACAAGATTGACCCTTGCGGGGGTCCACATAGGGATCCGCCGAGCTTGAGAGTTCGTCTTCCTCTTTGTGAACCTAGACAACCACTGGTGCAAATCTATGCGGATACTACCAAAAAAAATTTCATAAGCATCACGAAAAACATACCTTTGTAAAAATTCACTTGCATTTCACTGCTGAATGGCATTCTCTTGCTGCGCAAATTGCAAACAGATCTCAGCAAACCAATCACTGATTTCCTTCATAGAGGGCCTCCAGAACATAGCCCTTGTGGTACAAGGTAAACCCCTCTTGAGCAGGTACTGAGTTCAGGTCCCGGCAATGGAACCAATTTGTTGGGAAATAGGGCAGACCCGGGTTTAATCTTTTGTGTCGCACCAACAAAAGACCCACAGTGTTGGCCCTTTCGGCAACAACCTGTGTGCAGGTTGCAGTCTCACCCGAAACAGCTATGGGGTGCCGCAGAATCAAGTTTCTGCAAGCAAAGAGGGGGATTAATGTACCTTAGCCTTGAATAACCTTATCTATCAGTAATCACAAAGTTTTACCATTTATTCTCATGTAAGTTCGCAGATAGATAGATAATCGTGACTTGCTTAACCCACTACAGGGAATTCACAGCGAAACTTATTATTTAGCAGTGATCTATATTATCAAATGTATTTTTATTAATGCATAAAAGATAACAGAAACAGAAAACAACACAAGAAACCACAACACCGAATATAACGTGGTTCACCCCCAGTGTAGGGGCTACATCCACCAAACTGCATTTTATTCAACTTGCTACAAAACCGCAGTTTGATCTGTGCACTCAGCTGCAGATTTCTTCAGTCCTTAAAGCTGCGCACACAGCAGCAGGCCTCTCCGCACACAGCTGCAGATCTTTCCTTAATCCTTCTTACAAAACCATCTGCGCACACAGCTGCAGAGGTCGTCCACGCACACAGCTGGGACTTAACCTTCTTTACATAATCAACCTTAACCTTGCCTTAATCTTCCTTACATCATAAAACCTAACCTATCTTCTTTACATAAGCGCTTATTTATACTACGCATTTTTACAAAACCATGGTCTTAAACCATGGGCACCCAAAAACCCTAAACCCTGGATTTAAACCACGGGTTTATTACAAAAAAAGAGGGTTTTGACTTACCCTGACACCCCTAAGACTATATTGACCCATAACTCCGCTTACCAACAGCCGCGAAGTTACCACAACTAGTAATCTTTAGGGTACACACCCCAACAGATATGCATCTCGCATATTACTTTCCAATTCCCGGGTGGCTTCCTTTGGACTAAGGTGCTTCCATTGCACCTTCACCTGACCAATGGTGCGGTTCTGAAGTGTGATCTCCCTCCACCCGAGGATAAATTCCGGTTCCACCAGAAAATATCCTTCTGGTTCCACCTATACATCATTCCAGTTAACAACATGAGTAGCATCATGAACATATTTCTTTAATACAGAAATGTGAAAAACATTATGAACTCTTAAATTCAGTGGTAATGCTAATCGATAAGCTACTTGTCCAATCCTGGACAATATTTCAAATGGACCACAGTAACGAGGTGCTAATTTTGCACAACTACCCAACTTCAGAGAACTCTTTTTGGGTCTCACCTTAATGAATACATGTTCACCTACCTGAAACTCTTTTGGAGTTATTTTAAGGTCTGCTTGACTCTTCTGTCGATCTTGCGTGGTTTTCAGATTACCTTGTACCTGCTTTACAATTTCTTCCATTTCTTTCAATAGTTCAGGTCCTAATACTAATCTGTCTACTAGATTACTCCAAGAAATATGAGTGTTACACTTCCTTCCACACAAGATTTCAAAAGGACTAAATCTGGCTGCAGCTTGATAATTATTATTATAAGAAAATTCCACTAGGTGCAAATAATCCTCCCATTTGCCTGGCTGATCTTTTACATACATTCTTAGTAAATCTTCTAGTACTTGGTTTACTCTTTCAGTATGTCCATCAGTTTGAGAATGGAATGAAGTACTAAAATTTAGTGTAGTGTTTAATCCTTTAAACGGAGATTTCCAAAAGTTACCTGTAAATTTAGGGTCTCGATCTGAGATTATAACTTTTGGTATTCCATGCAATCGAAAAAATTTCTTCAAAAAGATATCAGCTATGTTTGCAGCTTTATATGTAGTTTTAACAGGTATAAAGTGGGCTTCTTTACTCAATTTGTCAACTACTACCATTATAGAATCATTTAAATTCTGATTTTTAGGCAGTCTAGTAATAAAATCAAGACTAATTATCTCCCATTTCCAGCTAGGAATGGGCAATGGCTGAAGTAATCCAGCTGGGTGTTGATGTTTGGTTTTTACCTGCTGACATTCAAAACACCTAGCGATATATTCTGCCAGTTCAATCTTGATGTTTGGCCAAAAATATTCTTTTCTTAACATAGTTATAGTCTTTTGATAACCCAAATGGCCCGAGTATGGAGTTTTATGGATTTCATCTAAAATTAATAACTTAACTTTAGGTACATTTGGTACATACATTCTGTCTTTATACAGTAAAAATCTTTTATCATTCAAGATATACCCTTTACTTAAGCTTTCTGTTGAATTTTCTTTCGTTTTAGCTTGTAAATTTTGGTAAATTTCATCCTGATCTATCCATGCTTCAAGCTGTTCTTCCAGATTTGTTGTATAAGTGCTAATAACTGCTGCAAATTTCAGCCTTGCATTTCTACTTAATGCATTAGCAACTTTATTTTCTTTACCTTTAATGTGCTGAATTTCGAAATCATACTCACTTAGAAAAGATAGCCACCTAGTTTGTCTAGCATTCAGATTAGGCTGATCTAAAAGATATTTTAGTTCTTTATTATCGGTCATTAGAATAAATTTTCTTCCAATTAAATGATGATGCCACATCTTTAGAGCATGTATAACAGTAGCTAATTCTAAATCATAAGTTGCATAATTTGTTTCATGAATTTTTAATTTCCTAGACTCATAAGCAATAACATGCCCTTCTTGAGTCAATACTCCCCTTAAACCATCATTGCAGGAATCAATACATACTACAAAATCTTTATTTGGATCAACTATTCTTAAAATAGGTGCCCTGGTGAATAAATTTTTTAACTTTTTAAAACTATCCTCGCATTTCTGGTTCCAATCAAATTTCTTTCCCTTCTTCGGCAAAGAAGTTATCAGATTTGCGATTTTCAAAAACCATTCAATAAACCTCTGGTAATAACCAGTAATTCCCATGAAGAATCGAACCTCAATTACATCTTTAGGAACCGACCAATCTTCAATCACCTTTATCTTTTCGGGATCCACCGAAATACCTTCCTTAGTCACCACATGACCTAAGTACTGGATTTCATCCTTAAAGAAATCACATTTACTAAACTTTACAAAGATTTGATGATCTCGTAACTCTTGAAAAACAATTTTTAAATGTTCCTTATGTTCTTCTTCAGATTTCGAATAGATTAATATGTCATTGATAAAAACGACCACAAACTTATCTAGATATTTATGCATAACATTGTTCATTAAACACATAAAGACAGCTAGGGTGTTAGTAAGCCCGAATGGCATGACGCCAAACTCGTAATGGCCATATCAAGTCCTAAAAGTTGTTTTAAAGATGTCTTCATCTTTAATCCTGACTTGGTGATATCCAGACCTTAAATCAATTTTTGAAAACACCGTAGCTCCTCATAGTTGATCAAATAGATCATCTATGCGAGGAAATGGGTATCTATTTTTAATAGTCATCTTATTCAACTGATGGTAATCTATGCAAAGTCACACAGTTCCATCCTTTTTCTTAACGAAGATGACAGGTTCCCCCCAAGAAGACACACTGGGTTGAATATATTTCTTGTCAATAATTTCTTTTAATTGGGACTTTAGTTCATTAAGTTCAAGTATGTTCATCCGATAAGGGGCCTTTGAGCTGGGTGCTGCACCTGGTACTAGCTCAATGGTAAAATCCAATTCCCTTTTCGGAGGTAGTCCCGGAATTTCTTTCGGAAATACGTCTGCATATTCTTTTAAAACTGGTATATCCTCCAATTTTAATTTATTTGTATTATTTAGATTTTCCTCATTAGTTACTCTTACTGCACATGCCTTACAACCTTTCCTAACAACTCTCTTAAGCTGTAGAGAAGAAATTTTCCTTATGGTTGTTTTTCTAGGGATTCCCTTTACACTTATTGATTTTTCATCATTATTTATACAAGTAAAGGTTTTATCATAACATTTTAAAATCACCCTATGTTGCTCTAACCAATCCATACCGATTAGTATGTCGTAAGAACCAATAGGTAATACATTAAGCTTTACAAAATTTTCAAATTGATCCATAACTACTACACATTTCTTTACAAAACAAGCTACCTTCCTTTTTGCACCAGTGGCTAACTGAACCAACCAAGAACTTTCATATTTTTCAACAGGTAGCTAACATTTTTCTACCAATTTAGGTGAAATATAACTTAGACTATCTCCTGGATCAATTAAAATAGCTATAGGGGTTTGGTTTATCTTACCTTCTACTTCCACCATGGAAGTTTGACAGTCTGCTTGTCGGTTCTCCAAGGCTGCATTGATTCTAGACATAGTCCTCTCTAAATCTCCAACTGTCATTTCCTCCTATATGGTATGGATATTACTGACATTCTTTTTCCGATTAGGACAAACTGAAGAATAATGTGGGCCATTACACTCCCAGCACTTTATGGGTTCTTTACATTCAAAATTCTTTGTGTAATTACCATGATTATTAGCAGACTCTTTACCCTTCAGATTGTTCTGATTGCTTGGTGAATATTCTTATTCCCTTGGAAATTCTTGTTAGGAAAATTTCTGGCCTTATTATTCTTAGAATTATGATTGGGCACAAACTCTTTCTTCCTTTGATCATAATTATTATTATTCTTTTTGGCCTTCTAGTTGGCCATGCTCTCCTTTTTCCAATTCTGTTCATAACAGAAATTAGCTTTCCTCATAGCTTCTTCCAAAGTTTTTGGATTGTCATACTCAATCCTATCCTTTATGTGATAAGGTAAACAACTGAGGAATTGTTGTACCTTTGGTTTTTCATCTACAAGGTATGGCGCATACCTAAGAAGACTTAAAAACTTGTTCAAATCTTTCATAGTCATTGTACCTAATTTAAACTCATAGAATTATTTTGCTCTCTCTTCATATTACTGTTCAGATAATAATTTCTTTTTAAAGTACTTCTTGAAGGTACTCCAATTTACATTCTTTTCTTTTATTCCTTTCACTCTCTTTAAATCTTGCCACCATATATCATCTTTTCTTGAGAGATTATAGATAGCAATTCTAGCCTTTAATTGGTTAGAATAGTTATAAATCTGGAAGTATTTCTTCATGCCAGATAAGTAGGATTTCGCTTCCTCCCCCTTCTCAGTTTCTCCATTAAATGTTGGTGGTTTAATCTTTTTAAAATCCCCAGAAATTTCCTCATAAGGTTTATATTTTCTCTTTTTAGTATAATGGTTGTCATCACTACTATCACTAGTGGAATGAAAATTACGCTGATCACCAAAATACCTCTGAAGATGAGCTACTTTCATTGTTAGTATGTTTAATCTTTTTATATTTATGTTGATGACTTATATCTTTTGAATCAGCTCTTTTACCCCTTGCCTCAGTTTGAAATCTTTATGTTAGGATCTAATTTAGCTCCTCCTGAGCTCTCAGAATCCTTTCATTTTCTTTTTTAACAGATTCCATTTCATATTTTAAGTCTTTTAATGTTTGTAAAAGTTCTGAGGAATTAGTACTTATGTCTTCTTGTATAGGGTCTCTTTGTAAGTTTTCTTGTTTAGTAATGGGAAATTCATCTTCCGCATATTCCTCCAGCCTTTCCATACCTATTGTTAAACTCAGAAACAAATTTCTTTGTTGAATAACATTAAAAGAAAACAACATCAACAAAATGATTTAATACACTATTTCATATAAGCAAGTTTAGCTTCATTAAGGCCTAGTGTTTGAACCTTGTGCTATGATACCACATGTCATAACCCCAAAATTTCATAAAAATTTAAATTTTTTAAGATAACATAAAATGTTGAATACACAGTTTACTAACTGCTAGCGGTTAGCGGAAATGAAACAGTCTATCAATTAGTATTAATCATTTTTATATTACAATAACTAAAACATCTTTCATTTTCATAATGTATATAAGATTGACCTGCATTCAGTTTTCTTTCAGTTTTTACTAACAAGTTTACTTTTGGCAAGTAGGTGAAATCTATCTTTGAAAACTTGGGCTTACTTAGCATTTATGCTAATGCAGATGGACTGTTGGTTCTTACAAGTTCAACAGGTAACGATCGATCAAGTAGAAGTTTAATTCATAAGTAGCAAGAAGTATAGATGTTGCATGTTAAACTACTAGTAAATAATTGATTATTTACAAGCAAGCACTTATCTTTATCTTTATCACACCTAATGGAACCAGGATACTTACTGTGAACTTAGCGTTCATGTTCTTCGTAATACAATTGTTTCTATTTTAACATGCTTATATCTCTAATGTTGTGTTTAATCATGCTGTCTCTTATTCTAGAAAGTGTTCCTATCAATATCGATAGTAACGATCTCTAATAGAGTACAAGTTTATGTTTTGTCTGTTCTTACTAGCCCTCGAAGTTATTAACCTAATGTTTGTGTGTAAGTAATTTAAGTACTAAGTTAAAGACTTCAGTACTTAAACTATTGCCTTGCTACTTGTAGTATTTTAACTATCTACAACATCCCTTAATGCATATTGTTCCAAGATAACTATTGCTTGCATCCTAAAGAAATATTCTACTTGGAAGTGTCCATGACATTATAAATTTGGTTCTTGTAGTTTAGACCCATTGTCTCAAGATGGAATACTACTTACCATTACTTTCACAAGTCCAAGGTAAATATATTATCAGTGTTATTCTAGTAATTATAATCCTTTAACATAGTTTACTTCATGGTAAAATTTACTATTATCAAGTTGTCTTTCTTATAATAGTTGTAGTTTATAACAACTATTAAGGTAGAATTTCTTTCTACTTAGAACTTCAAATCTGAGGACTATATTAAATGGAACTAATATGACCAAGATTCATATATGATGCTAAGAACAAGCAAACATAAACAATCATAAACTATCTTTGCCAATAATGATAGGATCTTTTATTATTATTATTGACAAGTTAAGCATACAAACTATTATGCTTACATCAAGGTCGAGACTTGTGCTTGTTTACTTGTCATATTTTAATTACCCTTACTCTTATAATCGAATTCCATAGTTTATAACTAACCCTAAACCATTGGTTTCAAAAATAAGGTTTGACTTCAAATATAATATGTAATTATTTCAACTTCGTTTTGTAAAGTGTACATACCAAATTTTATTTGCAACTACTTCATTGTATGGTCGACTTTGGGATTGTATCGATGGCAACGCTGTTATAACCATACTCTAAAGTCAACGTTAGATATCATTACTCTCAATTATACAAGCCTTGATAGCTTCGATTACCATGATATAGTTGTAACTAGTGCATATATAAAACTATATTTCATATACATTGCATAATTGCTTATCTATATATGCAATGATAAACTGATTATTGAACACGCAGGTGAACTATAGACTTCAACCCTTACATGGTTTAAATATTTGGAGGGCATGTGGTCACCTCTTGTCCATGCAATGGAGACATAAAAGGACTTGGAAACCCTATTTGTTTGTCATTTGCCTCCAGGGTTTTCGCTGAACTACGGCTTCTCTGTGTAATTGTTTTGGTGGCCATTAGAGACTACTTCTCTGTCTTGCTTACTCCATGTCTTGTGTTTGTTCTTGCTGCAGTTTCCTTCCTCAATATTTAGCTTGTACATTGTCGTAGTTGTGCTCCTTACTGCGCAAGTAGTTACTGTTTGTTGTGTTTTGGCTCTCAGCCTGCCACAGTTCGGTCCTGTTCTTCTCATAGCTTGTCATGACTTTGTGAGGCTTAAGCTCCTTTGTAACTATTTTTATTTCATGGTCAGCATAGGGTTTAGAAACTCCAGTGTGTACATTGCTAAGCTAGTGACAACTTGTTCGTTGCTTGACCATTCTTCTACTTACAGGTAAATTACAACTTGAATCTTAAAATGGTAAAATCCTCTATTTATTTATTAGCACAGTTAGGGTTTTAATATTTTTAATCTGAGCCTTTTACTAACGCTTAGTAATGTGCTATGTACAGGAAATCCATGACAGCTCCAGGCTTCGATAGAATAAAAATGATGGTCAGCTTCAGTGTAATCGTAGCCCCAACCGGTAAACCCCGAGTTCAAAAATGGGTTTTCCCCTATTTGTAAAGAGGGTTGTTGATGGGGATAATCCAGGGCTTGGAATCCTGTTTCAGTTTCTCGCTAGTTAATAGGTTTTTAATATGATTATTCTTTACAATTTTTACTTGTAAACCCTTGCAGTCATGTTGGGTGATACCGGCCTTCGAGCCGTGACCTGTATGTAGTTTTCTTGACTTGTAAAAATAATATTACAGCCTTACGGCTTGATCATACTCTGGTTTTTAAATTAAAAGGGTTTCTCCCGTATTTATAGTTTTAAGTGTCTCTTGTTTTCGATTACTCTATTTATGATAATTTGACTTGTAAATGCTAATATTGTAAGGTAAGTTTTTATTCTTAACTGTTAGTAAAGAACATTTACTGTTAGTAGTATTTCTTGAAGGTAAATATTGTTATTATAAGACTATAAGTCAATTGTAATATAAAATTTTATAATTTTATAATTACCTGTTTAGACTAGAATAGCTAGGGTTTTAATGGAATGAACCCTTGTTTAAATATACTCTTTATTTATTTATTAATGAAACATTGTTTCCTATTTGTTTTATTTCGTTATTACAGGAATATTGATGTTTATTAATCTGTTTATGAAGTATAATTAAAGAGTTTACAAATATACTACAAAGTTTTTGAGATAAGACTATGCTCAATTTAACGCATAGATTATAGTCTTTTTGTTTAATTTGTTTACTTAGTTATCAATGTACATGGTCAAAACTTTTATAAATTATTTTATAGAAAGATAAAAGGATTCTAGGGTTTTGACCCTTAGGTTATCTTGCACAGTTTTAAAAGCCTGTTTGTTAAATATAAAATAGTTTCTAAATATGATACTTTAGTTTTATTTTATCTAAGGTTTATATTTATACTTGTTTTTATTTACTATTCTGCAACTTTGAAGTTATTCAGAGCTCTGTAAAGACTAGAACATTAACTCTGTGACTCTGCTTACTTTTCATAAATAAGGGTTTATATATATAACCCTAATATAGTTTGTATTAAGTAATAATTTAGAATTTATTAAATATTTTATAAGATATACTGTATGGTTAATAACTTGTATAAATACTTAACTGTTACCTTCAAATAAACTTCTGTTGGTATCAGTATACTAATACCTTAACTCTAGTGTAGTTTTACTGTTTCTATTCTGCATTTTTATTTAGTTATACTTTAAGTAAAAACAGTAAACAAAATTAAATCACAACACTATTTTCCTCCATAATATTTTAAACATTAAAAATAAATATTACTCTGCTATCTTCAGTTACACAATCTTATCTACTATTTTCATTCTCTCATCCACTTAAAGCATTCTATCTGTGCTAGAGTACGACTTGGTTTCCAGGTGTGGAAAAACACAGTATAGAAATTTATTTTCATTCTAACACCTTATTCTCTAAATCCATTTCATTTCTATAACAATCTAATAAAAATACTAACTCAAACATTTCACAAACTAAACTATTAACATTCACATAGCAGTTAACTGACATTTATTTAACTAACACAGTAAAATAAAATAACTTAGAACCTGTTGAGTGTAGTTGACAAAATCTTTAGGAGGTTGTTCCTCCCTACCAATCTCCTGGAGAGCGCTCAAACAACGTGGTTACGGAGAGAAATTCCTATGGCTTGGGGTATACCACAATAGACAGCTTGACTCCAGAAATCAATCCTTTCCAATATGCAATATAAATTAAATATCTAACAATAAAGGATCAGACCTTGTAGCTTATTATGTATGGTTGAAGTAGATCCCCATTGAGCTTTCCAACTTTAGCTTGAATTGATAGATTACTTCCTCAACAACAAGTAAACAATACAAGCATACTATATATATTGGTGTTAGATCTATTCTAACATATATAATCAACAAAGCATAAGCATTTGAAAACATCCATGGATTAAATATTCATTCAAACATACATTATTGGACAGGAAAAGATATTTCTATTAATAAAATTCAGCATGTCTGCAAATCGGAGAAACTGAATCCCCCACTTGGGCCTCCACCACCGCAATCCTCCACCTCTTGATAGCAAGCTCACAAGCAAAAGGCAAGCTTGGGAAGAACACAAAAGTGCTCCAAGGGACAAAGGGATGCAGACTCAAGCATAAGTTTTGGAAACAATGGACTATAGTTTCTTTGCTGTCAATTCTCTCATATGCATTCAATGTACCATAGAGTTCCTTATATAGCTTTTCAAAGGGGTAATGAAAGGTAAAATCCGAGTGATCTCAAGGCATATGGAAGGCTAGGAGTCAACTGAGTTAGATCCATGTCAAGGAAAACTCCAAAAGGATTTGGATTATGCACACATCCCGATGTACGCGGTTTTAGGGGTCAAACCCACGTGTACATGCGATTAAGGGTTTAAAAGTTGCATATAGAAATTTTCACATGTTTTTAGGGATGGTATAGGAAACATCAAAGGACAAAAAATGGTCCAAGGGGTCTAAGGAGTTTGCACAGGGACAGGAGAAGTCCATACAAGTGTGATTCACATGGAGTGGAAAAATCAGCTATAACAGATGCCCCATAATGTGTGAGGTTAGAGGGGTCATACGATGGTCGAAATACATTATAAGTCCATCCTAGAAGTGGAGTGATGAAGGATCCCAAATGGAATACCAGCCACCCAATCAGCATAGTACAATGATAGAACTCTGCACATCACTGCAAATACATGTAGCAATCCCGGATACATAAGAGTACAATGGCCATGAATAGGCATGATACAATATATCACATAAGTGGTCATCACCACGTACAATATACATAGATCCAAATCTCCATAATGAAGATATACAAAGGACCATGATCTCCATAATAGCTGAAGATATAAAATGGATCAAGATCTCCATAATGGCTGGAAATATTTGACATATACTGGAATCAAGTCACGAGAGCTGAAATCTCATGAACACTTGCACGATCAAGGAGGTAGCATATAAAAGATGCCACCAATCTAGAAGGTCTTCTACACAAATCGCTACGAGTACATGTCCTTCTATGTGAATAGATGTGTCGAGGTCGAACATAGTAGTCCATCGTCTGATTATCGATCATTAATGTATACCATTAACAGACGCAAGATCACCCACCGGTAATCAAAATGGGAATCAAGGTACTAGAGTGCAAACTAACAAGTGTGAATAAATATGTTGAGGTCGAACACTTGAGAGGATCCATCGATCAGGGGATAATGATGTATTCCCAAATATTGTTGATGGCGAGAGAACATGCCATTGATGACTGCAAGTCTCAAGGCACTCAAAATGACTCTAGATTCCAATCCCAAAATAAATGATCTGAATTCGATGGGATGAAATCCAATGGAAGGAGGGAATTAAGGTCCCCCATCATCCAACACGAGGTACTCAGCAAAGATGTATAATGTGGAAGAACTTGATCATAAGGTGCATGAACCAGTAACTGTACCGGGAATGGCCGACATGCAAAGTCACGATAACTGAGGAATGGCCAACTCAAGTTTCAACTTCCTTCGAACAAGAGCATAACGACGAATGGTGACTGAATAAAGGAAGCATAGACTCGATAAACAAACTAGGACATCTCTACGACACAGGAGGCATCAAAAGAGGCTCCATAGGGACTGGAAGCTTAACCAGTCGGTGGAGATAAACTCAGATAAATGAGTATAGCTCCTAAATTCAAACTATAAACCCAACCAATGGATGTGATATACAGCTGTTTGAAGGCGACACGACTCTACAGTTGCCAAAGATAACATCTTTCCTTGTGTGGATTTTTTGTTTTTTGATTTTTTTGGACTTTTTCAAATATTTAAAAAGCTTGAAAAAGAATAAAATTGATTTATAGTTACAGACTAGGAGGAGACGAGTGTCATAGGGGCAAACAAACTAGTTCCAAGTAGTGGAACATACCTATGCTCAATGCAAGGAAACATGTGTAGGACATCGACACTCGAGGGAAAATCCCCCCCCCCCCCCCCCCCCCGGTAAAAAGGGAATCAAGTTGCAAAAGATATATAAAATGGCTCTGCATGACTAGACATGAGATAAGCTCGAGAAATATGGCTGAAGCACAATGTCAGGGAAGCCAGCATAAAGCTCAACAAGCCAGGAAAAGCTCATGATAATGCAATTACAAATTGACATAAGGGAGTCCTGAGGGAAACAGGCCAGCAAAAGATCAAGAGGAGTATGAGGCTCTTGCAAAATGTCATGGAAGTACTATACAATGGACTCCCACACCTTAAAGGATAAAACGTCAGCATGGGCACCAAATGCAAATAAGGCACTAGCTAGGGTACCCATGTAAGGTCAAGCTCTACCACTCATACCATGCCACTTCTAAAACAACAAGAAGGTTCCATGACATAACAGAGTGGGTTCGTACCTAAGGCTATGATGAAATGGTCATAAGGTCATGCAAAATGCAAATGGTGATGAAACCTAACTTATATGCCAGTTTAGACATGATACCTGAAATCGGCACGAATGGGTCAATCCAACGGCTGAAACAACACTCAAAAAGGTCTCCTACATCATGAATTAGGTCAAAAACGGTCCAAAACGATTAGAAATTGTCGAAACTATAGGAAAGGGGGTAAAAATTTTCAAAAATTTGAAAAATTTCTATAAATAGTAAAAAAAATTCAAAACATTATAAAACATTTGAAATTTTTACCCAATTGAGCTCAGATTTTCAACAGCGAATTCCAGGAGATTTAGTCGGCGGAATCCACTACTGTTTCTTCCAGGTACTTACCCATGTGCTTCTCTTCCATTTTGATGCAATTTTTATGAAATTCCATGGTCATTTGAGGTTTCTAGGCCAAACTAAAAAGGGCGCTGCGGCCCACATGGAAATCGATGGTTTTTCTATGTATAGGGCTGGATATACATGGAAAATGCCCTCATAGTCGTGTACATACACGGCTGTTTGGAAAACACTCATGTATGCGGCCGTGCATGATGTTTTCTAAGTAATCTAATGGGAAAACTTGCAATTTTTTGTGCAGGATGGTCCTAGAATGGAGAGAGCGTGAACATGGTGAGGTAGAGGAGGCAGTAAGGGCCAATCTAATGGCTCAACAAGATCTACATGCATGTGGAATCTATAAGTTTTGGTGTCTTGGTGGTTTGAGGGCCAAACCAAGACTATTGCAGATGTTGCTGGATTACTGGGATCTAGACTCTGAGTCCTTCCAGATAGATGGGATGTCCCTCACTATAGAGGTGGAGGACATATACTTCATTACTGGACTTTCCCGACGGGGGGAATTAGTGAACCTTCGTTCTCGCGGTGGGCCTGGAGGTGGCCTGACTATCAATGAGTACATTGTGGTGTACCACTATCCAAACACAGAGAAGGTGGGGAGTCAGGTCCCAACCAACTCTATACAGGTGTTGCGCCTAAAGGCCATTCTATTGACATTGGGCAAGATATCAGGCTTGGCTTCACTCCACCAGGCCTCGTGGCCTCTACTGTTCTATGCAGTGGAGTGCATGAGACACACGGTCTATGACTGGAGCACTACACTACTTAGCAACATGAAACATCGGCTTAGTGAGTGTAAGGGGGGCAGAGTACGGAACTTTGGGTTCAGCAGCAAATTGAGCACATTTTTCTTTGAGCATGTTCCAGGATTGAGCCCCAGAGTTGACGTTCCTCTTCACAGGGTTCCAGATCTAGCCCAACAGCGTTGGGCAGATGCGATGCGCAGAATGGGGGGAGGTAGGGTGGCCAACCCCTATCCAACTGATTTATTTCAGTGGTGGTGACGATAGGTAGTTTCCATCGATGACTACCCCTATGCGGGGATTGATTTTCAACATGCTTCTACCACTAGGATCGGCAAATGGTGACATAGGTAATGAATCTCGACCCTCTCTTTAAATTTTTGAGTTATTTAATTTTTTTGTGTTTTCTAATTATATGGAATCAAAAGACATATTTTTGTGTGGAAATACATAGTGACATCTACCATTTGTATGTAGATGTGGGACCACGGTGGCCGAAAGTCTTCCCTCATCACAAACGGAGGGGAAGAGGAGATGATATCACGGGTGTGGATGTGTAGCAGACACTCCAAAGAATTCATACCAATTTTGTGAGGTTGACACACAGGGTTCCCATGGCACAAGTTGAGGACTTGTCTGAGGCTATGCAACGCCAGGTGGTGGGTGTACCACGAGCATGGGTGCGATTATTCCAATGGCTAGCTAGAGCCGTAGTGACCTTCCATGATCACAACCCCCCTCCTCCTCCATAGGCTTAGATACCTGGGAGTTATATATTTTGTACTGCTGTGTATTATATCTTGGTGGCTCGAGAGCCCCATTTTTGTATTATGACGCTATGTATTACCACATTTTGGATGTTATATATAAAATTTTTATGGTGATCGGTTTATTTATTTACATGTGTAAAATTTTGTGTTTGTGATGAATTTATTGTGTATGAAACAAATGCCAATCTAACACATAGTTAGCATATGAGTCAGCAACTTGATTATTAATTCTTGGAATATGTATGTATGTTATATTGTCAAATTGTCGTTCTAATAATCTCACACATAAGAATCTTCTTAATAACGTCGGATCTCTAACATGGTACAAACCATTAAGCTATGACACTACTAACTCTGAATCAAGACATACCTCAAGAGAGAGAATGCCATGTGAAATGGCATCCCATAGAAGCTCAATAACAACACTATATTCAACAACATTGTTTGAAGATGGCCGCAAACATACGCCTCCTGAAGATAGTACCTGACCCATAGGATTATAAGTCATCCAAGCAGTAGAGACTGAGTGTTGAGTGTGACGGCTTGCACCATCCGTGAATCCTATGTAGGTGGAAGATTCCATTGACATCTGCCAAAAGAAACGAAAACTAATCACAAACCCGATCACTATAAGAAAAATACCTAACTATGCAAAATTGTACAATAATATACTATAACTAGCCTTGGATAAAAATCATGCATAGTACTTCTTGAGATAGAGCCCATTTCTAGGCTCCACCAAGGCCTTTCCCTCATAATCCACTAACTCATAAGCGCCCTTCTCTAACACGCGTTTGACGACGTAAGGACCACACCACATGGGGTTAAACTTTCCTGCCCCCAAGGGTTCTTTCAGTTGATCCCACAAAAGGATAAAGTCTCCCTCACTAAACCCCTTGTATGGACAGGCTTATCGTACTGGACCTTTACGCAACGTTTATTTACTTCTAGAGCCACCAAGGCATCTCAACGCTGCTCATCAAGTTGCTCAAGGTGGACCAAATGCTCCTCCAATGGTGAAGTGTCTGGTAAGAGTTCTATGGCTAGCTTCAAAGAAGGAATCTCACATTCAACCAGAAATATCGACTCCACTCCATGTACAATTGATATGGAGAAAAACTCGTGGTAGTCTTAACAGCAGTTTTATATTCCCACAAAGTAGGATATAACATGATGTGCCAATTATTCTTGCTCTGTGCAATGGTTCATTGGAGAATGGATTTGAGTGATTTATTCACTACTTCTACCTGTCCATTCGCTTGAGGGTAGTAAGAGGAGGAATGCTCTTGCTTGTACCCTAAATTTGATGCCAACTCTTCAATCATACGATTCTGAAAGTGCGAGCCATGGTCAGTGACAAGCTCTTTCAGAATTCCGAACTGAGGAATAATTTGGTTGAATACGAAGTGTGCGGCTGTCTCACCGTCAGATTTAACTATAGGCATAGCCTCAGCCCATTTTCTGAAGTAATCAATAACCACTATAATATGATGATGCCCCCCAGCTGAAGATGGGTTGCAATCCATAAAATCAAGCCCCCACTTAGTGAAGGGACCAGCGGTGATGATGGAATGTAACGGGGCAGGTTTCGAGTGCATATTACGTGCAAACACCTAGCATGGGTGGCACCTCTTGTTGGACGGATTAAAGTAACTGAGAGGGGGGGGTGAATCAGTTATATACCAAAGTGCATCTTTTTAAAGGATGTTTCAGATTTATTATGGACATATGTTTAAACCATTCAACATATAGCAGCAAATTACATAACAGTCAACATTCAATCACATCAATGAACACAAGACACAATTTTTTCATGAGAAAACAATAAATACTTTTCTTATTAAGAATGAAAGGTAAGCTCCAACTCCTCTTTACATTCTTTTATTTTGCCTGAGCTTCAACCCAAACGAGGCTGCTACCTCTGGAAGCTCCAACTTCCAATTATACAAGCACCAACTTGTTTCTATTTTCTGGAAACAACCAGAAGGATGCTACAATACCCCAAAGAACTCTTGTGAATTACAGAATGAATCAAACCCTTACAACCCCTCACTGTCTATGACTAGGCTTTATAAATCAGCATTTACATTACGATTATGAGTTAGACAGCGTTGCAGATATTCAAAACAGATGTTATAATTCTAACTCTGTACATTTTTCTCTATTTATCATCAAGACTAAGCACATACAGAACTCACTGAGACTGTCACTGTATCATTCTTATACTCTTTCTCATCCGGACTCTTCATACTCTGCAACTATCATTGTATCCAGCTCTTCAATCCTTTTCTGCAATGTGCTCAATCTCTTATATTTGAAATTACCTTACTGAACAGCGTGCCCCTTCTCATCTGCTTGCTACAATATATATATATACATATTCCAGTCGATTCACATTCTCTCCGTTCATTACGGAAACGGTTACGGACTCTTCATTTTCCATCTAATTTCAAATGAGAAACAGTTAATTGGTCTCGAATGCTGATCTGTACAAAATGATTCACATTCCACGAATATCATAGATTCTCAAAAGTCTCTAACTGACAAAGACTTTAAGTCCTTCGAATGCCCAGTTTTCCTGACTCTCTGCATTCCACGAATAGTCATTCTCTTCTCTCCAAGGCCATGCCACGCCACTTCTTTCCAATGCCATGCCACGTTGGGGTTTTAAATGTTTAAATCAGAGGTTTATCTGCTTATCCTCCCGCCGTTGCGAAAAGATAATCGGCTTCAGTCTCGATATTCTTTTCGGATGCATTTGCCTTAGTCGACTGAATATTTGGTTTCGTGTCGGAACATTTTGTTCTTTCAATCTCCGTCGTTGTGGCTCCATAATGGCTAAACATCTGACTCATAACGTTTCTGACGCCGATAGACCTACAGCGGAGCCTGTGGTCTTTTCGTCTTCCACCGTTGCGACTCCCGAAAATTTTATACCTCCGCCATTGCGGCTCCCATTCCGCTCCGACTTCCGATGTTTTGAATCTATGATGTTTCGGCTCCCGTTCCACTTTTCGCTCCGATGTTGCGGAAGGGGATGTCCTTTCGACTTACGATGTTTTCAAGCTCCGGCGTTGCAGCTCCCGTTCCGCTTTTCTCTTCGACGTTGCGGAAGGGGATGTCCTTCCGAATTCCAATGTTTTGTTTGTGGATTGTCACTGATCCTTGTGTTGTGGGCTTCCGCTGTTATGGATGAAGAAGCCACTACCCTTCCTCCGTTGCGGATGAAAAATCGCTATCTTTCAGGTCGCTTTGTTTCAGATCCTACCCATTCTGTATATTGTGATCAAATTATTCATTTAAAACTCTGTTTTATATATGTGAATCGCTATATAGATGTAACTCTTGATCCTTTTAATCCTTCTGTTTCATTTATTTGAATGTATAATAAAATCCTCTGTTGTAGTGAACTGTGTAATCATCCTTTTCAGTAAGCAGGTATTCTGTGCAACATTTAGAGCTATGACATTGTTGTGACTTCATTACTGTTGTGACTTCCTTTGATTCATCCTGATGTGGCTTTTCCTGTGAGTGAAGCATTCAAAGTTTGTCATATGGCAACATCCAGACTATGTAGAAAAACTGGCTAACAAACTCCCCCTTTGACATGATGACAAACTTTGAAAGCTTTCTCCCCCTTTTGACATCCATGGCAAAGATAGAACGAGAACTCCCCCTGTGAATATGTCTCCCCCTGTCACTGTAATGTGAATGAGAAAATATTCAGAGAGGACAAACCCCCAACTGAGCTCAAAGCATTTCAAACTGAGATTTGGGAAGAGGCTTAGTGAAAATATCAGCAATCTAGTATTTTGTTCCAACATATTCAAGATTAATAACTTTGGACAGCACCTGCTCTCTCAGAAAATGATATTTGATGGGTATGTGTTTAGTCTTTGAATGCATCACTGGATTCTTTGAAATGCTTATTGCACTTGTATTATCATAGAAAATGGGAATGGGATCATCATTCTGTATGTGCATATCCTTCAACATCTGCTTCATCCAAAGAATCTGGGTGCAACATCCTGCTACTGCTATATACTCTGCTTCAGCTGTAGATAATGAAACAGATGATTGTTTCTTACTGGACTAGCTTACCAAACAACCTCCAAGAAATAAGGAAGCACCACTGGTACTTTTTATGTCATCAACACATCCAGCCCAGTCAGCATCATTAAATGCATATAAGTCCAGAGAGTTATCTTTTGGATACCATAAACCATGATTTGCTATTCCTTTTAAGTATCTGAAAATCCTCTTTACAGCCAACAAGTGACCATTCTTAGGTGAAGCCTAAAATATTCCAACCTGACAAACAACATGCATAATGTCTGGCCTAGTTGTTGTAGCATAGAGTAGACTGCCAATCATGGATCTATACATAGTCTGGTCTACATCTCCAGAGTCATCATCTTTACTGAGTTTACATCCAGTGACCATAGGTGTACCAACTAGCTTACAGTCCTCCATTTTGAATTTATTTAACATTTCATTAATGTATTTAGTTTGAGAGATAGAGATACCTCTGTCACATTGATTGATTTGTAATCCAAGAAAGAACTTCATTTCTCCTAGCATAGACATTTCGAATTCCTGCTGTATGCTTTCAACAAAATTTGTGCTCAGTCTATCATTGTCACTCCCAAAAATTATGTCATCAACATAAACTTCTATAATAATAAGGCTGTTATTCTCTTCTTTAATGTACAGGTTACTATCTGTGTGACCTTTCTTGAATCCTTGCTGCATTAAGTAGTTATCTAGTCTGGACTACCATGCCGTAGGTGCTTGCTTTAATCCATATAATGCTTTCCTCAATCTGTAAACAAATTGTGATGCATCTTTTACATGAAATCCTTCTGGCTGCTCCATGTAGACTTCCTCTTCTAGATCACCATTCAGAAAAGTTGACTTCACATCCATTTGGTAGACTTTAATTTGTTTGGAGCTGGCATATGCTAAGATCAACCTTATTGCTTCCATTCTGGCAACAGGGGCAAATGTTTCACTGTAATCAATCCCTTCTACCTGTGCATAACCTTTGTAGACTAGTCTTTCTTTATTTCTGGTTACTTTTCCTGTATCATCCAGTTTATTCCTGAAAACCCATTTAGCTCCTATTACATTTTTGTTTGCAGGTCTAGGAACTAGTTCCCAAGTATGATTCTTTTCGATTTGACTAAGCTCTTCCTTCATAGCATTTACCCAATGTTCATCTTTGATAGCTTCATTCATTTTTTTTGGTTCAGTCAGAGAGAGAAGTGATACCTACTTTTCAAGGATGGGTTGTTGTCTTTTACTTCTTGTCTCGACACCTGAGTTTATATCCCCGATAATCAATTATTCAGGGTGATTTTTCTGTATTCGACTACTTGGAGATTTTGTTGAAATTGTATTTTTTGAAGGAATGAAGCATTGTTCATCATCACATGTAGATCTGTCACTGTCATCAGCCTTAACCTCTTCTGTTTCATCCTCTTCATTATCTGACCTGTGTTTGTCAAATATATCATGAGTCTCAAACTCCTTTTGCTTAGTCTTTGATTTTAAGAATGGAGATTCATCAAATGTTACATCTATTGCTTCAACGATATTTCTTAGTCTAAAATTATAACATTTATATGCTTTTCTAGAATAGGAGTAGCCAACTAATACTCCATCATCAATTCTAGAGTCTAATTTTCCCAAATGTGGATCTACTCGTTTGATATAACACTTACATCCAAAAATCATGAAATGTTTGACGCTGGCTGGTCTTCCTTTCCACATTTGATATGGCATGACAGACTGGTTATTTCTTAGTAGACATCAATTCAGTATGTGAACTGCTGTGTGAATATCTTGAGGCCAAATCACATTACTCAACTTTGCTTCATGGAGCATGGTTCTAGCCATCTCTACTACTGTTCTATTTTTCCTTTCTACTACCCCATTCTGCTGAGGTGTTTCAGTCATAGAGAAGTGTCTATTTATCCCGTTCACATCACAAAATTTGTTAAATTAATTTGACACGTACTCTCCTCCATTATCAGATCTCAGGCACTTTATTTTCTTGTCACATTCATTTTCAACAATTTCTTTAAACGTTTGAAAGCAGTCAAAAGCTTCAGATTTCTTTTTCAATAAGTAAATCCAAGTCATTCTAGTGTAATCATTCTCCTTTCATCCCTTTTTTTCTCATGGGCCCACAAATATTAGTATGCACTATCTCAAGCGGTTTAGTTGTGGAGTATTCTTTTGTTTTAAATCTGACTCTTGTTTGTTTCCCATGTTGGCATTGCTTGCACACTGAACCCGAGAGATTCTTTAAAGATGGTGAATCTCTTACAGCTTCATTCTTACTCATATTGATCAGATTATCAAAATTGATGTGACCTAGTCTCTTGTGCCACAACCAGCTTTCATTCTCATTACTAAGACAACATTCATTCTTTTTCTCATCTAGAATATAGACATTGCTTGCACTTCTTGTGGCTGTACCTATTAGTTTATCTATTTTCACATCTCTGATTTGACATCCATTTGAATCAAATATCATGTAGTGTCTCTTATCACATGTTTTACTAACACTCAGCAAGTTGTGTTCCATATCTTCTATCAACAGGACATTTTCAGCCAAGTTTTTCTTACTGTTTAAACATGCAGTCCCTCTTCCAATTATTCTAGTTGTCTGATCATTTCCAAATGTGACAGATCCCTCTTTTCCTTTGTCTAGTTTGATAAACAAATGTTTACTTCCTGTCATATGTTTGGAGCATCCACTGTCTATTATCCATTTGATTTTATGTTCAGAGTGCTACATTACAATTTTCAGCCTTCAGATTTTCAGTCTTCCTTTTCCATATTTGAGTTTGTTGATGTGTACATATGAGTTTACTACCTTTCTGGAAGTTGGTAGGGAAATTTCTTGAAATATGACCAAAATTTTGACACTTATAACATTCTGTTTCATGGTTTAAAATATCAAATCTGTTATGATTATTTCTATTTCTGTTTTGACTTGTCACATCCAATCTTTTTCCATATCCATGTCTAGATTTCTCATACCCATTATGTTCATATATTTTTCTTGAAAATTTAGTGCAAAACATAGCCTTGTGTCCATAATTGTAACAAAAGAAACAATAGCCATTAAACTTATTCTGATACCCGTCATGTGTTCTTTTCTGAACAATTGGTCTTGATTTTTCTTCATGTTTCTCAACCACTGAATTCTCATCAGCTCCTTTCTCATTCTTATTTTCTGCACCTGTTTCTTTCAAACTTGAACCAGATCCATCATTGATCACTGTTGCCTTATAACCAAGTCCATATTTATCATTTACAGATCTCTGACTTTCTATTATCTGATTTAGAATTGATGAACTGTGATTCATGTTGCTTTCCTGTACCTTCTTCCTTAATAAGACAACTTCTTATTTTAGGTTTTCAATCTCTTTATCCTTTACCATAATTAATTTGTTTAGAGATTCTTCAGTGATTCTAGCTTCTTCCAATTTTAGTTTTAATTCAATCATCATTGCTTCAGTGTTTTCAAATGAATCATTTGATTTTTTCAACTCATCCTCAAGTTCTTTAAGATTTCTCTTAAGATGTCTACATTCTTTTCTTTCTCTTCTTAAATCACATAGAGCACTTACCAATTCTGCTTCCAAATCCACTTCACCATCTTCTTCCTCTTCAGACTGGTCTTTCGGATTTTCCAAAGCCATAAAGAGATTCTCATCTGACTGATCATCACTTTCATCAAAATCAGATATATCACTTTCTTCTTTAGTAAATAAACTCTTCTTCTTGAAAGTATGTCTATTGAAAGACTTCTTGTATTTATTTTTGTATTGCTTTGGATTTTTACTGCTTTCTTCCTCATTTTCAAAGTTCTTACTATATGGACATTTGGAAGCAAAGTGGCCTATTCTACCACATCCAAAACATTTCAAAGGAAGCTTACCTTTGTACCTACATGTACCCTTTCTTAAGCTCTTGACAAAATTTGCTTCTTCTTCATCTTCTTCTGATTTTTCAGAATGGTTCACTTCTTCTTATTTCTTCTTCTTCTCCTTCTTTACTGCTTTGAATGCTGCTTCTTTCCTGGAAGAAGTCTCACCAGAAATTCTGATTTCATATGCAGTCAGTATTCCACCAAGTGTGTCCATATCTAAGGTATCTAAATCTGCTCTTTCTTCTAATGCAGAAACCTTAGGATTAAATATAGCAGGAAAAGATCTAAGAACCTTTTGTACAAGATCTTCATCTTTAATATTTTGTCCTATCCCTCTCATGGTATTGGCAACTTCATCTATTCGAAGGAAATAAGTGGCTATATCTTTAGATTCTTCCATTTTCAAACTTTCAAATTGAGATCTATATGTTTGTAATTTGGCATTTTTAACTTTATCATCCCCTTCATAGACTGATTTCAGTTTATCCCAAATTTCTTTTGGTGAGGAACAATTCATTACTTTAACAAATTCTGAAGCTACTAGGCCTCCTAGAATACCATACATAGCCTTTGAATTAATCTCATAGAGTCTTCTACTTATAGGATCTATTGGAATAGTTGCTGGAACATTATATGTATTTAAACAAGCTTGCCATACATCAACTCCTTGAGACTGTAGAAACAGTTTCATTCTTATAATCCAAAAGGCATAATTATGTCCATCAAATAGAGGCAGTCCATGTTTGGTAAATTCTAATTTCTTGTCCATTGATTAGGATCTAGATTCCAGTGGTTAATTTGATTTGAAGCAACCTCTCTCTGATACCAATTGTTGGACGGATTAAAGTAACTAAGAGGGGGGGGTGAATCAGTTATATACCAAAGTGCATCTTTTTAAAGGATGTTTCAGATTTATTATGGACATATGTTTAAACCATTCAACATATACCAGCAAATTACATAACAGTCAACATTCAATCACATCAATGAACACAAGACACAATGTTTTCATGAGGAAACTATAAATACTCTTCTTCTTAAGAATGAAAGGTAAGCTCCAACTCCTCTTTACATTTTTTTTATTTTGCTTGAGATTCAACCCAGATGAGGCTGCTACCTCTGGAAGCTCCAACTTCCAATTATACAAGCACCAACTTGTTTCTATTTTCTGGAAACAACTAGAAGGATGCTACAACACCCCAAAGAACTCTTGTAAATTACATAATGAATCAAACCCTTACAACCCCTCACTGTCTATGACTAGGCTTTATAAATCAGCATTTACATTACGATTATGAGTTAGATAGTGTTGCAGATATTCACAACAGATGTTATAATTCTAACTCTGTACATTTTTCTCTGTTTATCATCAAGACTAACCACATACAGAACTCACCGAGACTTTCACTGTATCATTCTTATATTCTTTCTCATCCGGACTCTTCATACTCTGCAACTATCATTGTATCTAGCTCTTCAATCCTTTTCTGCAATGTGCTCAATCTCTTATATTCGAAATTACCTTACTGAACAATGCGCCCCTTCTCATCTGCTTGCTACAATATATATACACATATTCTAGTCGATTCCCATTCTCTCCGTTATGATTACAAAAACGGTTACGGACTCTTCATTTTCCATCTAATTGCAAATGAGAAACAATTAATTGGTCTCAAATGCTGATCTGTACAAAACGATTCACATTCCACGAATATCATAGATTCTCAAAAGTCTCTAACTGACAAAGACTTTAAGTCCTTCGAATGCCCAGTTTTCCTGACTCTCTGCATTCCATGAATAGTCATTCTCTGCTCTGCAAGGCCATGCCACGCCACTTCTTGCCAATGCCATGCCACGCTGGGGTTTCAAATGTTTAAATCGAAGGTTTATCTACTTATCCTCCCACCGTTGCGAAAAGATAATTGGCTTCAGTCTCAATATTCTTTTCGGATGCATTTGCCTTAGTCGGCTGAATATTTGGTTTCGTGTCGAAACATTTTGTTCTTTCAATCTCCACTGTTGTAGCTCCATAATGGCTAACCATCCGACTCATAACATTTCCGACGCCGATAGACCTACCACGGAGCCCGTGGTCTTTCCGTCTTCCGTCGTTGTGGCTCCCGAAAATTTTTATACCTCCATCGTTGCGGCTCCCGTTCTGCTCTGACTTTCAATGTTTTGAAGCTTCGATGTTTCGTCTCCCGTTCCACTTTTCGCTCCGACGTTGCGGAAGGGGATGTCCTTCCGACTTATGATGTTTTCAAGCTCCAGCGTTGCGGCTCCCGTTCCGCTTTTCGCTCCGACGTTGTGGAAGTGGATGTCCTTCTGACTTTCGATGTTTTTTTTGTCGATTGTCGCCGATCCTTTTGTTGTGGGCTTCCGCCGTTGCGAATGAAGAAGCCACTACCCTTCCGCCGTTGCATATGAAAAATTGCTATCTTTCCGGCCGCTTTGTTTCAGATCCTGCCCATTCTGTATATTGTGATCAAATTATTCATTTAAAACTCTGTTTTATATATGTGAATCACTGTATAGATGTAACGCTTGATCATTTTCATCCTTCTGTTTCATTTATTTGAATGTATAATAAAATCCTCTGTTGTAGTGAACTGTGTAATCATCCTTTTCAGTATGCGGGTATTCTGTGCAACATTTAGAGCTATGACATTGTTGTGACTTCATTATTGTTGTGACTTCCTTTGATTCATCCTGCTGTGGCTTTGCCTGTGAGTGAAGCATTCAAAGTTTGGCATATGGCAACATTCAGACTGTGTAGAAAAACTGGCTAACACCTCTTGGCCACATCCACACAATATTTAAAGATCGACGGCCAAAAATAACCTGCTCTTAATATTTTTTGGGCTATAGAAAGCCCAGATAAATGACCACCACATGCCCCTCCATGGCAATCATTCAACACTACCTCAGCCTCTTCATGAGTTAAGCAATGTTGTAAAATGGAATCTACCCCACGGCAGTACAAAGTGTTATCCACTATGAGGTAATTCTTAGACACATGACGTAATCATCGTCGTTCATCCTGTGACAGGTGATTAGGGACCTTCAATGTTTGTAAATATATAATGATATCCCCATACCATGGGTCTAAAGTTGAGATTAAGAATATGTGTTCATCGACAAACGTATCTTCACAAACCAATTCCTCGGCCTCGCTTGGGAAATTCGATATAAGCTCTGCAAAAATTAATGATTTCTTCGATTTTGCTGAAAGAAATTCGAGACCAAATTCTTGCAGGATGACAATCCATTTATTATATTTTCCCCCAATCATCCTTCGAGTGAGGATGATTTGAAATGGATTGACATGGGCTACCACCAAGGTCTAGCGAAGGAGAATATAATGTCTCAACCATTGAACCGCATGTAAAGTAGCTAAAGCAAGCTTCTCAACATGAGAATAATGAATCTCTATGTCAATAAGGTTTTGGCTCAGATAGTATATGACATTCTCTTGGAGCTCCTCATCCTCTTGAACCAAAACCATACCAATTGTCTCCATGGATGTGGCCACATAAAGTAGAAAATCACGGCTATAGTCTGGGGGAATAATCATCGGGGCCGATGCTAGGGCTCACTTGAGCACATCGAAGGACTTTTGGGCTCGCTCATCCCAACAAAAGGTGGTGTCTTTCTTCAAAAGATGCATAAAGCCTCTAGTCAAATTAGCAAAATTGACAACAAATCTCCGTAAGAAGTTTGCCATGCCTTGCAAACATTGAAGATGACGAATATTGTTCGGGGGAGACAACTGAAGTATTGCCTCAACCTTCAAGGGGTCGACTCTTATACCCTCTTTAGAAATGATGAATCCTAACAAGCGACCTAACTTCACATAAAAGATGCACTTATGAGGATTTAACTTAACTAAATAATGATGGCATCTTTTGAGTACCAATCTCAAGTGATAGGAATGACGCATTCTCAAACGAGAATGAGCAGCAAGGTCATCCAAAAATACTTTGATAATTGACTTGAGATCGTGGAAGATCAAGGTCATTGCCCACTGAAAAGTAGCTCCGCCATTCTTAAGGCCAAAAGGCATTTTCCGATATGCAAACATTCCCCAAGGACAAATAAATGTAGTCTTATGTTGGTCCTCAGGTTTAATTTGTATCTTATTATATCCGGAAAATCCGTCCATAAAGGAAAAAACCTCGCTACCCACACACTCATCCAAGATCTGATCAATAAATGTCATGGGGAAATTGTCCTTAGGACAAGCGCAATTCAAATCACGAAAATCAGTACATATGTGGATCACTCCCTGCTTCTTATCCACCGAAATGGGGTTTGAAACCCACTCTGTCAAGGGAACGAGATAGATAAAACTGGCTTTCAACCATTTCTCTATCTCTACCTTAATCATGGGTGCTTTCTTAGGATTCACCACATGCAAGTGTTGTCGAACAGGCTTATCGTTGGGATAAGTCTTAATCTCGTATTCGACAATACGAGGGTTGATACCTGGCATTTCATCGCAAGACCAAGCGAAGATATCACGAAATTACTTAAACAGCTTGGTGTATTCTTAAATCTCAGCATGGGAACATTCTTCCCCAATATAGACATTCTCTATCCTGCCAGGATCGTGAGAGATATTGACAGGAATCGTTGAATATATGTTTGCCATGTTTCCATCAGCCATCAGACCAGGAGAGCTTAATGGAACCATAGGACTACCAACTCTCTCACTAAGAGCCGCCCTAAATTCCTCACGTTCCAAGCGGTCAAGCTCGGGAAGAAAGTAAGATCTATGATGGAGTTCCTCCCATGGTGGCTCAACTCCCGACATGGCCTCAATAATTGCTTCATCTAAAGGGAAAACAATATCAAGGCAGTCATGCACATGAGAAGACTACACTGCCCATGCCGACTGCACATAAGGGTCCTCCTCCTCCATCTGCGAAGAGGAAGGACTGGGCTCTGCAACACACTCGAGATTAGCTTATAATATATCATAGTTGTAGGCAATGGCACATTTGTCAATATGGGCTCACTCGGAGAACTCGGTGTAGGAAGAATCCAAGGATCTTCCATATGACTCCTGTGAAAAGACACCGATCTCATAGATGTTGAAGCCTCACCGGAACTAGACCCTATCATAAGGATCGATGCAGGACAACTAAAGCTTCCCATGAGGGATAGATACATGCCTACACTCACACTCCCATTTTTCAGCTGAGAGTGTTCAACGATCGGGATCGAAGCTCCCGAAGATGTGGTAACAGACGGATTCTTGAATGACGTTTGATCAATCGTGACTATCTTCCCGTTAAATGGAAAGCTTACAACATGAAATAGGGAAGAAGCATTGTCTTGCATATTGTACATCTAATTCCTACCCATCAAGAGATTGTAGTCAAGGGGTGCATCAACCACCTCGACCTCTATCGCAATGGTCTTCCCTCCCAAATGGACCTTAAGGGAAGGAAGGATGCCATGCGGCCTAAACGATCTCCCATCGAACGCGGTTAACATGATCGCTGATTTAGACAGCCCAGGGGAACCTAAACCCTTCCAACATGATAAAGACATCACAGAAGCAGAAACGCCTTCGTCAATCACAGTGCACTTGACGGTCATGTTAAGACATTCTACGTGAATCAAAAGAGACACATAGTAAGGAAAGCGTGGCTAAAGTCCTACGGTTTCAATTTTAATCATGGAGGAAGAATCATCATCATTCACACCAAGGGCAGAAAGCAAAGCCTTCCTTTGTGAAGGACAACTCTGAAGCACTTCCAACGCAGACATCGCACAAGGAGTGTGGCCCAAATCCTTGACAACTGAATAGTGATGGGCCACTCGAGCATTAGGATTGTGCCTCGCACGCTTAAGGACTCCCTTAGGAATGCGAGGTGTAGCTTCAGGTTTATCCACAGGTTTCTCAATACGCAAAGGAGACCCTGGTGGATCACGTTCCTTTCTTGAGCTGGGTTGTGACGAACCATAGTCCTTTGCATGGGTCACAACTTTCACAGCACGTACCATGTTAATGCAACCACGACCACTACCCTTCGGTGGATCTTGGTCACCACCAGACTGATCATGGGTCCTCGAGTTCATATTTTGAGGTAAAGGGTTAGTTAGCATAGATGGGCCCTGTGCCAAGAATCTCGAGGCTTCATCGATACAAGGGCACAAGTAAGTGAGGTGATCGTCCTTACACAACTTGCAAGGGAATTTAACCTTACGTTTAGCTTGCTTGTCCCCCCCAGCATTACAAGCGTTCTTGTCATTATTATTAGCATTCTCATTCCTATTCCCACCCTTACAATTATTCTTACCCTTCTTTTTATTCCGTCCGGGCTGTTGGTTACCCTTCTGGTCTTACGATTGCACCGAAAGTAGACTCACCGTTTGGGCAGGTTGAGATGAAGCCATGGCTTGTCTTGAAGTAGATTGGTTGATTGACAATTGACTAACTTGTTTTGCAATCGAATCCGGAGGTTTAGCACTTGCACAACCAACAATGCCATCAGCATGTGGTCCAGGTTTAACTTTGGGGTCAAAACTAGAACATAGAGCATTGGGAATGATCTCATATAACAAATCGGACTGAGCATAAATCAAGTCCTATTCCTGCACCCTAAAAATCGCTTGTTCCTCATTCTGCACTCCGGATGTAGAAACATCCTTCACTATATATGGCAATAACGACTTAAGGAACCATTTGAGGAGGAATTCCGATGGTATAAAGGCTTTAATTAACCTCTTCCATCTACGCCACTCTTGGATATGATCCGAGATATGTGTGGCCTTATCCTGCCAAAATGTCGACAAAAGTTTAGTACCAACGTCATAATGCACTGGTAGCAGGAAGTGGTTAAGAAAATTCATCGCTAGGTCATCAAACAAAGCGAATGACCTCCTAGGTAGCTCTATATACCATTTCATAGCAAGCCCTGTAAGGGTGCATTGAAACAGCCTTAAACGGATGGAGTCCTGGTGTAAGGAATTCGAAGAGCACCATAGGTGAAAGGTAGTAACGTGTCCGCTCGAATCCTCTCCCAGTTTGCCCTCGAACTTGGGTATGTCCTATGGAATCTTAGTAGGGACAGCCGGCCAAGCCAGGTCATGAGCTATAGGATCGTTCATCAATCTCGACAAGTCAGGAAGATTCAACATTGTGAGAAAAGGGAGCCTAGGATGATGAGGTCAATGGACCGCTCCCTGATAGTTCTGATTCACATAGGTATGATTACCACCATGGCCTTAGCCATAGTGCCCTCCTCCTGCTTGACCCATATAGGGTAGCATGGAAGCACCATAGTGTGGTGTACCTTGACTATTCGGAGCTACAAAGTCGTAATTTGGAGAGTAAGCAGGTTGTTGATACCCGCCCCCATAAGGTGAAGAACCCTATCCATACTGCGTCCCATAATAGGGTCCATAAGTCATCGCATGAGATGTCCCATGAGACACTCTGTAAGTAGGAACATATGCTCGAGAAGTAGGAATATACATTTCGGAAGTAGGAATGTGACCCCTAGAAGTATGAACATGACTTCCCAAAAAAACGAGCGGTGCATGAAGCTGAGACACAACTGGTCTAGTAACCGCAGTACGGACATAAGTCGTAGCCACGTTCTGGCCCTAAGGACCACGTGAATGAGGTGGAGGGTGAACATTCGAAGAAATCGAGACAGAGGACGAAGGGATCTATGTAATTAAGTATGTACTATTCCCTATAGTCACTCGTTTCATATCTGGTATCCTAATAGGATCACTAACCCTAGACCTAGGATGAATGTGTGATGTAACTTCCACCACTGGGATGGAAGGTGCAATGTGACTAGTGCTCCCAAAACTCTCCGCATGGTAAGGAATGAGAGTGCCCCCAGGCATAGTGTTAGGCTCGAACTCAGATTCGACATGAAATTCCAAATCATGTGTGGGAAAACCAGACATACCATAACTACCATAACTGGTGCTCGCGGGTTCAAAATGAGTCTCGTCATCCTCCAGCATTCCATACCGGTGATGTGTCAATGGGGAATCAACCCTAGAATAAGTAGGTCTATCATGAAAGGTTTCTATCTCAAAAATCACAGGACCTAACTTAGTCAAGTCGAGTGAAGGATCATAGGTAGGAGTAAATTCCCCATCTTCCAGATGAATGGGAGAAGGTGGTTCAGGAATACCTTCTATATGGTCTCCCATGGTGTGTGAATCAATGTGCGAAGTAGTCTACCTGGACTGTCTATTTCTCTCTCCCAAAGGAGGAGGAGATGTAGAAGGAGGAAGTCCTACTAAATGACGAGAAGGGAAAGGAGCCACACCCGAATCCATAATGACTCAAAAAATAGAAAAGACTCTTTATCTACGCAAACCCTAGGAAAGCTATCGTGCACAGATCAATCACCAATAAAATCTAAAACCAAATGCAAGAAATCAAGGGTAGGATAAGTGAGCTCCCAAATGAAGCAAGTATGTCTCACCTAGGAGAGGCTTGAGACTCCCATACACAACAAGCAGAGGTACGTAACCAATTACTGTGGCCCTCAGCTTCAATGCGTAAAGTGAATGTGTTGTCTGACCCCAACCTGGCCGAGACACCTGCAGAATAACCCCTACAAAGTACCCCCTCGATATCCTAGGTAAGGCCACTAAGGTCACCTCAATATAATCAATTATTAGGCGGACAGTCGCAGGCAAGATTGACCGTATGGGTAGGGTAGCAAAGCAAAAAACTCTCAAAAGAGCCCCCAGATACAAATACAATCCTAGAAATATCTTCGGTGCTACTCAGTTATGACTAGGGGTCATCCCAATCAATAATCGCTCACACTGCCTCGTGCTTAACTCCCTTTTGAGAGGAGGATCCTGAGAAACACTGGTTATACCAAGGATTTCACACACTCACCTGGACAGACACATACATGTTGTTGTTTAGTGGTCTTGGAGAATTTACTCACAATGAACTATTCCAAGACCCTAAAACCTAATCTTGTTGGTGAACCTTATCAAATAAAATAGTGTAGTTAATTTTAATTAAGCGTTGATTTTAATTGGCTTTATTACTCAAAAGAGGGATATGGCCGTGAAACTAATGGTGTTATGACACAACATGAAGTAAAATGCACACCTAACAATCAATGCAAATGCATTGTGTCCATGAAAATAGGGTATGCTACTACATGAAATGCACCATTTTCTTCAAATGATAAATGCAAGATTTCCTATATGAAATCCTAACTAATAATCCAAAGCAAATCTAGTGCAAGTACTATGCAAAATGCAAAATTCAATGTATGATGATAAGTAAATATTTTTGGATTTTTTGAAATAAAATGAGATATAAAAAGAAAATGAATGATTCTACAACCCCTAGACTCTGCAAGCAAACTCAAGCAGCACTCAAGCAAAGCACTAAGGTAAAAGAAGTCTAATGCACTAATCTCAAACAAAAAAATGAAAATGCCATGACAAGAACATTCTTAAAAAAGAAATTTACCCTAAAAAAATGTCTCTGGTAAAAAACAGAGGTGTATACAGACTCTAGCAGCATCAAAGGAGACTCAACAATCATCAAACTACACCTAGAAACCATTTAAATTCCCCTAAAAGGAAAAACTAAGGGCATACGTGACTGTTCATAGTAAACCCACGTGTATATGCAGAAATGGCAGAGAAAACCGCATGTATACACGACTGTGAGTTCAAAACTCATGTACAGGAACAAAGGTGCATAAAAATCAAGGAAAACAGACAAGCTGAGATGAACTTTACACCAATCAGACACTACCAGGAAAACATGCCCCCAGACCCGACATAGAAACAAGAGAGAAAGAGTGATTCAAATTCATTGAATGCCGATAGAAAACCCCCAAAGGAGAACTACTAGGAACTCCCCAGCGGAGTCGCCAATTTTGTTACAGAGAGAAATTTCTATGGCTTGGGGTACCACAACAGACAGCTTGACTCCAGAAATCAATCCTTTCCAATATGCAATAGAAATTAAATATCTAATACTAAAGGATCAGACCTCATAGCTTATTCTGGACGGTTGAAGTAGATCCCCATTGAGCTTTCCAACTTTAGCTTGAATTGATATATTACTTCCTCAACAACAAGTAAACAATACAAGCATACTATATATATTGGTGTTAGATCTATTCTAGCATATATAATCAACAATGTATAAGCATTTGAAAACATCTATGGATTAAATATTCATTCAAACATACATTATTGGACAGGAAAATATATTTCTATTAATAAAAATCAGAGATTACAATGAATACAACCTCTGTCGGCACGTCTGCGAATCAAAGAAACTAAATCCCTGTAGAAGGAGCAAGTCAACATAAGTCGACTTGAACGAAGACCGACTTAGTCGATCAGTCGACTAGGTCGATGGACCGACTAGTCGATCAGCCGACTAAGTCGGTCGGCCGACTAAACTAGTTAATTAAGTCGGCTAACTAACAGTCATGTCGGTTCACCGAACCGACAGGTAGTTATTTTGTAACTATTTTGTAAACTTGTATATATTATGCTGTTGAGCCACACAAGAACTCAGTTCAGTTCTGTGCTTTGTATGAACTCATTGTAATAAAGTATTCTGTTCTATCCTATCTGTTCTTGTCTCTTGTCTCTGTTTATATGTATGTTTTAGTATGTATTATTGGTAACCTTATGTGATCTGTGAGATTACAACATTGGTTCCGTTGCCGGTAGTACATTTCTATAATATATGCTCACCTATGATACCAGAGCAGGAGATCAAGGACTGGTGGGAGCGTAAAATTGCCAATTACTTACAAAATTACGCACGTAGGAACAGACTCACAATTGCAGAAGCCAAAGCTAGATTTTTCACCGAGACACACGAGAAGTTTGTTGAATCCATGCCACAACTACTGAAGCAACTCCTGGATGAAAAAGACCAATGCAACTAAAGAAGAACAGTTGCTAGAGAAACTTATTCGAGGGGGTAGAACAAATCTGTCGGAGTGGTGTGAGAAGATCGCCGACGACTTCTGTGAGGAGAAATCACTAGAAGAACGAATATGAGTGGAAACTGTAAAAGCTAAATTCTACACAGATTTCATTGACCAATTTCTGTGCTCCTTACCGACCCTGCTGTTCAAGTTCTTGATAGAGAAAGGAGCAGGCCATATCGTCGAACCTCGACCACCATTGTGCCAACCGCCATCAAACACTAACTGGGCGGAGAAACAAAAGAAGTGGGAGAAATTCATCGCTGAAAGGGAGTGGGAATACTTCCTGAACAAATAGACAGCATTATCCAAGCTTTCTAAAAAGCGTCGGGTAGGCTATGGGGGGGTAGTTGGTCATGTGTCGGAGAGGGAGCATAGTGGATACTAGTCGACCAGATTTAAACCAGTAATAAAAAGTTGACTGAAGGGGACTCGAAGGAATAATATTGTATGAAAGTATGTCAGACATTAAGAGAATCGAGAGGGACGAACGACAGCAGAGAAGGGAAGTCAGACGTGAAGGAGCCGACGAGCTACGTCGAGAACAAAACCCTAGGGAGACCGACCGTGAGGAGATTCCGCCAGATTCGGGTCATGACCGACAAGAAGAAGGCGTAGAGGAAGAGAAGGCCCCTAAGGATGAAGAAGTGTGGATAGAGAAGCAAGAAGCTCTCCAAATAATGGTTCTCGATGAAGTAATCCTGTCCCCAGTCAATCCACATACCATAATACAAACTATTGTTGAAGACGACCTCCGACTGAGAGCTGGTGACATCACTATCTGGAGTCGACTAGGTGACGAACCCTACCCGAGACGAAATCTTTCATACATCGATCGGTCGAAGGGAACTGGGTGACCTTTCAAATGGCACCCTCCTTTTGGAGTATCCACTTGCTCCTACCGACACATGAAGGAGCACCCCCCCTACCACATAAAACTCTATAAGAACTCAAAGAAGACGACCTGCGCACACAGAGTGACAGTGACAGTGGAAAATCGACAATACACATCCACAAAAATCCACTGTATGGCACCAAAGAAACGACCATCGACGGAACCACAAGTTCTGTCAACCAAAACTCCGCAGGGTCGACTATATCATCAACCCCACCACTTTCACCACCACCCACACCTCCAACACCGCCAACCTCTCAGAGTAGTGATAGTGATTTAGACATGGGTCATGGCACTGCTCACATTCCTCTCTACGAGGGGGATGAATACCCCAGATGACATTGGTTCGTCTGTGAGTCAACCTGGGAAGCAAACCAGGTTACAGATGAAGAACGACAGATGGCGTAGTTCGCAGGGGCCCTATGCAAACGAGCCTTGACATGGTTCATGACATTCACAGAAAGGAAACCCAAAGCGACGAAAGCAGAGATAAAGGTGCAGTTCCTATCCTTTTTCAAAACCCCAAATGCAAAGCACCTGGCAGCCAAAAATATTAAAACCACACAATAGAAGCCAGGCGAAACAGTCCGCAACTATGACAAACGCTGGAAGGATCTATTGAGCCAATTAGATTATGTTATTGATGAAAAATTACTAATTCAATGGTTCCTTGCAGGATTATCACAGAAAGTTCACCGACATATCAGTCTGGAAACTTTCAAGACATATGAAGATGCGTTGACTAAAGCTCCACAGGTCGAGATGGACGAAGATATCCCTGCATATCCAACAGACCACCACTTGGAAGAACAGCTAGAAAATGTCCAGAAGTATTTAAAAGAGTTGACCCTAAAAAATCAAGAAATCTGGTGCACCAACTGTTCCACGGCTGGACATTAAAAAGATACTTGTCGACAGCAGTATAGCCGACAAGACGTCCGATTCATACAGACTAACGCATTTTGCGACATTTTCCAGGAGCGTGGAGACCATTCTACAGCCGATTGTCCATACAACATGAAGAATGGAAAGGCTTCATGGTGTGCTATCTGTGATACAAAAAGCCACAACATAGTTGACTGTCAACTCAACCTGAAAAACAGACAGAACTACCAGGCCATTTACCAAATGAATGCAGTAGCACAGAGCAATGAGCAAAACAATACAAATAACCAGAATGGGCAACAAACCAATGGCCGATGATATGAACGTCGGTATGACAATCGAAGACAAGGGTTTGGAAGAGGTCGATTCGTTGGGAATCAAGACATACATACTCGTCGACTCAGCCAGTGCTTCATTTTCTATAAAGAGGGGCACAGATGCGCACACTGTCCGTACAAGGACAGAACTGACCTGAAATTCTGTACGCATTGTGGAGTAGGCGATCACTCCTTGGAGGATTGTCCTACTATGTTGGAAAAAATTAATATGAAAAAGAATTTTAATGTCTTGTCTTGTGTACAAAAGCATGATGTAGTACATACTAAAAGTATGCATATTGTCACTCGTCAAAGCACAAAAACAGGGCCTGATAACCCACAAGTTACCAGGATAAAAGACACCAATGATTATCCAAACCCTATAACACAAAAACACACATATCAAGAGGCATCTCAAATCTTTCACAACATTGCACAGCAAGAAGACATTATTAACAGTCGACTTAGCACAACACATCAATTAACCCATCTCATTCAAACAGACGCATCCGTAGCCCACTTCATTGATTTATTGCATCAAATCAAAAGTAATAACCTTGAGAAACAAACTAAGAACATTTGCAACCTCAATCAAAAAGACAAAAATGATGTCGACCCTCTAGTCGACCTGGAAATCGAGGGTTTTCACGTCCGACAAGTGGTGCTCGACTTCGGGTCTCAGGTAAATATCATGACCTGGGATACATGGGAAACGATGGGAAGACCTCGACTCTACGAGTTAGGCATTTACCTCAAACTAGTTGACCAAGACCTCATTGAACCTATTGGGGTTTGGAAAAATGTAGACACGACCATCAAGGGAATATCAACTAAGGTTGATTTCAAAATTATTGACCCAAAGGAAGGATCTAGCTCCTTCCCAGCCCTTGTAGGTTGACCTTGGGGTCGAAAGATGAAGCCTCTATCTCTTTAGAAAAAGAACGAATTAAGCTCAAAGGAAATGGCCAAAAGGTCATCGTACCTATTAATCCATCCCAAGGACAACCTTGGATTGAAGCGATTGATGAGGAAGTCGATGTCCGACAACTTTATCAGATCCAGAACAATACCGACTATACTGAACCAAACGACCAAGGGGAGCTTTATTTAGGTAACCCAGACTTAGTTGGCTATAATTCAGATACTGAACTATATGACTGGGAGATAGAAAATTACAAAACACAAGCAAGAGGGTGCTGGACTATACAAGCAGTACAGAAAAAACCCACCCAACAGTGCTTCATCGTATCAATTATCCCAAATTTTTTTGAAAAGAAACAAAGGGAACGCCCTACCTTACAACCCACGAACTTAAACACTAATCAACTACCTAGGTATAAGGAGAGGGAATCCCCAGTTATGCATATCAAACAAGTATCTCAAAACATTGGAGAACATGGTCGACTACAAAGCTTAGTAGAAACATTTACAGGTCAAGCAGCTAGATGGTGGGATACCCATCAATCAAAACTACAGACCTGGACCACTGCTTCAACCTTCTTTGTCGTATGGTTTGGAGGGAAAAATTTAACACAGGAAGCCCAAATCCATGTCTTTACTCAGGGCCAAAACCCAGAAGACCACATTAGGACTTGTGAAAAGGAGTGGAGAAGACTTGGTTACAAAGACGAGCAAGCCTGGCCCCATTTGTTTCCTTCAACCTTAGACGACTTACCTAACAAATGGTATAAGATGGAGGAAGCTAGAGGAGAAACTTTCTTTTGGCAGGAATTAAGACAAAACTTTATCAAATACTTCCAGTTTATACCTCAAAATGAGAAATTGGCTGAGACAACACAGCAAATCAAACAATTTCTCCAGCTGACAGTCAATCAACCCTCCCAGACCGACCAACAGATCAAGGATTACAATTCTATACAAACTGCACCCAGACCACAGTCAAACCGATTGCACTTAGAAAATGAACACACCATCGGCAAAAGATTTAGATGGAACCCTGAACACAGTGAAACTAACAAACCTATCCATTCAGTTTTGAAAGTCGAGGCCAAAGATAAACCCGACCTTGACAGAATGACTGCAGCCGACTTTCCTGCTACATTCTCACAGTTCAAAGAGGGAATTCGGACGATCAATGAAGCTAAAGCACCAGAGTGGCTAGATGCAAAAGTGAAAACCAAGGAGGTCGACATTTCAAATGACGACCGTCCAAAAATAGCTAAGATTGGTGACTACTGGAACGAACACCAAACCATCGAAATCATAAACTTACTTAGAGAGTTCCAGGATGTCTTTGCAAGGGATTACAAAGACTTAAAAGGGTTAGTACAGGAAATGGGAGAAATGAAAATAGATACTAAACCTGATGTTCGACCTGTTAAGAAACGACCTTATAAACTAGCTCATAAGTATAAGGAGATAGTTAAGAAGGAAATAGACAACATGTTAGCAGCAGGGATCATTTACCCCATCGACCAGTCGGAATGGGAAAGTCCCATGGTCGTCCAACCTAAGAAACATGACCCGAACAGATTGATAATTTGTGTCGACTTTAGAGAACTTAACAAAGTCACCCTAACAGATCCATTCCCAACCCCCTATGCTGATGAAATATTGAATGAAGTGGCAGGCCATGAATGCTACTCATTCACAGATGGATTTTCAGGATATAACCAAGTACCTATAGCAAAGGAAGACCAGAAGAAAACTACATTTGTCTGTGAATTTGGCTCTTTTGCTTACAGGGTTATGCCTTTTGGACTAAAGAATGCACCTGCAGTCTTTTCCAGAATTGTTGTCAAAAATTTCCAGGAATACATATATAAAACTATGGCAGTCTACTTCGACGACTGGACTATATATTCCACCCTAAAGGATCACTGCACATGGCTCCGACTTATGTTGGAAAGATGTCGACAAATACAACTCTCATTAAACATTAAGAAATGTATCTTTATGACCCCCATAGGGATACTCCTAGGACATGTTGTTTGCAAAGATGGTATTAAGGTTGATTTTTCCAAGATTAAAATCATCCTCGACTTGAAGCCTCCAATAAACCCTAAACAGGTTCGGGTGTTATTGGGCCATACAGGATAATATAGGAAGTTCATACGACACTATTCAGACATGACCTACCCTCTAGAAGAACTCCTAAAGGAAGATCAAGAATTTAGGTGGACAGAGGAATGCCAAATCTCCTTCGACAGACTGAAAAGAAAACTGGTCGAAGCCCCCATACTTAAATTTCCAAACTAGTCGACCAAATTTCATGTGCATATTGATGCATCAGGAATAGCAATTGGAGCAATCCTGACTCAACCAGGGGATGATGGGATGGATTACCCCATAGTTTACAGCATTCGAAAATTAAATAAGGCTGAAAGGAACTATTCGACCACCGAAAGGGAAGCCCTAGGTATGGTCTTTTCCCTTCAAAAGTACCGACATTATCTGTTAGCCAATCCCTTCATATTTTACACCGACCATCAAGCTTTGAAGTACTTTGTTAATAAACCCCTTCATCATGGAAGAATTTTTCGATGGCTACTTCTCTTTCAAGAGTTTGAGTTTGAAGTAGTGGTCTGACCAGGAAAGCTCAATGTCGAGCTCGACCACCTATCCCGTATCGACACAGGAGAGGAACCGACCGGAGTCGATGACGACTTGCCGGACGCACACCTATTTCATATAGAAGCGGTACCAGAAGAACTGGAGGAGATTGCTTAGTTCTTGGAGACAGGTCAGGCACCAGAAGGCCTGAACACTAAGAAGAAGAAAATCCTAGCTATGAAGGCTGCCCCTTACAGCCTCATCAATGGATTTCTATATAAAATTGGGTTAGACGATGTCCTTAGAAGATGTGTACTCGACCATGAACGAGACCAAATCATGCATGAAGCCCATTATGGCCCTGCAGGAGGACATTTTCAAGCCGACACAACTTCCAAGAAAATCCAACAGTCTGGATTATGGTGGCCGACACTTCACAGAGATTGTAAAAATTTTGTTAGTCGATGTGATAGATGTCAACGACTTGGTCGACCACTGCCGAGCACAGAAATGCCCTTGATCTCTGTAAACCCTAGTCTCACATTTGAAATTTGGGCTATAGACTTCATAGGACCATTCCCTGTCCCAGCCCGACGATCAGGTGCAAGATATATTATCACTGCAGTGGAATATGTCACTAAATGGGCAGAAGCTGAACCTGTCGAGACATGTTCAAGTGAGGTAGCTGCTAAATTCATATATGAAAACATCATTACTCTATTTGGATGTCCACTCACATTGATCAGCAACCAAGGATCACACTTCATTAACAAAACCATCAAAAACTTAACCTACCAATCTCACATCGACCACAGACGCAGTACAGCATACCATCCTCAGTCGAATGGTGCAATTGAAGCTTTTAATAAAACACTGACAAAAGGATTGACTAAAATATACAATACCGACAAAGATGACTGGGACGATAAAATCCCTGCAGTCTTATGGGCATATAGGACAGCATATAAGCGGTTGACCGACCAAACTCCCTTCCGACTTGTATATGGACAAGAAGTAGCCGCCCCCCTACACTTCCGACAGTAGGCACCTATTGTAGCTCAACTACTACATGTCGATGTCGAGCATGCAAGAAAGGATCGATTGTTCCAACTCAGTAAGCTAGAAGAACATCGAGCTATGGCTCTTCAACACCAGGAAATTCAAAAACAACAGCAGAAATGCTGGCACGACCGTAACATCAAGAACAAAAACTTGTCGGCCGGTGACCTTGCCTTACTCTATAACAGTCAAGTAAAAGGAAAACCAAAGAAACTGCACACAGAATGGATGGGACCCTATTTTGTCGAAGAAATACACCCTAATGGTTCAGTCCGACTAAAAACATTGCAAGGCCTAGTATTTCGGAAGCTTGTCAATGGAGCCCGACTTAAACGGTACAGAAACTGAAAAAAAAAAAAAAAATCGAATAACGACCTTAACCGTCAATCCAAAACTATAAAAAGTTAGAAAAATACCAAAAATAAAAACAATACACTCATACACAACCAGCATGATAGCAACTCACCCCTTCGACAACCGACATCATTTTCATCAGACCATCCAGACACATCTCCAAGAGACTAAGGAAGAGCAAAAGGAAGAGACTTCCTGACTACTCCTAACCCAACACACTGCATTTTTGGAAGCCTACAAAGTCTTACAGGACCATATGCAGGAATCCATTGTTACTGAGGAAGTACTGAGAGACTGGCCTACTCATTATGGGCAAGTCTATCATCAGACCAGGCAGACAAGACAAGGTATTCAGGCCTTGGAGGGACGTAAGTCGACGGAGGTAGAAATGAGGCAGACCATTGAAGAGCAGATTGTGATGGAAAATAGCAAACTGCAGAAGCTAGAACGAGAAGCTCATCAGTGGGTTCATCAAGCCCTTCCAAACTTAGATAAGGTTGACAACATCTTCCCGCAGATGAAAAGACTCCTTGATGCTGCAGAAGAACAGAACCAAATGTTGGGTCCCAACATGGAGAACATTGCAGAAATGCCCATGGCAGAAAAGATGTCAGTACTGTCAAGTCTAACTACTCTAACGATCGACATTCAGAAAGCCTTGCAGACATGGATAGACTTCCAGCATCAGCTTACCGTCACTGCACCAGTAATAGTCGAAGTATGCGTCCAGAGAAGACCAACTATCTGTCTGCATGGTCCACCTCAGTAGCAGTTTTGCAGGGTCCGACCAACACTAACAATTTTTTGTACCTCCCTGTTTCTTCAGGACGAAGAAATTTTTTTGTTCGTGGGGGAGATGTAGAAGGAGCAATTCGACATAAGTCGACTTGAACGAAGACCTACTTAGTTGATCAGTCGACTAGGTCGATGGACCGACTAGTCGATCAGCGACTAAGTCAGTCGGTCGACTAAACTAGTTAATTAAGTCGGCTAACTAACAGTCGTGTCGGTTCACCGAACCGACAGGTAGTTATTTTGTAACTGTTTTGTAAACTTGTATATATTAGGCTGTTGAGCCACACAAGAACTCAGTTCAGTTCTGTGCTTTGTATGAACTCATTGTAATAAAGTATTCTGTTCTATCCTATCTATTCTTGTCTCTTGTCTCTATTTATATGTATGTTTTAGTATGTATTATTGGTAACCTTATGTGATCTGTGAGATTACAACAATCCCCCACTTGGGCCTCCACCACCTCAATCCTCCATCTCTCGATAGCAAGCTCACAAGCAAAAGGAAAGCTTGGGAAGAACACAAAAGTGCTCCAAGGGACAAAGGGATGCATACTCAAGCATAAGTTCTGGAAACAATGGACTATAGTTTATTTGCTCTCAATTCTCTCATATGCCTTCAATGTACCATAGAGTTCCTTATATAGCTTTTCAAAGGGGTAATGAAAGGTCGAATCCCAACGATCTCAAGGCATATGGAAGGCCAGGAGTCAAGTGAGTCGGATCCATGTCAAGGAAAACTCCAAAAGGATTTGGATTATCCACACATCCCGATGTACGTGGTTTTAGGGGTCAAACCCGCGTATACACGCGATTAAGGGTTTAAAAGTCACGTATAGCAATTTTCACATGTTTTTAGGGATGGTGTAGGAAACATCAAAGGACAAAAAATGTTCCAAGGGGTGTAAGGAGTCTACAAAGGGACAGGGGAAGGCCATACAAGTGTGATTCACCTGGAGTGGTAAAATCATCTATAACAAATGCTTCCTCAGGACCCCTGATCATGTTCCTAGTCTTCCTAGCTGAGAACTGGTTGAGAATGCAAACAATAGAACCCTATGTCAACTGACTAGTTCAATACCTTAGTAAAATACTTTGCTCTCAGCAGTATGATCTTCAGCATAAAAGTTGCACTAGATCAATCAACAATTATCCCCTCAAACACTTTCTAAATTTCCCTTCCATTGAATTTCTTTGAAGTACATTCATTCAATCTAAATGGTCACTTCTCTCGAATGAGCTGCCTCATCTCTCTTCAATGGGAATTTTTATAAAGATTGCCTAGGTCTTTTTGGTCAGTTTTTTTTAATTGAGCCACCTAATCTGATTCCACTTTCTTGGGGAACCATGACCCCAAATGTAGGGAGGTTGCCACTTGGAACAGTTGGAAGTGGTTTGAGGATGCTGCCACATATAAGTTTTCTCTCCACCTAGTCTCCTCCACCAATTTGACCAATAAACACTCTTTTAAAAGCTCTCCTAAGTTGTTGTCTCCTCCTTTATTTTTATAAATAAAATATTCATAATTTACATTAAATATCCTTGACCCTGCTGAGTCATCAATTACAACTTAGCATAAAATTTAACATATTGTCCTCAAATAATATAAAATTGTTTTTGTAAAATTGGGGCATGTGACAATACAACTACTTAAAGCAACAAGAATTTAAAAGAGGGGCCACTGAAAGCAATCTCTACCTAAAAATCAAAGATAAAAATATGATCATTGTTGTTGTTTATGTGGATGAAATCATATTTGGAAGAAATATACAAATAATAAGTGCATACTTTGCTTCTGAAATGAAGAAGGAATTTGAAATGTCAATGTTGGGTGAATTAAATTTCTTCTTGCAATTACAAGTTTATCAATCAGACAAAGGAATCTTCATTTCTCAAACCAAGTACATTAAAGACATGCTTAAGAAGTTAAAGATGGAAGACTCCAAGCTTGTTAGTACTCCTATGATCATTGGTTGTAAGTTAAGCAACGATGATGAATCTTTGGAAGTAGATCATACCATGTATATATATATGATAGGAAGCCTACTATATGTGACAACTACAAGACCATATATGATGCAAGCTATAGGAATACCTTAGACTTTTTCTTTGGAAAGTATACCTAGCAATACCTTGAACAGTCATCAATGAATGTCAGAAAGTATATGGATCCATTCATTGAAGTTGTAGAAATTAGTCGTAAGACATCACTATGTATCATATCTAGTGCAGAGGCAACCTTTGTTGCCATCCCAACCTCATATTTTTTCTCTGGATGCTTCCCTACCAACCAACCAGGACATACTCCTTCTGATGATTTGATGAGGGGAAAACCCTCAACCAATTTGTCATTGTGTAATTGATGGAGATACTTGAAATTCAGATGGCCAAACCTTTCATGCCACAACTTGCTTTTGTTACTTGCGTGAGTCGGCAAGGATTTAATTAGATATGAAGTAGGAAGGGAATGGGAGAACTCATATGCCTTACAGGCATGATTAGAAAACCCTTTTTCTATTAGATTTACAATAGAATTTTCATTGATTTCTACTGTGTTGACATCGAATGTAACTCTCCTTGGAGAGCCTGTATGAGTCATCTGATAACAAATAACAAATTTGTTGCAAGAGAGGGAACATAGAGCACATTCTGGAATTTTCCATGCTCAATTTTAATGGAACCTCTCCCAATAGTTGGTATCTGTGAATCATCCCCCATATGAATTCTAGGTACTCCTGAGAAATTCATAGAGGTGAATGATTCTTTGGAAGCAATGATATGATTGGATTCTCCAAAATCAATCAGATAAACCTTTGATTGAGTGAAACCTACTTTCAAGGCATGGCACCTCTCATGTCCTTCTGTCTAGTGTCCTTCTTCAGAATTCTTTTCATTTTGTGGAAGAGCAATATTTTTATGTTCAAGGATATTTTATAGATAATCAATGGTTTTATTCATGCAATTGCTCTTTGGATGAAATCCTCTCATACAATAGGAACACTTAACTTTCTCAAATATCTTATTCTTATTCTTTTTGGAACCCGAGGCTCCATCAAAAGATATATGCTTCCCTTTTGACTTTGAATCAGAATTTTTATTCTCCTTTCCTCTATGTTTCCCTTTAGCTTATGCAATCCTAGAGTCTCTATCTAAGAGAGCCTGATTCTTTGAGTAATTTAGCACTCCCATTTGAATAAATTTGTCCTGCTCCTGGCTCAAAGACTCTACAAATGCATCTAGAGAATTAATTTTCCAATTCGGGATGAATAATATTCCAGAGTGGAATGTGGATACAAATATTGAGAATTCTAAGCCAAGATTGCTTAGAATTGACAGCACAAGTTTGTCATCCTTCCTCTATATCCTGCATTGTTTGCATTGCAAGACTAATGCTTTGTATTTCAAGAAGAACTACTGAAATGTATCAAAGTTGTTGGCATGAGTTCAATGAGATAATTCTCCAAGATATGGCCTCTAATATCATCTTGTTTTCCAAACAAAGATTCAATATTTTCCCATACTTCCTTTGGAGTTCTAAGTCACTCAAATTCAAACATAAGATATCTGGAGATGTGGGTGCACATGAAGCCAAAGCCTTCATCTATCCAATTTAGAAGCTGGGATTTCTCAACATATTGTTGGGGCTCAACTTCTCTTCGCATTGTCATCCTAAAAAGGCCTTTGTTGCTTAAGGCTATCTGCATATCTTCCCTCCAATCAATGTAATTGAAGGGTGTAAAGATTATGGGTGAAAGAGGATTTGAATTCTCCATTTCATTGTATGATGATCAACAACTTTTCAAATAGATATGTAGGTACATGAAAAATCCCTGTAAAATAAACTTCAGTTCACAAACATTTTTCAATTCAAACCTTTACACCTCGACATGTGCACTTTTTCAAAGTCCATCACACCTAGATAGACTTCTTCGGATAGAATCTAGAGGGAGAAATGCTATGATTCAAAAAATTATGTGGAAACTAAATTGCTTCTAGTGCAAGCATGGAGGTCTTAGAGGTTTGTTGCTGGTCTGAACATAGGCTGTGATACCATGTTAAATTTCATGAAGCATAGATCTACAAGTCAAAATGAGAGCTGTCTAAAAAGAAGTATGCAGTGGAATTATAAAATCAATGTAAACTGAGCAATGGATTCATGATAGAAATTTCACACAAATCATACAAGTATTGCTCATATTACCATAACATTAATATTCATTAATTAATCAGTAATACAATGGTAGTACAATAATTAGAATTCAAATATTATGGATAAGATTCTAATCTACCAATTCTAACTGACTGTTTAGCTAACTCGGTGTGGAAAAATCACAACTGGAGCTCACTAGTCTAACTTTGGATGAATAAATCAGTCAACAAGCAGTTAGTTGATGAAATAGGTGGACAAAATGCACCACACTCCCTGCATGCATGCAAAACTGGCACTAAGCTAACTAATTGTAACTAGAACATAACTTAGCATAATTTCTTACCTACCAAGTTCTAATGAAGGAGACTACTAGTGGCACTCAGAGTGGGCTCCTAAAATGTAGAGATTGTTCCCAGGGGCACATAAACACATGCATGCAGATGAAGTAAGTGGTAGATAACCCCTAGGTGTGTCCTCCATGCTCTAGTACAGTGATAATAACCTCCTAAGTTAGGAAAAATGACCAAATAGACTATGTTGGATAAAAGAGGATTAATTAATCCTAACATCCTATGGTCTCATCATCCCAATAATCTCCAATATTGGAAAATGTTGGATTCTCCAAGGATCCAATATTAACTTCCTTAAATTTTAGTGCACTCCGGAATTAGTCACTAGAAATACTAGTTCCTTCCACTATGTGCATACCTTCAGAATCTGGAATTTTTACGTTAAGTGGGTCATCGTCATCAGGTTCTCCCATCACGATGTTACATTCCATCTAGTGGTGGATTGTCGCACTACACTAATTGATGTTTGTCATTGCGAGAGGAATATCTTCAAATATCTATGTTTTGATCACTTGTAATGCAACATCAATCGAAGGATGGTCATCTGCTAACTCGAATGTATGTGTAAATCTAGTAGCTAACTCCTCCCATTCAAGAGTTCCTCGCCATAACTCAATTGATGTATACCAATTCCTTGGTATCATGTCCAGTATGTGTATGAAGTGATGAACTCATTCCTGTCGTGGATATGCCTTCCATGTCATGCAACAATACTCAATATGTTCAACAGGATATGTCAATCCTGTATACTTGGGACCAGTATAACTGATCTCTTCTCCAAAACTTATCTCCATCAATTTTCTACATTTTGACCATTTAGAGATAGATTCTCTATGCGTACCCCACCATCTAGCGGGTGTAGATTTCAGCACAAAATCCAGGGCATACAAGCACTGATACTCTGTAACTTTTTCTTAAAACTCTATCAGAAAAGATGCAAGAGGTAAACCTTCATATGTAGGTAGCTCGCTTTCCTCAACTCCTACATGTCACACATTTCATGTAATTTTTATGCATATTCTCATGGATACTTTATGCATATGATTCTTCCAATTTTCTAACGCTTCACCCAAATCAGATGTATAGGAGATAAAACTCCGCCAACTCATCTTTACATCAGTTGTTGGATTTATATAGTCATCTCTTGTAGATGTTATATTATAGATATGGTTGAGATAGTCATCTTGTCCTTCACTGTGCACTGGTTTGACATATCTCTCTCCTTCTAGCAGATCAATTAGCGCAACCACCCTTATCTTTGAATCTTCAAATGATAAGATTCTTCTCTTAAAGTTTATTATTACTTGGTTGTCTATCTCCCATTTGATCCCCAAAAGTGCAGGATATGGGTTTGTATCAGCTACAATGTCGATCACTTCAAAATCCGCATATGTTCTCAGTCCTTCTACTTCGACAGGAGCTTGAGTCAACCGACCAATAGGTAGGAGCTTCGACTGATTTTCTAGACTAAGTTGAATGGGAGACCAATCTAGTTGTGGTTTTCCCTTGCTTTCCCATGTCTGTCTTATCAAAATATTGGCATATGATCCCAGGTCTAAAATTATATAGTCAATATCATAATATCCTCAATTAGAGGAAATTTGGGGTCTAAAATGGGCCTTATAAAAAAATGTGCCATGGATGAGTTGGATAGAGTTGGATTTTTTAAGTCAATAGAATTGAAATATCTTTGGTCAACCATTATGGTTGAGTTGGACATATAATGCTTATGTGTCATAATTTTATTTGACAATAGCTAACTCCATATCAACTTCACCTTGGTTAAGATCATAAAATGATCATCTCTAAATACGATATATATACTCGAAATAATAAATATATAATATTTTATTTGATCACTACTTCCATCTCATTTATAAAATAATTCTCGCATTAATTAAAATTATAGTGGAGACATATTGAAATAATAAAATCATTTACTAATCAATATTTAAAAAACAAAACTAAATAGTATTTAATTTTAAAAGGACTTATCTTGAAATACTAAATAAAAATATTTAGTATTTTTAATATTACTCTCCATTTTTTGGGATAAACGGTAGTTCAAGCAGCTTTGTTCATAGTAAAAGTTTAATAATACATTATTACATTTACATTTCCCTTTGGTAAAAGTATAAGAAAAAAAGGACTTATCTTGAAATACTAAATAAAAATATTTAGTATTTTTAATATTACTTTCCATTTTTGGGGATAAACGGTAGTTCAAGCGACTTTGTTCATAGTCAAAGTTTAATAATACATTATTACATTTACATTTCCATTTGGTAAAAGTATAAGAAAACAATTCTATTAATATTACATTTACACTAAAATTTGCAATATTATATTTACATTAGAAATGGATAAACCGTAGTTCACATGGCTTTGTTCATAGTAAAAGTTTAATAATACATTATTACATTTACATTTCCCTTCGGTAAAAGTATAATAAAAAGATTCTATCAATATTACATTTACATTAAAATTTGCAATATTACATTTACATTAGATATTTTATATACCGTTAACAATGTTTTTTTAATATTTAGAAATTTTCAATATTACATTTACATTAGAAATTTTCTATGTAGTTTAACAATGTTTTTATGATATTTTTTAATAATAATAATAAAAACATTACAAATGGTTATAAAAATATAATGTCTTTTTATAAAAAAAAATATTAATGGTTATAAGCAAATTTATCATTATTCTCTTAAATAACAAAGGCTGGTATTTTTTCCTCAAAAAAAAAAAAAGTAAATTTATCATTATATAAATGGAAATATTGAATAACTTTTCAATATTTTTATATATTTTAAATCTTTTAGATTTTTATTATAAATGTTATTTAATTTTTTTTAAATTAACATGATAATAAAAATATTATATTTTTATATTTTAAATATTTTATAATTTTATTATAAATATTATATATAAATTTTTAAAAATCAACAACCCGTGATCTATCCTCCCACTGAACGCCTTTAATAGCACGATTCTGGCCACATTTCCAGGAGATTCAGCTTTGTTTAGAACTCAGAGCATCATTCTGTTGTTATGGAAATCTTGCAGGGATAGAACAGGAGCACTAGAATTGGGTTTGAACGTGCGACCTGTAGCTTTATAACCAGGGGTTTCAGCCAGTATGTGGAGGAGAGTTTTTGTTGTAAAATGATATAAGAATATATATGGTTTATTAAATATATAAATTATAAGAACATATATTGTTTATTGTTTTTTAATGTAAAATTTTTTATATGAATTAATATAAAATTTAAATTAAAAAATAATAGTGATTTTTTAATTTTTTAATACTATTGTAATTATATTTTCTATTATAATTTAAATAGGAATATATTTGAGTTTTGAATTTTATTAAATATATAAAAAGTAGTCCTGCATTTATTTTAAAAAAATATAATATAAAATTTTAAAAATTCCACTATATCATTTATTATGTGTGCACGATAACCTAAATATTTCATTATTATTTTTAACCAATATCTCTTTACTGTACATTAACTCAACACACTTGTCAACTACCATTAATGAGATAATTTAGGTTGACTTCCATTATATTTAATGTGACATGGCATATTTGTAGTGTGATGTGGTTTTTTTATTATTTTTCTTAGGAGGCCCATTTTAGACCCCAAATTTCCTCTAATTGGCAGTAGTCATTCTTAACTCGTGAGCATTCTTTAACCTTTTCTCGACATTGTTAACTCTTTTATCGTGTTGTAGGTCTTCCTCTGTTTATTCTATTAGAGTTGTCAGTTCTGCGACAACATCTTTATCATGGATTAGTGATAAGCAACTTTTGAAAAACTATTTAAGTTTACTAACCTTTCTCATCGGTTTCTTTTGAGATAGTTGATCAAACCTTTCAAGAATCTCCCTTAATTTCCCTCTTGGTGGTGTAAGAGCAGATGTCAATGGTTGATTCATGTCGACCAATTTTGGTCATGTGTCCAAGAATATCTCATTTTCTCTCTGGACATTGAATAGTACTTTCTTTTGTGTTTCCTGTCGCACCTGTGGTTGGTCATGCTATGTATTTTGGTATGCTCCAGTTGCAGCACCTCCTCTTTCTACAACATCAATGTTTGATTCTCTTGGCTCAACAAAAATCATATGGATTTTTGGTTAGTATTCGGATTGGGATTCTGCGGGGGAATTGGATTTCCCAAATTCTTGGATTGCCACTTAGCAATCAGTTGAGGACATTCCTCAACGATGTGGTCAATAACTTTGCAATATGAACATGGTTTCGCAGGGCTCGCATAGTCCTGATAAAAGTGTCTTGGTTGTCCATAGTTATAGCATATGATTTGGCCTCTTCCACGACCAAATCCTCCTCCTCCTTATTTTTGTACTCGACCCCAAATATTTCCACCCCCTAGAATTAGCGTAGTGTTACTGCGGTGGATACTAGATCTGTTGATATTGGGGTTGCGTATATGGATTTTGTTGATATTGGTTCAGTGGATATTGAGAAGTTTCGTATTGTTAAAGGATTGTAACTTTTAAATATATTCCATATGTATTGATTGTATTCCTTCATTGGGAGATGAGTTTGGTCATGTAAGAGTCATTGAAAGAATCAATGTAAACTTCTGAATGTAATTCGAGTCAAAAGTACCCAAGTGTCATTATAATAAACATTATTAATGGTGTCTTACTAGACAAGTTGGGCCTGTTAGTTAGACAAGTCGGCCCTTCTAGGTTCTAGGTCAAGTCAAAAGATAAATATAAATAGGGAGGCACTCCCCTTCATTTGTATACAATCACTCAAGCAAGTTTGCAAGAGAGAGAAGAACAAATGCCCCAGGAAGAAGAGGGAAGCAGTTGTCTTGGGTTTTACATTACTCTAGTTGAGTTCTAAACTAAGGAAGTTTTGTGGAGTTTTCTCCCTCGTGGTTTTCCAGAGGAAAATATTTGTGTTCTTTGTGTTATTGTTCTTTTTGTTCTTTCAATGATACTACTAAGTGAAAATTGTTTTGATATATCATCTAAGAAATTAAGAAAACTTAACATTGTAACAGAGCCACCCTGAAAGGAGACACTCCACAGCTAGGGATTTTCATTCCGAACAAATATCTCTATAGATAAACCAAAAAAGAGGGCTCACTCAACTCACCCCAGAAGGGTTCATCTTTCTATGAAAATAGAACTGAATTCCAAGAAGTTCCAATTTTGGACCTGACACTGTTGCTAGGAACAACTAGGGCTTCAGTTTTCTTGAGACTCCATCATCAATCTAAAAATAAATAAATATACATTCTAGCTCTCCCTGGAAAGTCACATATTTTCCATCACTCATCCCTACAATGAAATCAACTGGAAAATTAGTGTTTCTTCATCAAACCCTAGGTCATCACGAAGAAGGTCATCCAAAAGTTGTATTCATCAAGTAAGTATTACTTCCTCTAATTCCATTTGAAGTTCTCATTTTGTTAAAAGATGACTAAGAGTATTGAACTAGATGAGAAGCTTGAGGGTGATGAAAAATTCAGAGCATGGAAGTATCATATCATGCTCATCCTGGAAGAAAATGATCTAGAAATATTTATAAAAGAGGAAGTTCTAGAAACAGAAGAAGTTGAAGTTAAGGCCAAATACAAGAAGGATATGATCAAGGATAAGAGGATCATAGTTGACTCCATCAAAGATAACTTGATTCCTCAAGTAACCTCAAGGAGGAAACCAAAAAAAATGTTTGATACTCTATCTATCTTATTTGAAGGAATAAACCTCAATATATAAAGATGACCTTGAGGAATCACCTCAAAAGTGTAAAGGCTCAAAAATAAAAAACCATGCAATCATATTTTACAAGAGTAGCCCAAATAAAGGAGCAGTTGGAAGCTATTGGTGATATGGTTGAATAAGAATAAATTGTAATGACCACCTTGAATGGTCTCCCAAGAGATTGGGAATGCTTTATTTGAGGAATCTATTCAATAAGAAGACTAACCAAGTTCTGGCAGTTATGGGAAGAATGTGTTCAAGAAGAAGAAAGAATATAGGAATAGAAGAGAAGCTAAATGAAAATTAGGATCAATATTTGGCATTCCATACCAAATGCAAGAAAAAGAGAAAGAGTTATGACCATACTCCTATAAAAGCTAAAGGGTTTAAGAATTCCAAGAAAGAATTCTCAAATTATGAATGCTTCACTTGTCATAAGATGGGACACATTGCTATAAATTGTCCCATGAAGGAAGAAAGATTCAATAAGAAGAACAAAATATTCCAAGACCATGCTGCTGAAGACAATGGTTAAGAAGATGAGGAAAGAGATAAGGAAAATGAAGATTCCTGTGAAGAATATGTCTCGATATCTGCACTCATATGTTCAATGTCAAGAGGAAATGACACCTGGTTAGTAGATAGTGGTGCCTCCAAGAAGATGACAGGCTACAAGGACTCACTCTCATGTCTTGTAAAAATGGAGTCCCCACACAAAGTAGTGCTTGGACATGATTACCAATATCCCATCAAAGGATTGGGAGAAACCTACTATAAGTTGGACTCTAGAAAGTCCATGAAAATGAAGGATATCTTGTATGTCCAGGGATTAAAGAAGAACCTTCTTTCTATCTCTGCCCTAGATAAGAAAGGGTTCAGAGTTTCTTTTTTGGATGGAGAAGTCCTCATGTGGACAAAAAAGGAAAAACTATAGATGATGTAGTAGTAATTGGAGTTAAAGAAGGAGGACTCTACAGATTGAAGGGACATGTAGATTCAACATTAATGACTAGTACCATAAGCCCATGTGAGATATGGCACAAAATACTTTCTCATATACATTACAAATTATTGCTAATTGTGAGAAAGGTTGTGACAGGTTTACCAAATATTCAGATAGATCATGAAGGAGTGTGCAAGGTATGTGCACAAGGAAAGAATACTAAGAACCCTTGTCCAAATAGTGACAGAAAAGCAAGAGGATCTTAGATATTATTCATTCAGATATATGCAGGCCAATGCATACCACTTCATTAAGAGAATATGTTTAATATGCATCCTTTATTGATGAATACTCCCACAAAACTTGGATATATTTCTTAAAGAAGAAGGATGAAGTGTCTCAAAGGTTCAAAGAGTTTAAGGCCCTTGTAGGAAACCTCTTTGAAAATAGGATGAAGATATTAAGATCAGATAATGGAGGAGAATTCACATCCAGTGAATTCAATGAGTACTGCAAAGAAGATGGGATTAAGAGGGTGCTCACCATTCCCTATAATCCACAAAAATGGTGTAGTAGAGAGAAAGAATATATCTATCATGGAAGTTGTAAAAGCTACGATCCATGATCAAGATCTACCTATGTATATATGGGCAGAAGAAACCAAAATAACAGTATATGTACAGAATAAAATCTCCCACAGTACCCTTGGAAATAAGACTCCAGAAGAGATGTTTACCGGAGAAAAGCATGAAATCAGTCATCTAAATATATTTGGTTGTTTGGTATACATACACATTCCCAAGGAGAAATGATCAAAGCGAAACCCTTCAGGAAAGAAAATATTGTTTGTAGGATATAGTGAAAAATCAAAATATTATAGAATATATATCCCAAGTTATCATCAAATTTAACTAAGCAGAGATGAAATACCTTGGAATGATGCACTACTTTCTAGGTTTTAAAGTATGGTAGTTTATCTAGACAAGATTTTCCTAAACCAAGGAAAATATCCCGTAGAAATCCTAAAGAGATTTGGGATGATAGATTGCAAGGCTATGACTACTATGATGACAACAAATTTGAAGCTATTGAATGATGGCACTTAGGAAATAGTAGATTCCACCTTATACAGACAAATTATTGGTTCTCTAATGTACTTAACAAATAAAATACCAGATATATGTTTTGTTGTAAACACTGTATGTCAATATATGGTGAATCCCAAACATATTCACCTAGTAGGAGAAGAACATGTGATGAGGTATCTAAAGGGGGATTTAGATTATGGTTTCATATATGCATCAAATGGTGAGATCATATTACCTAGATTTACTAATTCAGATTGGTATGGAAGTGCCGCAGATAGAAAGAGAACTTCAAGATGTGTTTTTACTAGTTTAGGATCAGGCATGATCTCATGGTTCAGTAGAAAGTAGTTCAGTATTGCACTTAGAATGACATAAGTCGAATACATTGTTGCATGCTCAGCTTGTAGCGGATAGTATGTCTTCAAAATATGTTGTCATGATCATTTAATGCAAAGATAGATGTTATTGATATCCTTTCTCATAATCAGAGTTGTATTAAGATGACTGAAATCCTCATGTTTCATGATAAGTCGAAACATATCAAAGTTAGATATCATTACATTTATGGTACGGTGCAAAAGGGAAATGTAAAGCTCCACTTATTTAGTCAGTATCCACATAATGTACTATATTTATTAAATGACTAAATAAATTGTCCTACTTATCTATTTTGTCAAACTCCTCCCATAATCGAACTGATCTAAACTACCTATCTAAGAATTCAGAATTGCAATCACTTCCTACAAGTTCAATCCAACAATGAACGATTCCTGAAATAAATATCTATAATTACTTTTGTAGAAAGTTAAATCCTAATTTACCTGATTATATGAAGATCCATTATGACTAGCTAATCCAATCTTAATCTAGAAATAAGAAATAACAGGAATTGAATCAACATCTCTAGACTGTAGTCTACCTCAATTAGCAAACCTGAGAAAGACAAGTAATTGAAAGGACTAAGGGAGAAATTTATTGTTACAACTATCACACACATGCATAAAAGAAATTAACATACACAGTTGATTGTCACACCACACTACTGCAACTTGGAAATGCAAGTACTTAGTATTCAAGGAAACACAATGATTAACATGACTGTTGCAGATTCTAAAACAAATGCATACAATGTAAAATCCACACCACACAACTAATTAATCAAACATCTAATTAACTCAATGATCTTTGTGAGAAGGCGGGCCCAGCCTTCGAACAGAGACGCTAGAACTAACACAAGTTAAAACATAGAGATCTAAAGAATCCTGCTCCTTGTATTAAAATGGTGAAATGAAAGTACAGTCTCTATTACAACTGATGCAATAAAATATGATATTGTCCAAACCCTGGCTCTGAATAATTCCCCGTACTTATACATCAATAATCGTAACCCTCACCCACTAATATCGGGAAGCCATGAATATCTACGATCTTTAAGCTACCCTGTTACATGCATTGTTATGGTTGTGGGAGGAATTAAACAGAGGCAGGGAATATAGGCAATTCTATTTCTCGAGCTAGTAAATGAATAACAGAACCAATTCAAGAGAGGCCCTGATGATTGCATCTAAATTCAAGCAGTGGTGCATTGTTGTAGCCAAGTCTATTGCAGCCGTGTCTGTCGCACCATGTCTGTCGCAGCTCGCATGGAACGATGACCCTTGGTTGGATCCACATGTAAAGACGAGACTGGAAAGTCATAACTAATAGTGAATGCTCATATCCTCTTTGGACCACTTGGGCTGCTACACCTATACTCTCTCACAGCTTGCACTATCTTTGTGAAATCATAATGAGTTAGCATAATTCAAGAAGCAAAGTCCTGATTATAACAATCATAAGCATTAATAAGATGAAACAATAAATAATCATACCTGTGAAGATTCAGGGCTCAAGTGAGGAAAGAATGTCTATTGGGTGCACAAAATGGAATAAGACAAGACAAACTGGGTATAAGGTATGTGGTTAAAAATGGGATTTTTGGGACCCAACATCTTCCCCCAACTGCTCTATTGCATGTCCTCATGCAACAACCTCCACTAGTCCGAATCAGAGTCTCGAACTGTGCCTCACTCATGGAGAGATGAAAAGTTGTAGGAGGATTCAGGTGATTCCCTGCCATATAGATATCCATTATGGGTAACCCAATATTTTCGACGCTGCCTTTCTTCTACTTTTGTTAATGAAAAATATTCCCTATATGGTTTTGTTGGCCACCAAATAAGTGGGAATTTGAATTTAAGCCCCAACTAGTTAGATCCAAATTCACTCATACAATCGATGTACCCTTCAACCCTAGGGAGAGCCTGTTTAAAATTCTTGAAGCAATAAGGGTCCATTTTCTTAATTGATGAAGGGGAAGCCTGCCACCTATGCTTACTGCCCTCCAAATCCAAACGTTGTTGTCTGGAAATCTAGCTAACACAAGTGGAGATAACTTTCTCTTGAAACTCGACCAGCTGTTAAGTCTGGATGGGATATTTAAGCCTCTGTGCTTGATGATTACGAACAAGGTGAGGGGATTGAGGTTCACACCAAATCCAAATATTAGAGTGAGCCTCATTATGAGAATTTGTATGAAAGGAATCCTCCCATTGCACATGGTTGCTGAAAAAAGAATCAAAAGCCCTCAGTTGAACATCACCTAGGTGAGGAGCAGGATTTGAATATCGGTCCAAGGAGCAAACCATTTCATGTAAATAAAGATCACACAAAATATTCTGCTCAGTGAAGCTACTTTTCATAAATGTTTCCAAAAACTGGTCTGAAGATGCTACTTCATAAGATATCCCTTCCTTTAGTTCCTTCATCTTAAACCAAGTGAACTGTTCATATAAAAATACAGGATAAGAGGGATATGGAGCTATGGATCTCATCAATTCTTGGTAGAGAATGTACAGTTGGTCTTTCTCCTTTTGCATGGACTTGAACATCTTCAACTCCTTCAATTGTTTTTGTACTTATTCCCAACGGTACTTCTGGAATATTAGCTCTTCTACCCATTTTCCCCTCAATTCACTGATAGATTCCTATGCTGAACAATGAGAATCATTCCTTTCTAATATCTATCCACCTCACTTTTCCATTTCTTTACTTCTATTTTCAATAGTGAGAGTTCTTCTATTAGACCTTGAATATTTTCCTCTCCTGCATCGTTCTCCTCATTAGAATCTAAATTGACAAATTATTGGGAATAGTGCGTCCATACCTTATTACCCAATGTTTCAACCTGATTATTCTAGATCGAAAGTGAAACAACTTCCTCTTCTACCAGTGGTCCAACAACTTCTTCCTACCAGTGTACTTCTACAATCAATTCTGAGGATGTTGGTTATTGTGTGATAGCACCTTCTTCCTGAAACCCCTTTTTGTCAACTCCAACAACCAATGGTGAAGATGTTGGTTCTTCTGTGGCAACATCTTCTTTAGTCTCGTCTAGAACTTCTTGATTCTTGGATGTGGCTTCAACAGGGAGTTGTATAGATGTTGGTTCTTGTGTAACAACTTCCTGCTCTTCTAGATCCTTTGGAAACTTAGGTTTCTCTGAGTTACTTCCATATCCGATGAGAGATGAGGCTGGTCCCCAATTATTTCAGTATCCCCATATAGATGAGACTAGTCCCTAAATGCTTCAGTGTCCCCATATAGATGAGACTAGTCCCCAAATTCTTCAGTGTCCCTTGATGGTTGGGACTGCATCTGTTCATCTTCTCCTAAGTCCACATCAGGGATTATGTCCACCTCAAGATCAGTTTCCCCTAGATGAATGGGAGTCTCATCAAGTTTTTCTGAGCATGTTGGTTCTTATGTGAAAACATCCTAATCAACTTCAACATTTTCCTGTTGCTGAAATTCTCCCTCCACTAGTTCTATGTCCTGAGATTGTTCTGGGGTCATAGTAAAAACTCCTAAGTTCAGGTCAGGGATTGTCTCAACCTCTGGCACACTCACTTCCAATTGAGTAACAACTTCAACAAAAATTTCCAAGGTTGTTGGTTCTTTTGGAACAACACTGTGTGGTTAAGCCTGAAATTGATCACATTCCCTTAGCTCTACATCGGGGATCCTTTCCACTTATGGTTCTTCTTTATCTCTCAATTCTCCCGCAGATGTTCCTCTCTCTTCTCCAACTTCTTGTGTGGGTTTTTGTGCCACAAATGCATGCACTGTGAATTTGTATCCTAACTGACTAAATATTTCTCCACACTCAAGGAAAACTACTTTTTTTCAATTCATCACTTTCCTCAGGCAGAAGTGATTCTTCAATCTGATCTCTAGCTTCCACCAATGTGTGCAATATCCTTTCCAGCCATTTCTGACATGTTTCCTTCCATATTTACACTTCCTTCCAAATCACTTTCACCTCTTCCTTCAACAGACCATTTTCAAACAAAAGTCCCTCAATTTGACGTTCCTCTGCAACAAGTTCTTGTGGGGCAGCATTTGCCTTAGGTCTCAAGATGGGAAATTCAATGTTTGCTTCGATGTTTGCCCATTTTCCCATGTTGCTCCTGCTACTGCAACTGATCTAGTTCTCCTTCTTCTCACTGGCCTTGATTCTTGCACCTCCTCCTTTGATCTTCTTCTCTTCCTTTGTGGTAGAGGGGCTTCCAATTCTGTAGCTAATGTAGAAGGAATGTTTCTTATTTCAGCGTCTTCTCTAGTCTCTACCATATCTGTTTCCTCCTTAATAAGAGTTCCTATCCATTCCAGAGAAGATTATATGGTGAAAACCTCTACATTTTCTTCTATCATCATAGCTCCTATAGCTTCAGCTTCAACTGTCGCAGCATTCAATGCTGCTCCAGCTTCAGCTTCTTCTTACGGAGCTCCCAAATCCTCTATCCCTTCTGCAGGGTTTGTTGATGCTGCATCCTCACCCGATTCTTCTTCTTGGTTATCAGATTTTGTCTCATCCTCTTCTTCCTGATTATCTGATTATACCTCATCTTCCCCCCCAACTGAATTGGAGGGACTCTAGTTCTCCCGCTCTTCTGCCATTCTCCCTAACTGGGTTGGTGCCTCCTCTTCTTCCTGTGTTTGAACGCCCCTCAAGAGTGCAAGTGCTTCATACTCTATTGAAACACCAAGAAAAAGTACAGGTCCCTAGTTTATTTTAGGTTGGCCAATAAACTGCTCCCAGGTTTGGTTTCTATGAGCTAAGGCCCTTAATATGAGCAATTTGATCAGGCCATGATGGGTGAGGGATGAGTATGGGTGTCTAACCAATTTCAAAAATCCCGCCATATGATGCAAGTATTTAAATAGATAAAAGGGAATATTGAGTAAAGCCCTATGGCGTAAATGGGACAATAAAGGGAATCAGAGAAATACACAGTTTGATATCTACCTTCACACGTAATGTACTTCTTCAAGAAGAGCTCCTCTTCATTCCAGGGGTGAGGTAATGACTGTAATGGTATCCCCCTCTTCGCTTAGTGGACCTGTTCACCAGCTAACAAAAACTCCCTCATTGCAATAGCATTTCGGATTCATCTTCCAAACTAGGCTCTTCCACTTTGAGGAAGTCCGATGACCTCTGCTACAATCTCCTCAGTAGCTTCTATATGTAAACCCCTGACCTCTGAATGGGTTTCTGTGAGATTCAAATAAAACTGCAGAACGTTTTCTTGGTGAATACCACTTAATAGTTGGAAAAACTCAGTCCAACTAGCAGTTGCGAAGATGGAAAAAAAAACCTCAGCATTTCTGCTCAATTCCTGCATGTTTGTAGGTTCATTTCTGGATGGGATACCCATGGTTCCTTTCCTCCTGAATGTTGATATCAGTTCAACAATTTATAGGCCCAGTAATGGAGGTTATAGAACAGGGTCATGCACAAACAACTGATGTTGGGGTTGAGCAAATTAGGAAAGTTAAGACAGTCATAAGCAGGGAATCATTAGTAATATTTGGCCCCAAATTAGGAAAAAGGTCACGGCCATAAGATAAGCTTGACTACCCATAAAATCGTGTGGATGGACAGTTAATGAAGCGTGGGTATAATGACAAGTATAAAAAGGTGAGCATGATTAATTTTGTCAAATCTACTTAATGATTAATCATGTAAATAATGGGAATCGTACCTTAGCAATTACATGATGATCCGTGACTTATCAAGATAATACAACGTGTCAAATGATGCCATCAATTTTAAACATAAGTGTGTGCATGTTGCAATGATGTTCCTTTCGGCGGACCCAAAAATGTCTTTTCAACATTGACGGAAACATAATTGAAGTCATGAGGTGAGTCAGAATCAACAAAATCACACGTGGTATGAATTATAGACAAATATGGAGGAGTCACGGCCCTTCTATGGATAAATCTTGAGGATTCACAGTCGCGAAAGATAGGAAATATACTGGAATTTGGCAGAGTCGCATCCGTGAAAAATAGGAAAATTCTGCTAAATTGGCGTAGTCGCAGCTACACAGAACGGGAAAATAGGAAACTTTTTATGGAGTCATAGCTGCATGAAATGGGAAAATAGGCAAATTTTTATGGAGTTGCAACTACGCAGAACGGGAAAATAAGCAGATTTTGATGGAATCGCAGCTACGCGGAATGGGAAAATAGGTATATTTTTACAAAGTCGTAACTATGTGGAACGGGAAAATATGAAGATTTTACAGAGTAGCAGCATGAAATGAGAAAATAAGCAGATTTTTACGTATTCGCAGTTGCACAAAACGGGAAAAATGGGCAAATTTTACGGAGTCGCAGCTACGCAGAACGAAAAAATGGGCAGGTCTTACAGAGTTGCAGTTGCGCAGAACTGTTCATCATTCAAATTCTTTCTTCTTCATGGAGCTTTTTATCAAACCAGGGAATTAGAATAAGGGTTCATAGTCATCAAGCCCAGTCATGACCATTGCTCCTTAAGTCAATTCCTGCAAAGATTCTTAAAAAAATAACGATCAAGCATAAAGGAAAACAAAGTAAGAAGAAATAAAAACAGCAAACATCGATTAATTTATGTACAAAAATTTATTTTGTGTGGAAATCACAGTGACCTTCTAAATATTGACAAGGGTGGAGAAATATTCCTACCCTTGTGCTAACTGGTATCCTGGATCAGCTGCAACTTGTGAAATAAATGCGTCCCTTGAGATTGGTTTTTGGTACAGTCGCAGTCTATGACCATTACCAAATAATGGTGTATGGTTTTTGTCGATGGTGACCAGGCGTACTGTACCATTATAAAAAACTTTGTCTATCTAATATGGACCCAACCATATTGTCTGCAGATTACCTTTGAAGTCCCTTTTGAACCTTGAATCATATAATAATGTCCAGTCTCCTTCACAGAAGACTTTCTTCTTGATGAACCGATCGTTCCATTTGGATCGCTGCTACTAAATAAATGGTGTTTGGTCCACTGCAGCTATACGTTTTTCATCAAGTTCATTTAATTGATTCAGTCTACTCATATGTGCCTCTGTTACATCCAAGTTTACATCCATGGTTTTCCTCAAAGTCTTGATTTCAAATTTGATAGGGAAGACAACACTCTTACCATACACCAAGTCATAAGGGGAGAACCCTATAGTATTGTGCCAAGTAGTGAGATATGCCCACAGTGATTCTAGAAGCCTGCCAGCCTAGTCTCTGTGATGGCGAGTCTGACTATTTTAGTAAGGATATATTCGATAACTTTATTGTTACTTTCCACCTGGCCAGTGGCCTGGGGATGGTAAGGTGAAGTTATCCTATGTTGAATATGCTACTTCTGTAGAAAATCTTCAAATTTATGTGACACAAATTGTGGTCCTTCGTCTATGATTATTTCCTTGCATACTCAAAAATGAGTGAATATTTCCCTGTACAAGAATTCTATTACAGCCTGGTCATTGGCTTTCACCAATGCCACAGGCTCCACCCATTTTGTCATGTAGTCAGTGCAAACTAAAATGTAAGCTTTCTGCTTTGAGGAAGGGCTAATAGGACCAATAAAATCTAAGGCCCATCTGTCAAAGGGTTCAACCACCAACTGTGGTTGCAAAGGAAATTCATCCAATCTGTTAGGTTGGCCCATTCTCTGATGGCTGTCACAAGCTTGGATGCACTTCTTCGCATCCTTGAAAACTGTTGGCCAATAATATCCCATTCTTAACACCTTATGACCTGTCCGTTTATCTACAAAATTTCCTCCACATGGCTCATCATGACAGGCCTTCAAGAAATGGAAGACTTCATCCTCCTTAACCCTTCTTATGATCGGACCTGTGTAGAAAAGATGACCATCTATCCAACAATACATGGCACTTTGTTGAATAATTTTCCTTTTCTCTCTTTGATAAATGTGAAGGAAGCTTTCCTGCAACCAAGTAGTTAGCAACATCTGCATACCAAGGGGAATGAGATGAAACTGTAAATAAATTTTCATCTGGGAAAGAATCTTCAACTGGTAAGCTGTCATCACTGTTAGTAAAATGAGATAAAAAATCAGCAACAACGTTTTCTTCCCCGGGTCTATCAATAATAGTCATATCGAACTCCTTTAATAATAACATCCATCTAGTTATCCTAGCATTTGTAACTGGTTTGTTCATTAAATACTTGATGGTTAAGTGGTCAATGTGTACAAAGGTGGGATATCCAGTGATGTAATGCCAAATTTTTTTAATGGATTAGACAATGGCTAAAAATTCTTTCTCTATAACAGTGTAATTTAGTTCAGCATGAGCCAAGTTTTTACTGATATAGTAAATTGCATATGGTGCTTGACCATCCTGCTATCCCAACACTACTCCAATGGCAGTGTCAGAGGCATCTCAAGAAATGTGGAAAGGAAGAACCCAATTGGGCCCCCTTAAGATAGGAGTTGTAGAGAACCTCTTCTTAAGTTTAGTGAATGCTGACTGGCATGCATCATTCCAAATAAACTATACATCCTTCATCAATAAGGTAAATGAAGGAGAAGCTAGTTTGGAAAAAAATTCTATAAATCTTCTATAATAACCAGCATGCCCTAAAAAGCTACGTATCTATTTCTGTGTTCTAGGGGGGGTGTATTTTCAATTACCCTAATTTTGGATGGATCTACCTAAATACCATCAACAGAGATAAAGTTCCCTAGTACTACACCCTCACTCATCATCATATGGCATTTTTCAGTGCTCAAAGATAGCTGGGTATGCTCACAACTTGTTAAAACCTTCTATAAGTTTTTCAATGCCTCCTCAAAGTCACTACCATATGGGGTAAAGTCATCCATGAAAATCTCCATACTGTCATTGACCATCTCTGAAAAGATGTCGATCACAACTCTCTAAAAGGTTGCTGGTGCATTGCAAAAATCGAAGGGGAGTACCCCGTATGCAAAGGTATCCCAGGGACAGGTGAAGGTGGTCTTGTCTTGGTCCTTACGAGCAATCTAGATCTGATTGTACCCACTAAAACCATCCAAAAAGGAGAATAACTTCTTCCCAGACAGGGTGTCAAGTACCTGATCGATGAAAGGTAGAGGAAAGTGATATTTCTGTGTTGCCTTATTTAACTCTCTATAATCTATGCAGACTCTCCATTTCCCATTATTATTGGGTACTATCATGAGTGGAGAAACCCACTCACTATCTCAGATCGGGTATATAAACCATACTTCTAAGAGTTTTTGAATTTCCTCCTTCAATATGTCCCTAAGTTTGGGGTTCATCCTTTGTTGTGGATGGGACACAAGCCGAGAGCCACTCTTGATATAAATGTGGTGGGTGCATAGATTATAAGGGATACCCTTCATATCTGTGTACTCCCAGGAAAATTCCCCCTTATGATTTTTCAAGAGAGTGGTCAAGCGTACTTGTTCATTAGGAGTGATATTGGGGTTGATATTCAGTGTTTTTCCTAGCTCTATCTCAACTAGAACACTTTTCAAATTTTTTAGCACTGAAATTATATGGGTGTCACTAACTAATGTCTCCTCTGTGATATTTTATTACTCTTCTTCACCTAGGGTACTATTCAGGATCTGATAAATTTGTTTGTTGACATAAGTGGGCTCACTAATGAAATTATTAATGGCAGCATCCTTTGTTTCATCCTTGAAAGTCAAGGCCTTCCCTATTGTTAATAGTGGCTAAATGCCCTCCTCTTCCTCTAGCTCCATCCATAATGGAGTTTTAGATTCTAGACTAGGTCGAGCTGGAGGATACAGGGTCAGGTTTTTTGTTTCGGTCCCATCTGAGATGGTCATAGACCCTACCTGACAGTTGATGCAAGCATCTGATGTGGCCAACCAGGGTCTTCCCAGGATCAGCGGGTGTCCCCTAGTTGCGACTTGGGTTGTAAAACCAAGAATTCAACAAGGTACTCCTACGAGTCAACTGAGATGATGAGGTAATCCAATATTCCCTCGGGTTTGATAGTGGACCTGTCAGCTAGTTATAGAATGGTAGGGGTTGGCCGAAGATTGGTGAGCCTAAGTTTTCATACAATTTCTATGGTCATAACATTAATAGTTGTGCCTAGATCTAAAAGCACATTCGGTATCTGTGTGTTCCCAATCTGCACTGTGATAGTAGGGTTCCCAGGGTCATCATATTTGGATAGGAGAGGTTTTCCCATTATCAATTCAAATAGTTTCCCTATGACATGGACAATGGGAGGATCTCTGGGTTTTCTACCTGGTTTCTTACACATAGGTCTTGGACTGTTTTGGCGTAAATAGGCACATCATGGAGGGCCTGCAATAGTGGAATTTTGACATAAATATTTTTCAACTCTTCTAAGAGGTTAAACTGAGGTTGTTCCACTGCTTTCTGTAGTGTCACTCTTTCAAGATATGGTGTTTCTCTAATCAGTTGTGTAGGCTGTGTTTCAATAGATGTTTCTCTGTGTGTTTCAGCTGGTGTCTCGGTAGGACTTTTAGCATCCTCGATAATGGGGACCACTGTGTGGGATGAGTACTGTTGGGATGAGTACTGTTGGGAATGTTGACAGTCTCAAACTGGTGGACTGCTTTATTGTTTGGGTTGGGGTTAGGTTGAGCAAGCGATTATAGTCGTACAGGCATATTAAGTGCAACATTGTTCTGGAGTTGTAGCTGCGGCTGCTGGTACTACTGGTATGGTTGAGGGTATTGTTGAGGAGGGTATTGTTGTGGAGGAAACTGTTGGTGTGGAAACTGTTGAGGATATTGGCTATGGGGAAACTGGTTTCCTGGATGGGAGTTCCTCCACCCAGGAGACCAAGAATTCTGTTGGTTTGGTGGCTGTGTCCAAGGGTTCCAAGAGTTGAAATTCTATATAGGAGTTTGAGAAGGATGCCATTGATGGTTGGAATAAGGTGAAAGGAATTGTGTATTCACGTGATTCATATTATTCCAATTGTTCATATTATTCAAAAATGGAAACGATTCTAGAGTCATACCTTGGTTTCGAGGTCGCCAATACTTTTTCTGGGCAATGAAGTAGGATGGTTTCACGTCTAAAGTTGATGCCTGCAGAACTTCCTTCACTTGAGGTAGTGAGGGGCACTCCTTTGTATCATGGTTTATTTCACAGAGCTGACACACTTCTACCTTCTTGAGTGTTTAATCCTTCAGGGAATGTTTCTTCCTACATCTAGGGAAGAATATACCAAGTGTTATATCCTCTACTACTTGTTTCTGCTTTGCCCTTGGGACATTTATTTATGAGGAGATGGAGCTCATCATTTCTATTTTTAAGTTCTTGAGAAGGTTTCCTATTTTAGCTCGGGCGACTCCTCCATTGGATGACTTCTATTTTTTGTCGAAGACATCTTATTCCAATTTGTCCCATTTGATGGTCATGGAAGATCCTTTGGAATACCTTCTACATAATTCAACAATATTTTCAAAGGATTCCTTTGATATCCCCCTTTCCCAGTAGGTTTAACATACCTAGGAAGTCTTCCCTAATCCCATGAAATAGGGTTATATTGAGCACATCTAACCCCATATTAGCCTGTCTAGCCCTCTGCACATTATACAAGAGCCTCTTAATAAAATCTTCCAAAATTTATTCGTCCCTTTGTACCATCTTGAACAACTCTTCTCTTTTATATTTAGTGTTGTAGTACTCCTGGTATTTCTCCAGGAACACCTGTTTCATTTGGTCCCACGTGGTGACAGTTTCACCACCGAGGCTCATGAACCAATGTAGCACATTATCCTTCAAATTAGCAGGGGAAAGTTTTAACTTCTACTCATTGGAAGTGTAGTCATAGCTGCGACAGAGGATGTCAAAATCAAAGAGGAATTCATCCGGATCCTCTGTGGCCTTTCCATGAAAACGAGGTAATACTGATGGTGATATGTTTTTCATGGGGGCTTGTCCAACTAGTTGTCAAATCATGAACTAGATTGTGGAAACTATCCCCTCAGGTGGGGGATCATCATCATTGTGATGATTTCCCCCCATCACCTCTTCATGATCTTTCGGTCCGCGTCTATTATTCATATTTTCTTCTTCTCTCTCCTGCCTTGGCTTCTTCTGATCTTCCTGCTTCTTATGAAACTATGTCCACTCCTCCTTTGTCACCTCCTTCCTATTAATGTGATAGATAATGTCTCGATCACCTGCTCCTGCAACACTAACTCAGTCTTCCTCTGCAAGGAAACCTGAGGGTGTCGTAGCTCCTCCTTTGTTCTCACTACAACAAAAATTGGATTTAGCATCTCTTTTTGCATCCTTTTTTGCATCTAGACCATCTTTCAGTGTATTTTTCTTCATTTTTTGGACAAAATGGCGCAATTTCATGGGTTGGTGCTATTTTAGGCGTTTTTTGCATCCTTTTTCTAAATTTGGCGCAAATTGCTGCGTAATTTGCATCGGGTTTTGCACCTGGTTATGCGCCAGGTTTTGCATCAGGTTTTGTGACAGGTTTTGAGCCTAGTTTTGCACCTAATTTTGCACCTAGTTTGTACATCTACTCTTGTTGCACCCCCTTTTATGTTCATTTTTGCCTCAACTTTTACGCCCTTGTTTTCATCCACTTTTGCATCCTTTTTTACATCCACTTTTGTATCCACTTCTTCTTCTTTTTTTGCATCCCTTCGTGTGCCAAGTTTTGCATCAAATTTTACATCCTGTTTTGAGTCTAGTTTTGCATCTCATTTTGTTTCAGCCATTTTTGCATCAATTTTTTCGTCCACTTTTGCACCCACATTTTCATCCCTTTTTGAATCCCATTTTGCATCCATGTTTATGTCTTTTTTTGCATCTACTATTGCATCCACTTTTGCATCCACTTTTGTCACGTCCCAATTCCCACCCATTTTTGTGCCTACTTTTACACCCACTTTTTCTTCAACTTTTGCATCCACATTTGCATCTTTTTTTGCATCCAATTTTACATCAGTTATTGCATCCCTTTATGCATCCATTTTTGCATCGGGTTTTGAGTTGGGTGTTACGACTACTTTTGCATCTAGTTTTGCATCTACTTTTGTTGCATCCACTTTCGCATCCAATTTTACATCCATGGTTGTATCCACTTTTGAGCCACTTTTTCATTATGTTTTGCTTCCACGATTGCATCATTTTTAGCATCCACTTTTGCATCACCTTTTGCATCCATTTTTGGTGCACCCCATTATGCGCCCACTTTTGTGCCTCTTTTGGTGCATCCTTTTTTGCATCCATATTTTTATCCACTTTTGCATCCTGTTTTACACCCAGATGTTGAAGATAACAATGAGGATAATGATTATGATATTGAGGATGGCTACGATGATGATGATAATGTTGTTGATAATGAGGAGAACGATGACAACTATGATGATGAGGATAATGACAATGACGACATTGACAATGAATGATGATGATGATGATGATGACAATGAGAATGATGATGAATATAATGAGAATGATGATGTTGATCATCTTAAAAAATAAGTGGTTATTTGTCATGCATAAAGTGTATGTGTCCTCCATGACCCTTTTCCACTAATCACATATTTTGGGTAGATGTTATTTCTTATTCCAAAGGTAATGATGAATAACTGATGAAAATGTCAATAATCACGATGATGATGATGTCAATGAAAATGGTGATGATGATGACATGATTGATGATTATGCCGATGAAGATGACGATTGTGATAATCATGGTGACAATGAAAAAGATGACGACGATGATGATCATCATCATCATTTCCATCATTGTCATCATCAAAAACATCATCACTATCATTGTCATCTAGTTCAACATCATCATCATTTAAAGCATATGGGATATGTTTACCATTTAAAGCATGCATAACAAGTGGGATACGGTTACAATTTTAAGCATGCATAATGTATAACTATGATTGAGCACATTTTAATCTTGGAGCTTGTAGTGAAACTGGGTTTATTTACCTCTACCAACACTTTCTTATAAGGATCATCATCATCACCATCATCATTTCTCATTGTAATTTTCATCATTACTATCATTATCATCATCACCATATAATCACATCATTGTCAACTTCATCATCATTTCCATAGTTTTCATCATCATCATCATCATCATTTTCATTGTCATCATCATTATCATATAATTACATAATTGTGAATGTCGTTATCATCAAATCAATTACATTTATTGTGTCCACTTTAGCATCCCAAATCAATTACATTTATATTCTCCTCATGCTAGGTTGTATAGGTGCAAAACTAGGTGGTTTATATCATTATTGTGAACTTCATCATCATTTCCATCGAGTTCATCATCATTATATATATCATCATTCATCTCATTATCATCGTCATCATTTTCATCATTGTCATTGTCGTCATCAACAAAAACATTGTCATCATCATCATATAATCACATCATTGTGAATGTCATTATCATCAAATCAATTACATTTATTGTGTCCACTTTAGCACCCCAAATCAGTTAGATTTATATTCTCCTTATGTTAGGTTGTCTAGGTACAAAACTAGGTGGAGGAATGAAAATTATTGAAACTCTTTGGCATCATTTCTCATGGATTTCTTAGAAGTTTGGATTTGTTAAGGACTAAAATATATTCATTCACTTATGCTATTGTTTTATATTATATTTCATAGAATCCCTAATGATGAAAATTCATATGGTTAAGATTTGAGAAACCTATAGTTAAAGGGCGATTAAATGTTTTTTTTCTTTAAAATCCATTTTTCCATTTGAAATTTATACATTACTCACTTGGAAAATTACTTCTATAGGGATTGTGGGCTTCCCTTGGGTTGTGGCTGATGTAGGCCAATGTCACATGACCTCAAGAGTCGAGACAAACTTGAAAGACGCTCAAGTTCAAGAAATGATTGGGTAGGTTGTATGGATGTGACACTTAGTATCTAGGGATAGCCATGACCCTTATAGACCCTTCCATATTTAGTATTTAGGATATCCAAACATTCATTTCCCAAGTTGTACAAATGTTTTACCTGTATTTAATTTTTTTTTACAATTATTATCACATAAATAACCACATGTTCAAGAACATTAATAAGGATAAATTAACTAACCCTTTACTATGAGTTTTTTTTTCATTCCAATTCAAAAAAAATATTTTCACATAACTCACCATATATTTAACAATTTTAGCAATAATAAAATAACTTACACTTACAATGACTTATTTTCCCGTTTTCCTTATATTAAATAAAACTAATCAATATAAAACAACTCAAAATTCTTTATTAAAAACTCCACTCCAATAATATAGTAAAACTAATAAAAACATTTAGATCTCTTCAACATTAACCCTAAACAATTACATTTAACATAGCTAAAACTTATAAAGAATATTGTTTTTAATGTAAATAAAAAAAGCATTACTTCAACGTAAAGCATTACCACTTGATCTTTATTAATTAATCATATTACACTCTCAGGATTAAAGCAATCTTACATAGTGGTGGTGCACATGTTTATAAACATTACAAGTAACCATCTCTATGTTGGACTATGAAAAAACACAATTCGATATAAGTTAAAACTTAATATATGTTGTAGATTTTAGTTTAGCTATATATAAAACATGAAAAATATAAGATTTATGTAATAAACTTAAATGTAAGTAAAAAAATGACGTTAAAGTGGGAAATATATTCCTGACAAGTCCCTAGAAGAGGGACCCCTTTTAATCCAATGTGGCAAACACAACCTCCAAAATCTTGCGCTTCCAAGACAAGCCTAGAAAGTTGGTTTAAATAAACGGTGTAAGGCTTGACCTACTTGAATATCCACAAATAAAGCAACAAAGGTGGGCAACACCTCCACATGCAATGTAAATAATGCACACTTCTTAATGAAGAACATACTTCAAAATATAAACTTTATAAACTTTGGCATTAACTCCAAACAATTCCATTTATGGATACAGCTTCAAAACCATTGATACCAGTAGCAACCAAAAATATTAATATTCAGAATCCGTCGTCATTGTTGTTCAAGGAAAAACCTTTGAAAACTCCATGACACCAAAAATTCCATGGAGATGGGAGAAGGCATTGCACATTTTGAATCTTCTCAACCAACGATGCTTTGTAGAAGACTCCATTACTTATTGCAGGATTTTAGAGATTTTCATCGAGGCGAGAGCATTGGCAGAAGGAAAACGTGTCCATGGTCACATGATAAAAATTGGGTTCTAACTTGATGTTTGTTTGGATGATAAGCTTGTTATTATGTATGCCAAGTTTGGTTGTATTGAGTATGCATGCCAAATGTTTGACAAAATGCATGTGCACAATTTGGTTTCATGGACTTCTATGATATAAGGATATGCACAACATTGTTATGGTAGAAAAGATTGGGTACTCTTTTGCTTGATGATGGAAGAGGGAAAAAGGATAAATCAGTTTACCATTGTCAACATTCTATGGGCATGTGCGAGCTTGAAATAGGGGAAACAAGTGCATTCCTATTGCTTTAAAACTGTATTTGATATAATTTATCTATTTGTTGTGGGATTATTGCTATGTATGCAAAATGCAGAGATTTACAGAGTGCCCAATAGATGTCATAGAATGCATGAACCAAATGTCGCTATCAAGGAATGCAATGATACCTAGTTATGTGAGGCATTGGTTTTCATAACTGGCATTTAATATCTTTATACAAATGCAACCAATGATTTACAGAGTGCCCAACAGATGTTACAAAATGCATGAACCAAATTTCCCTATCAGGGAATGCAATGATACCTAGTTATGCGAAGCATAGGTTTTTGTAACAAGCGTTTAAAATCTTTAGACAAATGTAACTAATGGGATTGAAACCAAACCAAGCCGCCTTTTTAGTGTTCTAGATGCTTGCACTGGGATGACCTCATTGGCATATGGCAAGTAAATCCATGCCCACATTTTGAGAAGAGGATTTGAATCTAAAATTGTTGTGGGAAATTCCATTGTTGACAAGTATACTAAATGTGGGAATATGGAGTATGTACACCAGTTGTTTTATAAAATGCATGAACAAGATATAGTTTCTTGGAGTAATATGAATGTAGACTATGGTAGGTTTGGGAGAGGCAGGGATGCGATAGAGGTATTTCAAAAAATGCAGCAGGCTGGTATGAAGCAAAATCATATTAATTTTGTTGGGGTTCTTGTTGCTTGTAGCCATGCAAGCCTAGTTGATGAAGGTTTGCATTACTTTGATTTTATGAGACACCATCATTACATTACCCCACAGGTCGAGCATTATTCCTGCATGATGTATCTAATTGGTCATGTAGGGAACCTTGATAAGGCACTTGATGTGATAAGAAATATGCCATTTGAACAAGATGTTGCTTTGCTCGGTGCTTGTAGAGTGTATTCCAACATTGAAATAGGAAAAATTGCAGTTGAACTGGTTTTTAAGCTCGACCCTCAATGTGTTGGAAATAACGTCCTGCTATCAAACATCTATGTTATTACAAGTAGGTGGGAAGATGTAGAAAAGGTAAGAACAATGATGAAAGATAAAATTGTGAAAAGAAGCCATGGTACAACTGGATTGAGGTCAATACCAGAGTGCATCCATTTCTTGTAGGAGATCAAACACACCCACAAACTGAGTTGATCTATGCAATGCTGGGTAGCGTGGCTCTGCAGATGCAAGAAACAGGTTATGAACACTATGAAATTCATTTAATTCTCATTTGTACTGCAGAAAGATAGGGATCATTATGAGGTTATTCCCTGAAATAGTAAACTCGTATACTAGAAAAGTGGATAGTTGATTGACACCACCAAAGCGAGTGTAGACTCACGCTAGATATTTGTAATGAGCATGTCAAAAAGATATATGTTGGAAAGGTATTTCAACATCAACTAGATTAATCAACAATTCCATGACAGTGTTTTAATTTTCAGCATAAGGTCTTCTTTATATTTTTAATGGCATTGATAAATGTAGTCTTAGCTTTTGAATCATACCTAGCAGCACCTATGTTTTCAATCATGTTATTTTCTAACATGCTTAGTTTCATTGTTGTGGGTGCATAAAAAGAGGGGTGTGTTCTAACATTCTAGCTTCTACGTTGGAGGGGCTACATCTGTAGCTAGAAAACTTACTATATATAATATAAGATAAAAATATGAAGGTAATCTATCAGGTACTTTGAAGAGATTTAATATTTTTTTGGAAAGATAAATATCATGGTTTAGTTCAATGCATTAATAGAACTTATTTGTGAATTTATTCATCTATCTTTTTGATGCACTCAATTAGGGCTTGTCACAACTCTAAATGATTATCCATCTGTATAGAATTTCTAATGGGATTTTAATTGCACAAACACTATGATCAAGGTTTGGAATTTGTGTATGGAGGTTTCCACAATAGTCACATTGTAGAAAATTTATGGGGTTAAACTCTGTTGAATTTTAAAACTTCTTGACGTTTCTAATGGACACTCCATGGTCCACTCATCATTAGGGAATTCAAATTAAGATTTGATATTTTAATCATTTCATCTTTCCTCCTATTAAATAATAATTTTAATTATATGTTAGGTATTTTTTTCAAAACGGTTAACCTACTTGTCCCCTATTTATTTCCTCTATAGGATCACTTGAGAGTTGGTTCTATCTATCAAAGATTTATTTGAATCCCTGATGATGGGTGGAGTGTCCCATATTGTCCTATTTTTAGGTGGTTGTTGATCACATATTGTTCGATTTTGAGGTGTTTGTTGACCATATGCACTAGCTAGTGAAGAAAAGTGCACTACTTGGAGTTATTCTTGGCTTTCTAAAATCATATTTATCTAGTAAAAAGAGCACTCCACATGGAAGATATTTTTGGTATCGTGTTTGTCCAAGGAAACTCCTCTTTATCCAATCATAGAGGGTGCACTAGTTTGGGAGCATCTTTTCCACTCGAACTCATCTTTATCCATTCAAAAAGACCGAGTTGTTGATAGTCTTGTTTTTGGCATGCTTTATCTTTATTTCAGAACCAAAAGGAGGGTGCACTTGTTGATGGAAATAACTGAGTTTCTTTTTATGCATGCTTTATATCCATGTTATATCAGGTAGGATGCACCACTTAGGTTATGATTAGGCCAATTTTATCCTCTTTTAGTCATCTTTAATCAACACTTGATAGTTAGGAGGAGGGAATATTTTTAGGTTTCCCACATTGTGTTCAAGTTTTTAGGGAATATTTTTAGGTTTCCCTATACAAATAAGTAGTTGATGGATGCATTTTGTGGCTTTCTAATTATGCTTGGATCTATTTTTAATCAGCTTAAGGGGGGTGCCATTATGAGTGGTATTATCAGTATGTCTTATCTCCTGAACTAAGAGTGAAAGGCACAAATATGGCTTGATAAAAGAAGAATCAGGTTCACTATCTATCAAAGTTTTATCTGAATCCCCTAATGATGGGTGTCGTGTGACGTAATGTCCCCAATTTTGGGTTCTATTGCTTTGCAAGTGGAGATGACTGTTGAGGTAATTTGATGTTACTAGTGAGCTCATAGTGTTAAGAGGAGTTTAGAGGATCACTCTTTCCCTGTCAGTTTTTTATTTCGATGCAATTTGACCATTCCCTTAATTTGGGAGTAATATTTAACATAATTTAATTAAAGTCTCTAAGGTTGTTATTTTATCTAAATTATCTAAGTGGGCGTCTTAGTGTAATAGTTGGTTGGAATTGGGATGGACAAATTTAAATGTTGGGATGATGAAAAGTGACTTCCATTTCTCGAAAATGCTTTAAAGCAAATAAATTACTTTTGGAGTAAAAAGAATAAATTATTAAAGTGAATTTTGAAGAAATATTGAAGAAATAATTATAAAGTCACTTTTTGATTAATTATTGAGCGGGAAACGTCAAAAGGGGATAAAAGAGAAATTGGAGTTCATTCTCTTATGATTCATGACTTATTTTCAAAAAATGACTTTTGGAGAGTTCTGGTGGCTTTTGTCTCTTTGGATGGAAACCCTCACCCTAACTGATTGTGAGAGGGAAGATCGATCAGATCTTTCATTGTACTTCATTGCAGTGGAAATGAAACATGCATACTTGTAGACTTACCGAAGATTCTCAAAGTTATTGGTGATTTTGTGGAGGGTGCACTTGAACATGGGCATTTTCAACTTCATGGATCTCATGACCACCTACAGCTCTGATGAAAAAGGGTCAATTTACTTTACCTTTTCTAAGTATAATGTCATAAATGAAGGCACTACATTTGGTAGTAAATGTGGGGCTGTTGTTGTGAAAGAGGCTGCTTTCCTTGGGAGGGAGATTTGGAGAAAGAAAAATGGAAAACCATCTTCTAGAGAGAAGGCAGCTGCCTAGAAGGACACAGACATTTTCATCTTCATATATCTCATGACCACCTACAGCTGTGATGAAAAAGGGTCGATTCACTTTACCTTTGTTGAGTATACTGTCATAAATGAAGGCGCTACACTTGGTAGGAAATGTGGGGCTGTTGTGAAAGAGGGCGCTTGGGAGGGTGATTTGGAGAAAGAAAAGGGGAAAACCATCTTCTAGAGAGAAGGTAGCTGATGTTCATCGCTATGTTATGCTTGTGGGAGGACTGTTTGCACTGCCCACATCACCACATAGTTCAGTTGTGACTTTAGAGAGTTGTTCACTAGAAAAAAAAATTTGTAAGATAAATACAACCTACAGGTCTGGAAAACAGCGATATTCAGATTTGATTTGATGTGAATAGATTGTTATTACTTGCCAATGTATTTTCATGTTATCCAAATAAGAAATACTTGACATATTTTCCCTTGATGTTAATGAAAAATATCTTATATTCGTATTCAATTTTTTCTGTGGATGACCATTATATTGAAATTTGAGATCTGAAACTTGCAAACAAATACCCAACTCTATCTTCAAACATATCAGCAGTAAAATAAGCACAAAATCAGCCCAGACTTTGATAGGGACATTTCAGTGGTGGGAGCTGTTTCCAAACTATTTGAAAAAAGTTCTAAACCAAAAAAGGCCTCAACATAACAACAGTAAACTCCATTACATGTCAGCAGTCTAGTGAAGGGATACTACATTAGTCCACATGTCAGTTTCTGTTTGGATGCTACTGAGGTAGCATTGTGTGGGTATTGTCACTTTCACCTTGATCTCCAATAGGTTATCTCACTCGTGATGTAATTCAAAATTTTGAGACTCAATGATTGAATTTACTTTCAAGTTAGCAACAATTGCATATGTCAGCCATTTCTTGATATCTTAATCCATTAGTTCCTTCTTGCTGTTATATTTCTTTGCAAAATATTTACCTATTCTTGGAATCATAGAATGAAGAGTATTTTTGTTTCATAACTGAGCCTCCTTCCTCAATAGAGCTTCCTAATGTGATACATTCTCATACATTTCAGTCATTAGATTGATTCTCTTCTCAATAGGGTCACAATCAGTTACTAGTTCTATCAGCAATTTTATTTTGTAATTCCAAGCCTTCTGCATTTTGATCGAGTGCATATCAATGGGTAATCAATATCATTGGGCATGTCTTATTGGTACTCCAATTCCAACAATGGCTTCTGAACATAATTTAACATAATTTGCTTCAAAGCTAGTATGACCCTGTAGTTTCAAGACTAATTATCTCTGTCATTGCAATACTTATGCCCAAGTTTTGAGACCTTTAAGTTAACTGCCAAGCATATTTAAGCAACTTATCTTTTTTATTGAGGTTGTCCATAATTACTCTTCCACATGCTCCTCGAGGTTGTTCTATCCAGTTAGGTTTTATTTTTAGTTTTATTTTTTTTTCAATCGATTCCGGAGTATGTTCTGTAGGGACGTTGGGTGAGGTGGGACATATATACAAAAGGTCTGACAATAATACTTTTGAATTATTTGAACTTAGAATCCTGGGTTTCAAATTATTTTTAAAATTTTTCAGCTAATGCAATCCATTTTTCCTCTTGTTTTGACAAGATGTGTGGTTGCCTCATTTAACTTGACTGCATTTGTGGCATGATATCTCCATTTTCTTCCTGTCCTTCCCCTAGGATCAAGTTAATATCAATACTAATGGCATTTTTTTATCATCTTATTTACAATCATGGAGATTCAGCAACTAATCATCAAATGCTGGTTGTGGGGTTTTGTGCTTTCTTTTCATTTTTTGCAATGGTGTCCACTTGAAACATTGAGAAGTTTTAAAAATGAACACAGTTTAACTCCAAAAAATTTCTACAATTATGATCAAGTCCCTGTCAACTTGAACAATCTATTCAATGGTTCAAGCAAATTATGTCAGAAGTAAATGTTATGAATGGTGACATTCCTTATGACATATCTTAGCACAAGAATAATAACATACTACATTCAGGAATCAAGAGACAAGCAAACAAGTTCTTATCTTATTATGTATGGAGAACTTGAAACAGTCTGTCCACTTACTGATGCCCTTGGGACAATCCAACTAGTTCCAACAGTGGTATATAGCTTGATAATGTTAGAGATGAGCTGATAAAGGGATCCAAGTCTGATCAGAACTACCTACACATCTAGCATGCAAATAAAGTGTTGTTTTCTGAGGTAGCTAGGCCAATTTGAATCCCAGGTCAAGTTTCTAATACCCATACCTCCTTGTGCCAAGAGACAGAACCACACCTTGCTTCACACTACGAATATATACCTTCTTGCGCCAAGTGAAGGAATACTCATTAGGATTGATTGGGAAGTGAATTGAAGCCAGAGACTACACAATAAGCTGATCTGGTCTACATTGCAAGGATACGATCTGGAATTGTGGCTCCCAAGTAAAACACTGTCCAACCCTTGGTCTCCAAGAGATGCACATCTTCATAAAAGGAGGGGGGATCTCCGGTGGAATAATAAGAAACTAAAAAAGTTCTATGGCATACATATAATAGCAATGAGCCCCCACGAATTGTTTGGCTTTGACACCTCCAAAGGATGATGTGAGTGATGCTAGTCCAAATACTGAATCGATTTCCTATGTAAGATTTATTATTACCTTTTGCAAGATGAATGAAAATATAATTACATCCTATTGCTATGATATGTTTGGCATGAGGGATAGTTGACAATGGACATAGCAGGCCATGTCAAAGGAAGTAATTTAAATGTTCTATTCATCACCCTAGGTTAGCAAACATAGTAAAATCTACCATGCTACTTTACCAAATAAACCTTTAAAGTCAGCTTGTATACAACTAACATAAGAGTGAAGCCGAATTATGAAGTTGATTGCTAGTGTATGATAATTTCTCCCTACACCCTAATGGACATATACCTCATCTCATTCTAAAAGACAACACTACCATGCTACTTTACCAAATAAACCTTTAAAGTCAACTAGCATACAGCTAGCATAAGAGTGAATCTGAATTATGAAGTTGATTGCTGGTGTATGATAAGTTCTCCCTACACCCTAATGGACATATACCTCATCTCAGTCTAGAAGACAACACTCCACAAAGGCACCATGTGTCAACTCTGAAAGGCACTCCACAAACCGTCGATTTGGCTAACTAACCATTCCACCCCATACAAACCGTCAATGATGAACGGTAAACTCTGTAACACTGAGCTCACTCCGGATGATATCAATGAATATGTATTATTAACACTCAGATATATTATTTCAAATCTAGTGTTACTATAACATACATATTCAAAATGCTAAGTTACAATTAAACAAAGAATGAGCAACACATGCATCCACAGGTTTCCAGATTTTTTTTGTTAAGGTGTAATGCCCATTTTGCCCACATTCCCTACCATTCATAGTTAATAGTAAGGTTAAGTCTAGGAATGTTGACAAATATAGAGGGAAAAATCCATTTTTAGGTTAGCGTAATTTTTTCTAGAGGATGATATTAATCCTCAACTGTCCATTTTGGGGTCAGATTTTGTTACAACTATATATACATCTGCATTCTTAATATTATATGCACCCTTGCTATATACATGAGAAAAAAATTTCGTATTTGTATCTAATTGTTTGGATTCACATGGATGCACATGAATATTATTTTTCCATCAAAATTTGAATATTTTATGTATTATTTGATCAAGTAGTTTTTATTTCTAGTTTAAACCCAAGCAATGGATGCAATTTTTTGTTTTTTAAGGTGGAAATTGCCTTCTGTATAGCTCCAAGAGAATTACAATTGGCCTAAATTTGTCAGGCCCACAAGCGGCCTATTTTTACCAATACGATGGCCCTTAAAAATATGAATCAATAATTACAACTATTTTTCATTTGGTTAAGTCCATACTCTTATGTCATAATCACCCAGGACTTGCACCTGGAATTTAACCTGATGAGTAGACTGATATTTCACTGCTGAAATACAACGAAGTAGAAATGTCAAAAGCATATGTTAACAGAAAAAAAAAAAAAAAAATTTGCAAGTGTTAGATGAGATACACAACTAAATTGAGAAACCATCAAATACCAATTGATGGCTGATCTCTTACTTCAAAATTCTATATAATTTTGAAAAGATTTTAAAATGTATCAATCAATTGACATCTTGCAATCATTTCACTTGATAAATCGGTGCATCCTACATAACTAGCAATAATCTTGGCAATGCTGAGAACCACCTTCAAAATACCTCTCTCTGCACTAGTTCTCCAGGAAGATGAGACCATCCATAGAAGCCAATGAAAATGATCATGACTTCCTTTACAATGATGGCATATAAGGTCGTGGCCTTAATATTCTAAATTAGTAATCATGTATCTTTGGTAGTAAGTGTTCTACAAGGGAAGGGTAGCTGCATAGAAAATTGATTATAAAAATTTAGATAGATCCTAAAAAGTGTCTGGCTCTCACTGTAACTGTTCATATTCTACACTCAAAGAATAATCCTGAAAATACGTAGGTAGTGATAAAGCTGGAAACCTATCTAAATAGCAACAATCTTCAAATCCTAGAATCTACAAACACATACTATAGAAAAATAATAACAGCAAGTACAAAGATCTTTGCAAATCCAATCAGAAACATCTTACCTCTACCTTTTTCGTGTTCCAACTCCAAGCCTGCTTTTACAGAGATAATTTCCTACAGGGAATATTCACTTCAATCCCAACAAGTAAGTATATATAAGCACTTTTCTCTGTTTCTACTCCGTGAAAAAATTAGTAGGTGTCTTAATAATGCAACAGAGGATATAAACTTATTTTTCCATAGCTTCCTGCAATGAAGGATATGTATCAGTTAATGGTGATACCAATTAGTATGCCCTAGTTGATTATGATGGACTGTAATTTTAAATATTTTGTCCTTCGTATACCCTCTCCAGTATTTTCTATAGCCCATGCACTTATTTCATTCATATATATATACAAACATGCTTGTGTTGTTTGTTGTGCTTGTGAGCTTTTGATGTAACTATAGTATACACTTGAATGTGTTTCATATATATACACACACACATTTGTGTTGTTTATTGTACTTGTGAGCTTTGGATGTAACTATAGTATATACTTGAATTTGTTTCTTGATTGGTATTTAGAATGCATATGAGTTTATTGATTTTTAACTATTTTATGAATCATGATTTACATTCTAGGAAGTAACGGGTGCTAGCATCCTCTGTGATCCTTGCAAGGGGAAAGGATGGGTGGTCTGTGACTTCTGTCAAGGTTAGAAGATAAATGTGCAAACGTAGAGCAAGTGATTTTATCAGCGTTGTCTCTCTTGCAGAGTCATGAGTCTGTTCACATGACTATGTATCTCTGTTTTTGTATGCCTGCTTTCAGATATTTGGATTGATGAACTTGCATTTTGAAAGCCTCTTCTTGCAGTGGATATTCCCATTTTGTTGTCATGTGAGTGGTCTTTAATATGCCTGGATTTGATTTTTTCTCTTATATGTGGAAAAGTAGCTAATCTATAATTCAACCAGAAATAATGCCTTAGTAATTAAATGACATTATAAATGTGTAGAGTGATGCTTAATTGTCTTGCAAATATGCATTATTAGTGTTCTTGTCATGTCTACCCATGTTAGGGGTTCATGAGTTTCCTTCTAATGGGCATGTTACGATCATTTGTCTGGAGTTGCACATACTTTTGATCCCTTTCTTTTACAATGCTCATGCTCATACAAAGTGCGTCTAGAGGATGTTGGATGTTTCTTACAAATGTTGGATAGTTTGTTGTATTTCTTTGCCTACAGATCTAGAATTAGATTAAACGCATAGAATAAAGAACACATGCATATTCGCATGGCTTAATACAAATAAATTTTGTAAGAGACACTTATAATATGGAAGACCATTACTTTCAAGGCTTTTAAGTTTTCTCCTAACTCATACACTTACGTACATCCATACATGCACACACAACAATTTTTTTGTTGAGTTAGAATCTCAAAACACATAGAACTTGTATTTTTAAATTCCATGACCTATTGATTCTTTATTCAAATATGGTTGTGATTCTTTTCTATATTCCACTATGTGGTCTTGTGGCCTTTGTATTGTTGTGGAACTCTGATTTTTTCAACTGTGTTTCAGGTATTCTAATTCTTGCAAAATTATGTTGACTTATGGAACATTGGTTTTGGAAACTTAGTGTGGCAGGTCTCAAATTGTGTTGACCACTTTGTTGTGTCTACGACCTTGCAATTTTAGAGGTTTTCTTCTTGTGTCCTTTCATCCCCACAACTTTTCTATTTTAGATTCTTGCAGTTCTACAAGATGATGAACTTGCACAATAAAATTCTCTCATTTTGACCTAGATTAGTCCTCCCTTATCTAAACCCCATGTGATCCCCAAATGTAAATTCGAATGTTGTATTATTTAATATTAAGTGAAAAATTGAACTATCTCCAAAACCCCCACCTCCCTTCATTCTCTAAGGTTCAATTTTATACAATGGTCTTTGAATTTAAATTGGCACATCTAATTCCAATGGGAAAGAAATTGAATTGTCCATTATTAAAACTGTTGGTATTTAGAACCCCATAAATCAAATTAGTCTTCATCATCACAAATATGGAACTCATGAATTGTTCATTAACGTGCCTAACATAAATTTAAATTTGAGATTGTTTGTTGATAAACCACTTTTGAAATTTTGAATAGTTCAAGCAAACATTTGTTCTTTTCTATGTAAAGTTTCCTTTATTCATTCCTTCTCCATGTCTCTTCACTAATTTTTACTCTGAATCCCATTATTCTCTTTTTATTTTTGTGTTATTTTTGTTAGTTCTTATTTCGCATTCTCTTCATTAGCTATTATTAAATGGATTCATGAAGCTATGTTGCGTGGAGGTGCCCCCCTCTCTGCCCCTGCTCCCAAAATTTGTAGGATTCATGAAGCTATGTTGATGAAGTGATGGAATTCCCCTTCATAATCTCTTGATGGAACAATCGTTAGTAAGATGAGAAACCCCTAAAATTCACCTACCTCCTTGTGGCCTTATCCATTGTGGAAACCGATATGATCATTTTTCCTATTGACATCTTACTAATTTTTAGATTATAAATAATGCACATAATATAAATCAACTTTGTTGGTGTTAATTGTTAAAATATTAATTATATCATATATGTTGCACATAGTAGACATCTTCTTTTAGTAACAATTCATGAGTTATTCTCTTACCATCCCATTCTTGAACAAAATCACCTCATCAATGAATAACAACATGTATATAGCAACACACACATCCTCAATTGGTTTCTATAACTATTTCTTAAACACATCCCTGATTCTTTGTCCATATCAAGTTTAGGTTATTAGGTATGCATGAATACATTATGTTGTTCTCTAAGACTCTTTTGCGGACCACTTTAATAGATTGCGTAACTGTTTAGGATATTTTTTTGCCTGGGCATGGTAGATTTTTGTGCTTATTAGTGTGGTTGAAAAAATAAATTGGATTTTAAGCATAAATGACTTTGGATCTTATTGTCTTTTATTAGATTACAAATGATGAAATCTATGTGTTAATATTTCTCCTCTTCCCGATTCTTAAAGGGTGCTAGCTCAATGGAAGAGCGCTTTCTTTACAAGAAATAGGTTGTTGGTTCGATTCCTCCATGCCCTAATGATATTGGAATGTATTTCTAAAGGTAAAAAATGTAGTAGTGCAAGATGGATGCAATATTAGATGCAACACTAAATGCAAAACAAGATGTAAAAGTGGATGTCACACTAAACACAAAAGTGGATGCAAAATTCAACCTTATGTCAGACGCAAATATGGACACAAAAATGGATGTCATACTAAACGCAAAATTGGGTGCAAAAAGAGACTCAACACTAGACACAATTAATGACTCAAAACTAGATGCAATACTAGGTCCAAAACTAGAAGCAACAGTAGATGCAAAAATGGACTCCTAAGTAGACATTAAATTGGACATTAAATTGAGCACGAAATATGGTGTATCGATGGACATAAAACTAGGTGTAACACTAGGTGCAAAAATGGAAGGAACACTTGGCACAAACAAAAACTTAAAATGAGACACAATATTGGATGCAAGATGGGACAAAACATTGGATGTAAAACTAGACATAATATTGAATGCAAGATGGGATGCAACATTGGACACAAAACTAGATGCAATATTAGATACAAAACATTGGTGCAAAACTAGGCACAACACTAGGTGCAACACTGGGTCCAACATTGGGCTCAAACATAGATGCAAAAAAAGACATCAAGAAGGATGCAAAACTAGGTGCAAACCTAGATGTAAAATACGAGGTAAAATAAGATTGAACATTAGGCACAAACATGGATACAAAAAAATATGTAAAACAAGATACAAAATTATATGCAAATGGGGATGCAACATTATAAGTAAAATTGGATGCAAAACTAGACATAACATTGGGCCGAAAATTGGATGCAAACCTAGATGCAACATTAGATGTAGAATTGGACACATAATTTTATGCAAAACATGATGCAAAGTTGGGTGCAAGACTCGATGAAAAACTAGGAGAAAAATAAGACACAACATTGGATGAAAAACTGAGCATGGAACTGGGTGCAAACAAGGATGCAACAAAGGACGCAAAAAAAGATGCAATAGAAGTTGCAAAATTGGGTGGAAATAAAGGCGTAACAAAAGATGCAAAAAATTGGGCACAAAAATGGACACAAAAATGGATGTTAAAAATGATGAAAAAAAATATGCAATATACGGCATTTTACAAAAATGTACAATAGCACCAGGTTTAGCGCCAGATTATTCACCACAATTGAGAAAAAATTACACTAAAATCTGGCGCTAAATTCGACGCTAAATCCATTTTTTGTTGTAGTGTCTCCACTGTGCAAACCGATGATTCCACTCTGGGGGTAACTATGCTTCTTTTGACGGAGGACCCCTGATGGTGAGCTCCAGTAGAGGAATTTTTCCTGGATCCAGGTTGTCAATGAGTGTTCTTCTTCCCAATGTTGGATTTCTGCCACGAACTCGACCACCTATAATGTTAGTATTCTGAGGATTTATGGGGGTTATAGGAATGTCACACTATACTCTTCTCATATTCATGCAACCCAAAACATGAAAACTTAAAGATTGAAGAAAAATGAATAGATGCAACTACTATGGTGTCTAATGATTGCGTTCCCCGGTAACGACGCCAAAATGTTGGTCACTCTATATGCCAGTTAATTAAAACCATCATGCAAAATGCTCAATATATATTGTCAACCCAAGGAAGTCTTTTTATTTCAAATTTAACTCACATTGTCTATGCTTAAACACTAAGTAGTTGATGATTGAATAAATTGTTCTACTTATCTATTTTGTCAAACTCCTCCCATAATCAAATTGATCTAAACTACCTATCTAAGAATTCATAATTGCAGTCACTTCCTACAACTTCAATCCAGTAATGAATGATTCCTAAAATACATATCTATAATTACTTTTGCAGAAAGTTAAATCCTAATTTACCAAATTATATGCAGATCCATTATGACTAGCTAATCCAACCTTAATCTAGGAATAAGAAATAACATGAATTGAATCAATAGCTCTATACTATAGTCTACCTGAATTAGCAAACCTGAGCAAGACAAGTACTTGAAAGAGACTAAGGGAGAGCTTGACTGTTACATCTATCACACACATGCATAAAAGAAATTAACCTACACAGTTGACTGTCACACCACACTACTGCAGCTTAAAGGAAATGCAAGTACTGAGTATTCAAGGAAACACAATGATTAACATGATTGTTGTAGCTACTGAAACAAATGCATACAATGTAACATCCACACCACACAACTAATTAATCAAAAATCTAATTAACTCGGCGATCTCTATGAGAAAGTGGGCCCAGCCTTCAAACAGAGATGTCGAAACTAACACACGTTAAAACACAGAGATTTGAAGAATCCTGCTCCTTGTATTAAAATGATGAAATGAAGGTACAGTATCTGTTACAACTTACACAATAAAATATCATATTGTCCAACCCCTAGCTTTGAATACTTCCCCGTACTTATACATCAACAATCCTAACCCTCACCCTCTAATATCAGGCAACCATGAATATCTACGATCTTCAGGCTGCCCTGTTACATGCGTTGTTACAGTTGTGGGAGGAATTAAATAGAGGTAGGGAACATAGGAAATTTTGTTTCTCGAGTCAGTAAATGAATAACAGAACCAATTCAAGAGAGGCCCTGATGATTGCATCTAACTTCAATCAGTGGCGCGTTGTTGTAGCCAAGTCTGTTGCATTTGTGTCTGTCGCAACCATGTTTATCACAGCTCGCGTGGAATGATGACCTCTGGTTGGATCTGCATGTATAGATGGGACTGGAAAGTCACAGCTGATAGTGAATGCTCATATCCTCTTTGGACCACTCGGGCTACTACACCTGTACTCTCTCACATCTTGCACTATCTTTGTGAAATCATAATGATTTAGCATAATTCAAGAAGCAAAGTCCTAGTTATAACAATCATAAGCATTAATAAGATGAAACAATAAATAATCATACCTATGAAGATTCAGGGCTCAAGTGAGGAAATAATGTCTGTTTGGTGCGCAAAATGGAATAAGAAAAGACAAGAAGGGTATAAGGGATGTGGTTAAAAAGGGGAATTTTGGGACCCAACACTACAACTTCCTCTTCTCATCACATTTTTTCTTCTCTTTCCCCACATAAATCTTCTTCCACTCCTTAACCGTTCACCTTCTAGTTCATTTCCGCTATCAGAAAGGAACATTTCATCTTAGAGTGCTCCATTTTTTGTGCACTTCTTTTGTGACATATCCTAAATTTTTGTGCACATTCCTTCTAACTGTCAAAATCCATTCTCAGGATTCCTTTTTTGCATTCCAACATCTTTATCCAAATTTTCAGATATTTCAAGTATCTTCCTCATGGTCCTTCAAAAAATTTTATTTCTCCCTCACTATATGAGGTTATATTATCGACAACAAACTCAGTAATGTATCATTCTGGAATACTATCTATCCAAAAATCAACAGCCCTCGACACAAGGTTTCTAGTACTCTTCAATTTCTGGATCAACTGAGGATTCCACTATGTCAGTTATTCTCTTTGGAAATTCTTTCGGTAGGTTGCTAAATTCGACAACCATTCATACAATACAATAGGAAACTCAGAAAAGAAAATTTCATGAATATCCATATAAAGGTGTCGCTCCAACCACCCCGTTGGATTCAATCGTGATCCTTTACTTTCTTCTTGTACAAACTCTAATACTTTAAAATCCACCTTCTATTAGATTTCTTGCTTTGTCAGATTCCAAAACATATCCTTCACCAAAATGATTCAGGGTCTCTGTAATGGATCCATTTTTTGGAATTCATCCCTTTGACCCAAGTTCACACCTTCTTTTGCGCACAACAAAGCCCAATATATCAACCCGACAAAGAAAGGGTCAATAGACATTACTTACGACGCAGATGCAGTCTCACCCGAGATATCTCTTTATGTGTAACTACCATAACTAGGTTTCCATATTTGGGTGAAAATTTCTCCTCCCTTGGCACCTTACCAACTCTCTCAACCAAAGTCGGAGTGTGTATTACTTATTCCTATTGTGCACAAATAAGACACTACTTAACGTATCCGTTACAAAGATTACAATAGCAATATAAGCTTTGGCACACATGTTATCTATCAATAGTGTGAATCATGCATAAGATAACCCATTCATAATGAAATACATAAACACTTATTCACAATATACATCCCTGCGACTTAAGCACATTCAGCATATTCATTCATGCAACATAAACACATTCATCATCTACACATTGACACGGTATTAACATGGAAACCCATCTGGGAAAAAAAATAAAGGCGCTCTTCATATGGCATGAGAAGTATATGGAACCTTTTATCTGCGCACTCAAGTGTAGACTTTCTTCTAGATCTTCTTCTCTTTTCTATACAGACTTCACTCTCCTCTCATGCTCTCTGTTCTTCTATTGTTCAACCTTATCCTAGTTTACTCTACTATCGATCTCCACACAGCCTGGATCACCTTAATCTTATCTATGACTCTACTATTGATCTACACACATCCTGTATCGACTACTCTTATCATAGACATCAACTAAGCAACAATAACAAGAACATAGGAAGATAGGAAGTACTAAGGAAGTCACAAGGAAGCAAATCGCATATAGCTTGGATTCTTCTTTTTATAAACTCTTTACATGTCGCATTCAACTGACTTCATTTTGTTATTGAGAAGGTTGTCATTCCTATTGTAGTTACACTTGTCAGTAGGCACTATCGGCCCAAAATTCAAAGATGTTCTTATTCCTTACAGCATGTGTGACTCTAGTCGACTTCATACCCCCAATTTCTAGGCTATCCTTTCCAGCCGTTGTGTCGCTGCATGCCTTCTTTATCGTGGTTTCTTCCATCGTGGTTGATCTCGTGACATCCATTCCTTCTTTCATGGCTTGTCTTCTATCGTGAACCCTTCTACTGTCACGAACTCTTCTCATGTCACAACTTCCTCTGCGAATACTGACTCCATCTTATCTCTTTCCTCCTTATTTTCTTCTGTATTCCTCCATCGCAACTTCCTCTATAGTTTCTTCTTCTACCTTATTCTTCCTTCCACAACTACTTCTAAGATAGCTTCTCCTCCATCTTCATCTACTTCTATCACAGCTTCTTCTCCCTGCGACCAGACTCTTTACCTTATTGGGAAGAATTCTAACTAAATTCTACTTATCTTTCCCTAGTCCCAATATAAACAAACCCAAAATCCCACCCTTTATTTTGTATTCTTCTACAACTCTCAATAGATCATCGAAAAATGCTACTTTCATCGAAATAAAACCTTATATAGGAAGCCCATCTGGACCTGGGATTTTGTCCTTTCAAAGACTATGCTTAGCTATTTCCAACTCCTCTATCATCATTTCATCCATTAAGGATACATTGTATTCTTCATTACCATGTTCAGATATAATGAATCAAGATGAACAACTTCTTTGATGCATATCGTTCCTTCTTTATACATAGAACCAATGTAACCCACCCCTTTAGCTGCCAAATCATCGAAACTGCTTATGACATTTCCATCTTCCTTTTTAGGATTCTAAATGGTGTTAATAATTTTTCGCTGACTTGCATAGTTATGAAAAAAAAATCGTGTCTCCCTTTTCCATTCATATATCCCTTCTCTTAATCCTTTCTTCAACTTCCTTAGACAACATAAGTTATTTTCCCCTTTTCTCTAGACCAAAAATCTTTCTTCTATCTTCCTCGTTCTTAAACCTAAATCCTTCCCCTTCAATAGTTTTGAGGTCAATAGCTTCTAAGAATTTCTTCTAATGAATCCAATCCGCCACTGTTATTTTACCCAATTGAAGGTTCTTAGCCATTTGAATCGCTACATACTCCACACAGTATTTATCATCAATTTCTAATTTGAAGCAATAGATATGACACAATCTTTATTTTCCATCCAGTATGGATTCAAACTAAAGTAACCAGGATTACTAACCTCTTCACCTTAAATCTCCAACAAAATTGGTAGGTGACCTGATTCACTGCCTTCTCCAATTCATTGGAAGATCCAAAAAGTAGACTGCAACAAACAATCTGAAATTAAAAAAACGATCAATCCTTTTGGAAATTATGTCCAAACCAGCGCTTTTGTTGGTCCATGAGGATTTTAATTTACATGGAACAAAATCAATAAGACCTTTCTCCACCATCAAGTTCAAAAAGAATGTACTCAGTGAATCTTTCATGGATTTAGGTCCCTATATCTCCATCTTCCCTAACAAGAAATTCAAGTCCCCACTGACTATGACTAAATTATCACCCAAAACAATATATTTATAAATAGAAACTTCCAATAGGACTCTCTGTCCCCATAAGGCTCATATAGATTTATAAATATCAGAGATTTATTAATATCACAACATTTGAGGTTCACCCATATTCCCAAGCTAACAAACCATGAATTGGTGTGGTTCATTTTTTGAAAATTCCACCCAATTATCAATCCTAATGACTTCCTTACTGCATCAACAAAGACAAAATCCCAACCTTTAAGAAACAATTTCATCTCTTCTACAATCCCCCTCGTACATAGTCTCCTGAAGGAATAGAACATATGTCTTGTCATTTTCCATTATCCTTCTAATTCCTAAGCTTCTTGGAGGTGTTATTTAAGCCTCTGCAATTAAGGGATAGTTAGAGACTTGGTAACCTCCTCCACGGGCTTCTGCTGCTCTAACTGCCTCCTTATTAGAGTTTTTCCTACCATATGCTATATCCCAGACTTCCTTTTCTTGAGCCTGATGGAAAAAATATTTTCTTCCCTTGACAATCTTTTCCTTTTCTAGGTTCTTCCCCAATCCACCCAATAAACCTAGAAACTTGCCAGGTCTTCCATCTATACACGATCTTAGGAAATGAATTCCTTCCTAGCTCGTATAATATTTATTAACAAAGGGTTTATGTAATGTACCCAACTACTAATTTTCTCAATAATCATAAAAACATCCAAACACAACTTTATTTATACTCTATTAACATAACATTCCCCAAATCATTTCGATAACTTCTAGGCTATACTTTGAACGACACTTCTTTCCCCTTTTATTTAAACTAGTACACTTGTAAATATATAAGAGAAAAAATTATTCAGGAAAATGGTTTTACATACTTTTAAAACTTACATCCTTATCCTACATATATATATATAGATAGATAGATAGATAGATAGATAGATAGATAGATAGATAGATAGATAGGTATCGCCTCAAACAAATTTATACAATTATTATATATATATATATACTTTACTATTAAAAAGAGCAATACAATCTCTACCTAAAAGTATACAATACTTCTATTTATCCATTATTTTCCAATATATATATATATATATGAGGGAAGAAATATTTAATTCTTTCTTATAAAAATGGGTACATATTTATATAACCATATCTCCTCCTGTATTAATATTTCCAAGGAATAACTTGACTCTTTATATTTATTCTATGAAAATTAGGTTTAGCAACTTAAATACTCCCTTAAATAATTTGATGTTGTCATAACTTATAGTATACACAAGCAACATGTTACAGGAATTGGGTAAACATAACTTTCGGATTTATTTTATATAAATCGAATTACAAACATAATTTCCACAAAAGGATCAACCAAAAATAAAAAAGACTTATGGTGGATATAATGTAACTGTCAACCAAAAACAAAAAGACTTACGGTGGATATAATGTAACTGTCAGTCCAATAACAAAAAGACTTACGATGGATTTAATGTAACTGTCAGTCCAATAACAAAAGGACTTATGGTGGATATAATGTAACTGTCAATCCAATTATGTGATCCAATTTTATTTCTTGTGTATCCCAGAGTTAACATAATGGAGACCAGTGCCTACTAGCATGAGATCAATCGGAGGAGTGTTATGTGGCAGAAAGAAAATCAACCAAAGACAAAACCCAATATGATCGGTTCAACAAAGATATGAATAGAACTGAACAGAGAAACTGGGATGCCATCAACCATAACCAGACTCATGATATGATCTAGATATTTGATGGGGTTTGGAAGATAGAGTAGAGATCATACTGTTAAATAAACGACTAGTATTTCGCCAAAAAATGTAAAACCTACGGGCATGAAGAGGACGACAAAGAGAAAGTGCAATCAGGCTAGGTAGAGGATAGAGAGGTTGAAGAATTTATTATTTTGTAGAAATCATGTACATCGCCTTTTAAAGAAATAGCGCATTTCTAAATTGTGTGAGATTGCTTCTCTGAAATAATTTGACTTCAATTCAAATCGATTTCTAGTAGACTTGTTTCGGGTAAGAATTCTGTCAGTTTAAAAAGGGGTTGAAAAATTGATGCATTGATGAAAGAGGAAAATAAACTAATCGTGTGTGCAATGATTTCAAGCCTATAGCATTTAGATTGAGCTTGAGTTTAGATTGGAAATTTTAGGTTTTGTGTAAGAGCAATTTTTAGAAAAATCATATGTAGACAAAGGAAGTTGAAACCCAGATAAAAAGCAGACATTGGTTTAAATCTATCAGATACAATGCAAACAACATCTTGCAAATATCGGCCTCCACGCTTGCAGACAGAGTGTGCATAGGTAAAAAAAATTATCTGTGTTAAACATACATCTATATACAACACAAAAACACTAGAAATGAAATATGTATATTACAGATCAAGAGGCGAAATGAAAAAACATGCATAGTTTCATTTTCAAGTTAAAGATATATATATAGTATAGGTCGAATGAAAATGGAAATCCACGCAAAGCGTGGACCTCAGATTTGTTCGTTCAATGTAATGATATATATATATATATAATACAACACAGAAAACAATGTTTGAGTATATTGATAGTCAAAGAATATTTTCGTCTTGTATCTGATCCATAAGACAATTTAAATGACAGACTCTGCAAATCAAAATTAAGAACCAATTCATTCACATAAACTCTATGTAACAATTTAAACCAATGTTTCTATGATTCATTCCAAAAAGTTTTGTTATATTTAAAGAAACATGTAGCTACTAGATACTTCATTTCGACGAAATACACATAGATCAGAGTTTCATAAAGTACAATTTAAAGACCTAGTAATAGCCAATTTACAGTTCATTTCATTGGTAAGCAAACAACCATAATTCAAGCTGAAGTATATGAGAAAATAAATCAGATCTACTTACTTGAATCCAAGGAAAAACAAACTTGGATAATCAACTCCTCCCAACCATAGGAGGTAACAACTCAATGGTTTGCTCTGCTCCACCCCTGAGCTGGATCACCAACCATCCACCAAAACAGCAAGTAACCTCCTCGCGACACTCAATCCTCAAGTTTGTAACAAGTTTTCACAATGGACTTATAAAATAGAAAAATGCTCAACACATGCACTCAGCATCATTTTTCCCATCCACAACAGAACGTCCCGTGCTATTCCAGTGCATTCATATATATAGCTTTTTCCCAGGTCTTATGCCATCCCAATCAAATCTCCAATCAAATCCTTAAATCCCTATGATTTAGGATCTTGCGTGGTTGTTGAGTTTTGGATTGGATTTGATTGGTATCAATCACTCTATATTTCTTACACATGTTCCTTGGTTCCATGGTTGGTTTCCCCTCTTGTAGTTGAGTTATCCAAGTGTCATTTTATTTATTAAATAAATAAATTAAAATGGTTTGTTATGCAAATATCATTTGATTTTTTTTTTTTAGTTTCATAACTCATTACATAATAAAAATTAATTTTCAAAACATGAAAATAAAAGTAATTTCATGGGGGTGTTACATTTCTTCCCCCCTTATTCTTAACATCGTCCTCGGTGTTCTTTTTATTATGAGCTCCCTTGCTCATTTCGGAACATGGAGGGATATGCTTCTCTCATTTTATCCTCCATTTCCCAAGTTGCCTCTTCAGGGCTGAAGTGCTTCCATTGCACTTTTATTTGAACAATGACTCGATTCCAAATCATACGTTCCGTCCTATCTAGGATGCAGAAAGGTTTGATCTAGAACTCACCCTCGGGTTCTACCTGAATCACATTTCAATCAATTATATGAGTAGCATCATGCATATATTTTTTAACAATGAAACATGAAATACATCGTGTACTTTTATATTAGGTAGAAGTGGAAGTTGATAGGCTACCGACCCTATCTTAGCTAACACTTCAAAAGGTCCACAATACCTTGGTTCTAGTTTGGAACATCTTCCCAAACTCAAAGAAATATTCTTCGACTATACCTTTAGATATACATGATCACCAACGTTGAACTCCCTTGGAGTTCTTTTTAAATCTGCATAACTTTTTTGTTGATCCTGGGAAAATTTTAAGTTTTGTTGCACTTCTTTCACTATCTATTCCATTTCTTTTAACATGTCTGGTCCTAGAACAATCATGTCAACGGGTTTATCCCAAGACCTAGGTGTGCGACATTTCCATCCATACAAAAATTCAAATGGACTCATCTTTAATGAAGCTTGATACCCATTATTATAAGAAAATTATACTAAATGCAAATACTCTTCCCATTTTCCTAGTTTATCCATTACATACATTTGCAGCATATATTCTAACACTTGATTGGTTCTTTTAGTTTGTTCATCCATTTGAGGATGATAAGCGGTACTGAAATTCAGTTGTGCATCTAAACCCTTAAACAAGGATTTCCAAAAGTTACTAGTAAATTTCACATCTCTATCAGAAATCACAACCTTTGGAATACCATGTAACCAAAATATTTCCTTCCTAAAAATATCATCTATTTTAATGGCTTTGAAAGTAGACTTTACAGGTATGAAGTGGGAAGCTTTACTTAACTTATCAACAACTGCCAATATTGAGTCATGTTTCTTATTTGTTTTAGGTAATCCTGTTATAAAATCCATGCTTATTATCTCCCATTTCCATTCAGGAATAGGTAAGGGTTCTAGTAGCCTAGCAGGATGTTGATGTTCAGTTTTTACTTGTTGACATTCAATACACCTAGCTAGGTAATTTGCAGCATCATTCTTCATGTTAGGCCAATAATAGATTTTTCTTAACTTAGTTATCATCTTTTGGTATCCCGGATGTCCTAAATATGGTTTCTTATGTAGTTCATTAAGAATTAACCGTTTAACTTATTTAGAACCTCTTATGTATAATCGATTTTTATAAACTAACAAGTCTTATGAGCTTATAGAATAAGCTGAATCACTTCCCTTATCATCTGTTTGCAATTGTTCTTTAATCGTAAGTACTTTTCATCATTTTCAGCTGCTTCTTTTATTAAACCTTCGAGATTTGTTTTATAACTGTTGAAAGCAGCTGAACAATGTGGAATGGAATTCCTACTCAGGGAATCTGCCACTTTGTTCTCTTTTCCTTTAATGTGTTTAATTTCAAAATCATATTCACTCAAAAAGGCTAACCACATTGCTTGGCATGCATTCAAGTTTTGTTGATCAAATAAGTATTTTAAGCTTATGTTATCCGACATTAAGGTAAGTTTTCCTCCTATTAAGTAATGTCTCCACATATTTAATGAATGTATTATAGCATCTAATTCCAAGTCATGTGTTGCATAGTTTCATTCATGTATTTTAATTTTTCTTGACTCATAGCTTATTACATAATCCTCTTGTAATAACACACCACCTAATCCTTCTAGGAAGGCATCCGTACATACTATGACGTCTTTGTATGGATCTGCAATTCTTAGAATAGGTGCGGTGGTTAGTAAGTGCTTAAGTTTTTCAAAGCATTCTTGACATGTATGAGACCATATGAATTTAGTTCCTTTCTTTTGAAGTGAGGTTATTGGAAAAGAAATTTTGGAGAACGCCTCAATGAACCTATGATAGTAACCCATGATTCCCATAAAGGATTGAATCGTGGTTACATCCTTAGGAACTAGCCAATCATTGATTGCCTTGATTTTATCGAGGTCCACCGAAATACCTTCCTTAGTTATTACATGACCTAAGTACTAAATTTTATCTTGAAATAAATGGCACTTGCTAAATTTTGCATAAAGTTTATGCTCTCTTAAGTTTTGCAAGACTAACTTTAAATGTTCTTTATGCTTTTCTTCATTTTTAGAGTATATTAATATATTGTCAATGAATATTATTACAAACTTATCTAAATATTTGTGAAGAACACTATTCATTAAACACATGAACGTGGCTAGGGAATTGGTTAAGCCAAATTGTATGAACAAGAACTCGTAATGCCCGTATATTGTTCTGAAATCATTTTTATGGACATCCTCGTCCTTAATTCTTACTTGATGGTAACCAGACCTCAAGTCGATTTTAGAGAATACCAACACTCCCCATACTTGGTCAAACAATTTTTCAATGTGGGGGAGAGGGTATCTATTCTTAATTGTCATTTTATTTAATTATCTGTAATCAACACTCAGTCTAATATATTCTTTATCTATTAATTCTTGTAATTGTAATTTTAATTCTACCAACTTAGGTTTGTTCATACAATAAGGGGCCTTTGAGGTGGGTACTGCTCCAGGTACCAATTCAATGGTAAATTCAGTATCCCTCCTTAGAGGTAGTCCTGGTATCACTTCTGCAAATACGTCTTTAAAATCATTTAAGAAGGGAAGATCCTATAAACTAGGTTTTGTTTCCTTATCATTAGTTTCGGTGATGTGTACAGCAAACACCCTACATCCTTTTCTAGCACACTTTTTCAATTGCAAGGAAGATATTTTCCTAGTGAGAACCTTCATTGGAATCCCTCTAACCATTTTACTTTCACCATTTTCATCAATACAATCAAAAGTTTTCTCGAAGCAATTTAGCACAACTTTATGTTTTTCTAGCCAATCCATGCCAATCAGTACATCATAAGATACTAATGGTAAAACATTCAAATATACTTTTGTAATCAAATAGTGCATATGAACTTCACAACTAGAAATAAAACTGATTACTTTTCTTTTTGTTCTGGTGGCTAATTACACTAACCACGATTTTTCAAAATGATATTTTGTCATTTTACACAAATCTACTAACTTAGGAGATATATAAATTAGGGTAGATCCAGAATCAATTAATATAGAAATAGGTTTTTCAAGGATCTTACCATCTACCTCAATCATGGAGGTATGAAAATCTACTTGATGATTGTCCAACACTGCGTTAATCTGCGGTATGTTCTGAGCAACTTCTCCCACTGTGGCTGCTTCTCGAACTGTGTGAATATTTTGATTATCCTTTTTATGAAAACAATCCTGATAGAAATGACTCCCCCCACAACCCCAACACTGCAAGCATTCTCTTTTTATTTCTTCACTTTTCTTATTAAAAGTATTATCTTTATACTCAATAGTTCTCATAGGTTGTTTATACTCCGTTCTTATTGTTGGTTGTTTGTCCTTCAAGGTATTTTTCTGGAAACTTTTATGTTTATTAAAAGGTTTGAACTCTCTTCTCTTAAAACTACCTTCATCTATTCTCTTGAAATTATAAGGATTTTCACTTTTATTCTTGGATTGGCCATAAGTTAATTTGGCCTTCCTCATTGCTTCATACAAAGTTTTCAGTTCATCAAATTCCAGTTTGTATTTATAAAAGCTAGGCAAGCAACCTAGAAATCTTTGTATTTTCGGTTTTTCTTTGTTTAGGTAAGGCACATATCTTAACATGGATAAGAATTTAGTACAAAAGTCATGCATAGACATGGATCCTAGTCTTAGCTCATAAAACTCCTTAGCTTTCCCTTCGTAGTAATATTCTGAGAGGTATTCCTTTTTAAATTCTTTTTTAAACCAGTTCCAACTTACTTTCTTATCATTAATTTGTGTTGTTCTTTTTATATCTTGCCACCAAATCTCAGCATTTTCGACTAGATTGAAGATGACCATTTTTCCCTTCATGGAGTTGGAGTAATTGTACATAGTGAAGTACTTCTTCATCCCAGAGAGCCAGGCCTCAGCTTCTTCTACATTTTTGACTTCGTCGTCAAAGGTAGGAGGCTTTATTTTTTTTAATTATCCCATTAACTCATCTTTATATTTTCTTTTTTTCCTATGTCTGCCCTTAGAACTATCACTAGAATACTCTGATTCACTAGATAGATGGCTTCCGTCAGAGTAAGGACAGTCAAAGGATGAGTTTTCTTGTCTACGTTTATTTTTTCTCTTTTCATTAGTTATCTCATTCAGTTTATATAGTAGGGATTCATTCAAGTCTTCTTGATTTTTCAGTACCCTTTCATGTTCAGTATTAAAGTTCATAATTTATTCTTGTAAGTCCCTCACTATTTGTAGAATCTCAATATTGAAATTGTTGTTATTTAGTGGATCCTCATTAGTAGGTTCAACCCGTGTAGGTGGGGTAGGATATCTTCTTCTAGCCATATCTTCCTGTGGTTTAGTAAAACAGTTTTCTGCTATACAAGTAATAAGAACAAAAATTTACACATTTGTTACTTTTCGGAAATATGTGTATGGACACCATAGGTCCAAGTGTAGTAACTTGGGATCTGATACCACAATGTAATGTACCCAACTACTAATTTTCTCAATAATCATAAAAACATCCAAACACAACTTTATTTATACTCTATTAACATAACATTCCCCAAATCATTTCCATACCTTCTAGGCCATACTTTGAGTGGCACTTCTTTCCCCTTTTATTTAAACTACTACACTTGTAAATATATAAGAGAAAACATTATTCACAAAACATGGTTTACATACTTACAAAACTTACAGCCTTATCCCATAATTATATATATATATATATATATAGGTATCGTCTCAAACAAATTTTAACAGTTAGTATATATACATATATATACTTTACTATTAAAAAGAGCAATACAATCTATACCTAAAAGTATACAATACTTCTATTTATCCATTATTTTCCAATATATATATATATATATATATATAAGGGAAGAAATATTTAATTCTTTCTTATAAAAACAGGTACATATTTATATAACCATATCTCCTCTGTATTAATATTTCAAAGATATAACTCGACTCTTTATATTTATTCTATGAAAAGTAGGTTTAGATTTTAAATACTCCCTTAAATAATTTGATGTTGTAATAACTTTTAGTATACACAAGCAACATGTTACAAGAACTGGGTAAACATAAATTTTGGATTTATTTTATATAAATCGAATGACAAACATAATTTCCACAAAAGAATCAACCAAAAACAAAAAATACTTACGGTGGATATAATGTAACTATCAACCAAAAAAAAAACTTACGGTGGATATAATGTAATTGTCAAACCAATAACAAAAATACTTATGGTGGATATAATGTAACTGTCATTCCAATAACAAAAAGACTTATGGTGGATATAATGTAAATGTCAGTCCAATTACATGATATGATTTTATTTCTTGTGTATCTTGGAGTTAACATAATGGAGACCAGTGCTTGCTAGCATGAGACAGATCGGAGCAGTGTTATGTGGCGGAAAGAAAATCAACCGAAGACAAAATCCAATATGATTGGTTCAACAAATATCTGAATAGAAATTACCAGAGAAACTGGGATGCCATCAACCACAACCAGACTCATGATAAGATCTAGATATTTGTCGGAGTTTGGCAGATAGAGTAGATATCATACTGTTAAATAACGACCAGTATTTCAGCCAAAAACTGTAAAACCTACGAGCATGAAGAGGATGGCTAAGAGAAAGTGCAATCAGGTTAGGTAGAGGATAGAGAGGTTGAAGGATTTCTTATTTTGTAGAAATCATGTACAGATCCTTTTAAATAAAAAGCGGATTTCTAAACTATGTGAGATTACTTCTCTATAATAATTTGACTTCAAGCCAAATCAATTTCTGGTAGACTTGTTTTGGGTGAGATTTCTGTTAGTTTAAAAAGGGGTATAAAAACTGATGCATTGATGAAGGAGGAAAATAAACCAATCGTGTGTGTAGTGATTTCGATCCAGTAGCATTCAGGTTGAGCTTGAGTTTAGATTGGAAATTTTAAGGTTTGTGTAAGAGAAATTTTTAGAAAAATTGTATGCAGATAAAGGAATTCGAAACCCAGATAAAAAGAAGACATTGGTTTAAATCTGGTAGATACAATGCAAACAGCATCTTGCAGAGATCTACCTCCATGCTTGCAGACAGAGTGTGCACGGTTAAAACAAAACAAAAATGCTCTGCGTTAAAAATACATCTATATACAAAACAAAGACACTAGAACTGAAATATATATATTATAGATCAAGAGGCGAAATGAAAAACCACGCAGAGCTGCATTTTCAAGGTATATATATAGTATAGTTCGAATGAAAATGGAAAGCCACGCAGAGCTTGGACCTCATATCTATCCATTTAATGTAATGATATATCTAATACATCATATAAAACAATGTTTGAGTATATGGACAGTCAAAGAATATTTTTGTCTTGTATCCGATCCATAAGACAATTCAAACGACAGACTCTGCAAATCGAAATTAAGAACCAATTCATTCACATAAACTCTATGTAACAATTTAAACCAATGTTTATATGATTCGTTCCAAAAAGTTCCATTAGATTTAAATAAATGTGTAGCTACTAGATCCTTGATTTCAACGAAATACACATAGTTCATAGTTTCATAAAGTACAATTTAAAGATATAGTAATATCCCATTTACGGTTCATTTCATTGGTAAGAAAACAACCATAAGTCAAGATGAAGTATACGAGAAAATAAATTACATCTACTTACTTGAATCCATGGAAAAACACACTTGAAGAATCAACTCCTCCCAACCATAGGAGGCAACAACTCAATGGTTTGCTCCACTCCACCCCCGAGCTGCATCACCAACCATGCACCAGAATAGCAAGTAACTTCCTTGTGGCACTCAATCCTCGAGTCTGTAACAAGTTTTCACGATGGACTTATAAAATAGAAAAACGCTCAACACATGCACCCGACATTGTTTTCCCCATGCACAACATGGAATCTCGTGCTATTCCAGTGCACTCATATTTATAGATCTTTCCCAGGTCTTATGCCATTCCAATCAAATATCCAATCAATCCTTAAATCCCTATGATTTAGGATCTTGTCTAGTTGTTGATTTTTGGATTGGTATCAATCACTCTAGCTTGCTTACACATGTTCCTTGATTCCATGGTTGGTGTCCACTCATGTAGTTGAGTTCTCCAAGTGTTGTTTTCTTTATTAAATAAATAAATAAAATTGTTTGTTGTGAAAATTTCATTTAGTTTTTTTTTTTTAGTTTCATAACTCATTACATAATATAAAAAAATTCAAAACATGAAAATAAAAGTAATGTCATAGGGGTATTACAATTTATCCGGGGTTCTTTCTTCCGAGATATTTTCTATATTTTTCATCCTTCTATTCTTCGTTCTATATACTTCCAGGAAATATTATCCCCTAAGTTTCAATACATATTTAGAGGATTTACTCTCGAGTACCCATAAATCCATAATATTGCTTAACTCTACTAGGTCCCCTAATTGTAAAGAAGAAAGTGCAGTCTTATTCTTACCTGAAGAGGTCCCATCAGCTTCTTTGACAACATTATCCAAGAGTAATGTTTGCTTCTGAATCGGTTGTGCCTCTCTTTCAGGAATAGATTCTTTCCCTATTTATGAAATGCAAGTTCCTTTGAGAAGCAATCTATAGAATCTCTACTGTAACCCTTACCCTCCAATTATTTAAAATTAACGAAGGGTTCCTTTTCCTTCCACATCTTATTTTCTCATTATTTCCAAATATTTTTTTGAAATGGAAACTTACACTCAGAAACAATGTGGCCATGTTTATAACATATGCCGCATTTAAATGGAACTCCCATGTAATCGAATTCCTCCTGTAAGTAATTTTTACCCCATGAATGTTATGAACATAACAAGTAATAATTAAATAATAAATTAAATAATAGTTTGGGTGATGAAGAGACGCCTCATTTGGGTGAATAGTCACCATGGGGACCTATTTATCCGGGTCCCTTATCATTGTAAACAACATCCGATCATCTATTGAATATTCAATAGTATTATTCCATTCTTATGGCTTACTTAATCTTCCAAGTATTTTGGTGATTATTTGTGTGGGAGAACTATTGTTTCACTCATTTGGTACTAGAATGAATCTTATTCTAGCTTGTGCCCAAAATTGTCAAGGTTTCCTTGAATTTAGGTCTTTGACCTTACTCAAAGAAAAAGAGAGAGGTAAAAAAAAGGTAAAAGGGAGAAAGGCAGAAAAGAAAAAGAAAAAAAAAAGAGAGAGAAAAGTTGACCCAGATAGTTTATTAGGACCAACTTGTCTAATGCAAAATTTCAATTGACAATTAGTATAAATAGAGGAGCTATGGTTCTTATTTGAACACAAAGACTCACTCACTTGTGTAGTGCATAGGAGAGAGAGAGAGAGAGACTGAATAGAAGGAGGAGAATAACTATTTTTGGGGTTTTCTTTTATACATCTTATATAGAGGAAGTTTTTGTTGGGTTTTCTTCCCCTTGAGGGTTTCCCAGGATAAATGTTGTGTCTATCTTGTGATTGTGTTTCTATCAGTGATTCTTGATATGTTGTTCTGATTTTGAATTGAACACTATTGAATCTAGTCTAGCATATGAAAAACTTAACATGGTATCAAAGCTAACCCGATTAGATCAACTTTCACAAGGTAAAATTCCCCCTCCTCTCTCTCCAAAAGAAATTAGGGTTTCTACAAAAGTTGGACGATTGAATATCTACTTGCATAGAAAGCTACGCCCTCCCAGAGCGCATCTATTGAGACCTAGATCAAATTTGTTGGGTGGCTATATATCTGGGAAAGCCAAACCCTAGTTTGGCAGTGAACCATAAAAACTACAGCAAAACAAAACCAAAAAAGTTGCAGTGCTGCAACTTTGCAAGTAGGATTTGAGGACTGAATGTTAGGGATCTCCAGAAATCAATTTGACCAACCAAATCGCCTCCTCCAAGCGCATCTACCGGTAAGGTAAAACTCCTATTTTGACAATTTTCATTTTTTAGTGACTTACTGGTCAAGATGGACCCAAGCACTAAGCTTGAGGACAAATTGGAAGGCCTAGGAAACTTCCTGGCTTGGAAGTATAGGATTGGACTCATTATGAAATAGAATGGTCTTGAGAAGTACATCAAGAATGAGATTGCAAAACCTGAAGAAGCTGAAGCTAAGCAGAAGCATGAACAAGACCTAATCAAAGCAATGAGGATCATTGCTAATTCCATTAAGGATCACTTGATCCCTCAAGTGTCATCCAAGAAGACACCTAAGAAAATGTATGATGCACTTTCCAGAATGTATGAAGGAAAGAACATCAACAAAAATATGAATCTAAGAACTCAATTGAAGGGCACCAAGATGAGCAAAGGAAAATCTGTTCAAGATTACTTCACAAGGATCTCCCAGATCAAAGAGAATCTAAGTGCTATTAGAGATACTCTTGATGAGGATGAATTGGTTATGAATACTCTCAATGGCCTCACTATACCTTGGGACTCATTTATTCAAACTCTGTGTGCTAGAAAATAAAGTATGATGTTTGACATAGTATGGGAAGATTGCATACAAGAAGAAGCTAGAGTAGCCAATAGAGAAGCTCTTCTCAGAGAACATGATCGGGCTCTAGCTACCCATACCAAGGAAATAAATCAATCAAACTTCAAGAAGAGTAATCATAACCCTTCAAAGAAGGAATTCCAAAGAAGAAAGAAGAAGAAGGATTACTCAAGTTACCAATGCTACAACTGTCATAACTTAGGACATATTTCTATAAAATGTCCATCACTAAAGAACAACAACAACAAAAGACATCATGCTCATATAGATGAAGATGAGAATGAAGAAAGACCTCAAAAGAGAACTAGAGGAGAAGATGTAGAGTTATATGTGTCATTCTATGCACTCTCTAGATATGTAACACCTGGAGAAGATACATGGCTTATTGATAGTGCTGCATCTAAGCACATGACAAGAATGAAGAAAACTCTGTCAAATAGTGGAGAGAAGAACTCTTCCTATAAAGTATCATTGGGAGATGACTATCAATATCCCATCAAAGGTGTTGGTGAATCAAGCTACAAGATTGACTTTGGGACCTCCATGAAGATGAAGGAAGTACTGTATGTACCAGGTTTGAAAAAGAACCTACTCTCCATCTCAGCTCTAGACAAGAAAGGATATAGAGTTGCTTTTATAGATGGACAAGTACTCCTGTGGTCAAAGGTTAATACACTTGAATATGCTATAGTCATTGGAGAAGAAGGAGGAGGACTGCACAAGCTCAAAGGACATCTAGAGACAACCCTTATCCATGAGACTACCAACTCAAGTGAATTGTGGCATAGGAGACTTTCTCACATCAACTACAAATCATTTGCCTATATAAGCAAGGTGGTAACAGGGTTACCAGATCTTAAGATCGAACATGAGGGAACCTACAAGGGATGTGCACAGGGAAAGAACATCAAGAATCCATTTCCAAAAAGTGACACAAATGCTAAAGGTACATTGGAACTAATCCATTCTGATGTATGTGGTCCTATGCCCTCCATTTCCTTAATTGGATATGAATACTATGTCACATTTATTGATGATTATTCAAGAAAGACTTGGATACATTTTTTGAAGAATAAAAATGGAGTGTTTGGAAAATTCAAGGAATTCAAACCCTTGATAGAGAACCAGTCAGAAAAGAGAATCAAGACACTGAGACCAGATAATGGTGGAGAATACATTTCAAAGGAATTTGAAGCATTCTATAAGGAGGCAGGAATCAAGAGGGAACTAACCACTCCCTATAATCCCCAACAAAACGGTAAATTTGCAGAAAGAAAGAATAGAAATATCATGGAAGCAGTGAAGACCATTATTCATGACCAAGACCTCCCTATGCACCTATGGGATGAAATTGCAAGAACTGTCATATATGTGCAAAATAGATTATCTCACAATGTTCTTGAATTCAAGACTCCTGAAGAAGTGTATACCAAAAAGAAACTTGAAGTCATCCATCTCAAGATATTTGGTTGTCCAGTATATGTATATATTCTGAAAAAGAAGAGAACCAAATTGGACCCTTCTTGTAAGATGGGAATATTTGTAGGATACTGTGAAGTCTCCAAAGCCTTCAAGATATACGTTTTAGGATTCCATCATATAGAGATTAGTAGGGATGTAACCTTCAATGAAGAGGTAGCTCTTAATAAATCGAGAAGGTGTCAGCTTGAAGAAATACATGAAGAAGATGTACCTCCCAAAAGGACAAAAGTTGAACCAACTCCTGAAATAGAAGAATAAGAAGACCATGACATGCTAGAGCCTCAGGAGCCCCCTACTATGGATATCTCTCGAAAGAGAAAACTTGCTTGGGTAAGAGAAATCATACAAAAAGAAGAAAGATATGGAGCACTAGAAGGTTCAACAAGAACTAGCAAGAGATCAAAGCCATATTTTAGTTATGTAGCTTTGATGTGTGATCTTGTAGACCAAGAACCCAACCGCTATGGGGAATCTACATAGAAGAAAGAATGGGTTGAAGAAATGACGAAGGAATACCAGTTGATCATGAAGAATGATGTTTGGGATTAGTTCCCAAACCATAAAACAAGAGTGTGGTTTCTTCAAAATGGATCTACAAGATAAAACATGGTGCGGATGGAAGTATTGAAAAGTACAAAGAAAGATTTGTGGCTAGAGTATTCTCTTAGAAAGAAGGAATCGATTATGAAGAGAAATTTTCTTCAGTAGCAAGGTACACTTCCATCATAACTATCATGGAACTTGCCTCGATGATGAAATGGGACTTGCACCGAATGGATGTAAAGACATCATTTCTTAATGGTGTGATTGAGGAAGAGGTTTACATCGAGCAGCCACAAGGATTTGAAGTCGAAGACAGAGCAACTCATGTATGCAAGTTCAAAAAGGCTCTATATGGACTGAAACAAGATCCCAGAGCTTGGTATGGCAGAATAGATAGCTTCTTGACAAACATGGGCTTTACCAAGAGTAAAAATGATCCTAATCTTTATAGGAAGATTATCGATGATGAACTAGTCATACTATTACTGTATGTGGATTATCTATTTCTGACTGGAAATGAGAAACAGATCAAGGATTGCAAGAAGAAGCTATCTGAAGAATTTGAGATGAAAGATCTTGGATTAATGCATTATTTCATAGGGTTGGAAGTGTGGCAGAGCCCAGAAGGAATCTTTCTGAATCAGGGAAAGTATGCAGTAGAAATATTGAAAATATTTGATATGTTGGATTGTAAAGTCATGGCCACATCCATGGACACCAATTTAAATTTGTTGTCTGATGAGACATCCAAGCTAGTAGACATGACTCACTACATACATATTATTGGGTCATTGATGTATCTGACAAACATAAGGCCAGATATATGCTTTGCTATGAATACCTTGAGTTAGTATCTAGTTAAAACTAGACGTGTTCACTTAATAGCTGCAAATCATGTGATGAGGTACCTAAAAGGTACGATTGATTTGGAACTGTACTATGGAAGAGATCGTGACTACAATTTGCATGATATACGGATTCAGATTGGGCAGGAAGTGTCGCAGATAGGAAAATCACATTAGGTGGATGTTATTTTATGGGATCTGCCATGATCTCATGGTTAGTACGAAACAGTCCAATGTTGCTCTCAACATGACTGAAGCAGAGTATATTGCATCTTGCTCCACTTGTTGTGAAGCGATATGGCTTCGAAAGTTGATGTCAGGAATATTTGACATGGAGGTGGGCACTATAGTAATTTTTTGTGGCAACCATAGTTGTATAAAGATGACAGAAAATTTGGTGTTCCACAACAAATTGAAGCATATAGAAATATGATATTTCTATATAAGGGATATGGATTAAAAGGGAGCCATAAAACTCCAGTATGTGGGTACTGATGAGCAAGTTGCTGATATACTAACCAATCCTCTCTCTCAAATGAAGTTTGAGTATTTCCTGGGCAATCTTGGTGTAGTTCGGAAGGACTTTCCTTGTAAGGAGGAGAAGTGATGGGACTACAAATGATGGACCATCTTCAAAAATGGAAGATCAGGTTGGAGACATGAACCCTCCTCTATCAAAGGGGGAGCAGGTTGATGATATGAAAACTTCCCAGGAAAGGGGGAGTAATGACGAGATATTCTCTGTAAATGATACTCTTATGTGGATAGTATAGCTACATTCATATGTATATTCCATAGAGTTAACACTCAATTGGGAGTGGTCCTAAGCTATGTGGTATGGATTCTCTATGATGAGTCCTCACGGATGCCAGGACTAACATTGTGTGTGCAGTCGAGATCTACTCTACAGATGATACTCTTATGTGGAGAGTATAGCTACATTCATATGTAGATTCCATAGAGTTAACACTCGCTTAGGAGTGGTCCTAACCTATGCAGTATGGATTCTCTTTGATGATTCCTCACAGACGCCAGGACAAACATTGTGTATGCAGTCGAGATCTGCTTTGCAGATGATACTCATATGTGGAGAGTATAGTTACATTCATATGTAGATTCTGTAGAGTAACACTTGCTTGGGAGTGGTCCTAACCTGTGTGGTATGGATTTTCTATGATGAGTCCTCATGGACGACGTAGTAGAACACTCGCTTGTGAGTGATCCTAACCTATGTGGTATGGATGGGCTATGGACCAGCACTAGGTGCGGTCGAGATCTACGTTTAGTTGTAGATGATTCAGCTGATTGATTTCATGGATCATGTTGATGGAGGACTACAACGTCCTTGGAGTTATGTCCTAAATTGATAGGGATTGATCGTCCCATAATTGGATCATGTGTGGATTTCATTGTCCTTGGACTTATTTCCTAAATTGATAGGGATTGATCATCCCACAAATATATCATGTTTACTACAGGTAGCGTGGTGGAAAAAGGATCAAGAAGATCGAAGTGCTACTGCAAAGGGTCGAGAAGATCAAAGTACTACTGCAAAGGATTGATAAGATCAAAGTGTTGATGCAAAGGATCGAAAGGATTGAAGTGCTTCTACAAAGGATCGAGAAGATCGAAGTGCTACTACAAAGGATCATGAAAATTGAAGTGCTACTACAAAGGATAGAAAGATCGATGCGTCGCTGCAAAGAACGGATCAAGTGATCATGTGATGCAGAAGATGAAGAGTAATTGTTCTGAGTTACTAGTTGTGAAAAACTTCCTGTGACGTATAGATGTATCTCCTCAATGTACTGTTATAATTTTCTCTCTGTTCTCCTATAGTCTATGATGATGTCTCCAATAGAATAACCTTCTCATTAAGGGGGAGTTTTGAAATATTGTAATTTCAAAGGATATTCTAAATGTATTTTACTGATGTAACCCTAGGGATATGTTATTATTCCTCTTACGGGGTGTTAATATTGTATTTGGTCATCATAGAGTCATGAGGTAAATCCTCCTCTTGTGTCGGTTCTTTAGTACCCCAATTAATAATACAATATATTTTTTTGAGTATTCCTAGGTAAAGTCAACCCAGACAGTTTATTGGGGCTGACTTGTCTAGTGCAAAAAGTCAATTGACAATTAGTATAAATAGAGGAGCTATGGTTCTTATTTGAACAACCCAGACTCACTCACTTGTGTAGCGCATAGGAGAGAGAGAGAGACTAAGGAGAAGGAGGAGAACAACTATTTTTAGGGTTGTCTTTTATACATCTTATATAGAGGAAGTTTTTGTTGGGTTTTCTTCCCCTTGAGGGTTTCGCAGGAAAAATGTTGTGTCTATATTGTGATTGTGTTTCTATCACTGATTATTGATATGTTGCTGTGATTTTGAATTGAATACTATTGAATCTAGTCTAGAATATGAAAAACTTAACAAAAAAACCATTACATTAATAAAAATGAGTTTTATGATAAGGGAAAAATACTTAAAGTATAGAGTAACGGATAAATCCTATTTTAAGAAAATATATTATAAGGTTGACTCCAAAGGATTAATATTTATTTTTTATAAAATTTAATCCCGGAGATTTGAACTTCGATGGGGAGGGAAACATTCCTTCTTCCCAACCACCCAATCTATACAGAATCCACAAAGAAGTTTTAAGAATAAAATAAGTCAAAGTTAAAAGAAGTAGTCAAAGGAAGAAAAATTATCGCTAAAAAATTTTAAATCAAAGGAAGAATCTTCGAAGAATTAAAATCCAATTCAAGGATCATCAAAAAATTAAAAGTCATAAGAACGACTATCTATCATCAAAGAAGTTAGAGACCATGGAAGCTGGTTTGCGACTACAAATAGAAAAACTAGAAACAAAGTTAATGTTAGATTTTTATTATTCAAGCTAGCATTGTGATCTTAGAATATTATCTGAGAGAATAACATGCAGCAATAAAACACAAGAGATAATGAACACAAATATTTTCCTCGGGGAAACCATAAAGGAGAAAACCCCGCAACTTCCTCTGTGATAGAATCAACATCGAAAGAAAAACCCCAAAAACAGTAAGATGATCTCCCGACAGCAGTAGTCTCTCTCTCTCTTGTCCCAAAAACTTCTTCTCTCACCCATGCACCCCAGTGAGTGAGTGTGTGTGTAATAAATAGAGAGTCTCACTCTCTATATATATTCTTTCATTCACTTAAACTTTAACTATGTTATGTAGGTTCGAGTAATCCTAACTCAGTTATGTAGGCTCGAGTAACCACAACTGGGGTACTAATGACCCAAATTACATTAAATCACCTAGGGCCAACTTCTCTAAGATATTCTAATAACGCTAGTGTCCCAGAACTGTGGGGCATTTAACCCTTGAACAATAAGGAGGGTTACACTCTATGACTTTACATGACTTGTTTACATTATTGAATCTCCCAATAGGAACATCGGGGTATGACATGACTCAATTAAATTACAGATACTTCCTGGAATAAACATTGGGGTACAATACATAAAATATACAAGTGAATACATTCTGAAGTTACAAATACATCAACACTCCCTCTTAACTAGGAAGGTATTCTCTTGACACAATTTATCAACACAGGTCTTCTTCTCTATATCCACTGGATCATCATTGAGTTCTCGTCATCTTCATCTTCAAGTCATATTCATTACTGGATCTGGATCATCATCACTGGATTTAGATCATCACTGTTGGATCATCATCACTAGATATGGATCATCACTCAATCTGGATCATCACTGTTGGATCATCATCATTGGATCTGGATCATCACTAGGTCATCATCATAGGTGTTATCTCTTGATTCTTCTCGTCACAAGAAGTTCTACAGAGCCATCCATTTTTCATGCTCGTTGTAGGCCTAGCCTTCATGTAGGTCTTCTTCAGCGCTTATATTTGACCCTAAGTCAGAATGGCCCGCCCAACACTTACATCTGACCAAGAGAGGAACACATCAACACCATGTCATAAAGGCATGCCCAGCACTCACATATGACTATGAGAGGAACCAATCTAGTCATATATGTCAGAAAGGCCCAGCACTCACATCCACTGGCATGATAGGACACACCATCTATCATCCATGGAAAGGCTCAGCACTTACATCTACTGGCATAGTAGGACACACCATCTACTATCCATAGAAAGGCACAACACTTATATCCTATGGCATAGCAGGACACACCATCTACTATCCAATGAAGGGCTCAACACTTATATTCGACCATACGAGGAACCAATCTAGCCTACATGTCAAAAGGGCTCTGCACTTACATTCGACCATGCGAGGAACCAATCAAGCCTACATGTTGAAAGGGCTCTGCACTTACATTTGACCATGCGAGGAACCAATCCATCCTACATGTCGAAAGGGCTCTCATCCCTAGTCTGAGGATTCCTAGTAACTGACCAGGTGCCTCCATTCTCCCAGAGAATGGCATTCAACACTTCTATCTAATCATGTGGGAACACATCCCTCAATCACATCAGAATGGCCCTGAACTTATATCTGATCATGTGAGAACACATACCACAGTCATATCAGAATGGCCCTCATCCCTAGGCTGGGTATTCCTGGTAACTGACTAGGTGGCTCCATTCGGAGAATGGCATTCAGCACTTATATCTGATCATGTAGGAACCAATCCTATAGTCACATCAGAATGGCTCAGCACTCATATCTAACATGGAAGGAACCAATCCTCTCACCATATCAGAATGCCTGATGATCTCATCACTTCCCTTTGGAGGGAACCTCGATCTGGAGAACACCAAGATTCTCCTTGAAGTACTCAAAATTCACTCTAGCTAATGGCTTAGTCAACACATCAGCTATCTGTTCATCCGTCACAACATACTGGAGTTTCACTTCTCTTCTCTACACCATATCCCTGATATAGTGATATTTGATCTTGATATGCTTCGACTTGTCATGGAACACCAGGTTCTCAGACAAATTCACACAACTCTGGTTGTCGCAATATATACAAGTAGCATCCAACTAGAGATCAAATAAATTAGACAATAGCTTCCTCAACCATATTTCCTCACAACTAACTGAACAACCTGCGACATACTCTGCTTCAGCTGTACTCAGTGTAACACGGGACTGCTTCCTGCTAAACCAATAAATCACACCTGATCCCATACTGAAGTAGAATCCTGAAGTGATCTTCCTATCGATGGCAATTCCTGCCCAATCTGAATCAACATAACCCTCCAGGTTAATCTTCCAATTTTCCTCATACTTGAGCCCATACTCAACTGTACCCTTCAGGTACCTCAGAATATGCTTTGCAGCAATCAAGTGAACATGTCTCGGACCTGTCAGGAACTGGCTCAAGGTGTTCACAACAAATCAAATATCTGGTCTCATATTCGTCAGGTACATCAAGGACCTAATCATCTGATGACACATCATAGCATCAACCGCTTCTGATGAAGCATCACTCAATAGCTTCAGGTTCGATTACATAGCTGTGGTTATGGCCTTGCCTTGCAATCCATCATCCCAAACCTCCTCAGGATCTCTGTTGCATACTTCCCTTGTCCTAGGGATATTCTACCACACCTCCATGCCTAGAAAGTAGTGCATCATACCCAAGTCCTTCATCTCAAACTCGGGAGCAAGTCTCCTTCTTGCAACTTTAATGAGTTCCTCTTTTCTTTCAGGAACAATTCATCGACATATAATAGGAGCATCACTGGTCTTCCACCTTCAAACTTGAAGCAAAGGTTGGAATCTACTTTACTCTCAGTAAATCCTAGAGCCATCAATAAGTTGTCCATCCTGTTGTACCATGTCGAACCTCAGGATATTCTACATTCACTCCCTTTGAAGGGGAGCATCATTCTCCCTCTATCTTTTGTACTCTATGCATTGAAACATTCTGTATTGGAGTGACAAGTAGCTTCCTCTACTACTAATATTCTATGTATCCATCTAGGGTCACTGGATACCAAAATCCTCTATCTTTGAATCTTCTTGCACCCATCTATGAGCTTTTCATCCTCTATAGGATTTCATATTCAACCTTGTAGCAAAGGTTAAGATCTTCATCAAGCTCCTCATGTATGTGTTATCCCATGGGTGTCTTCTAAGCTCGTACAAGGCCTTCTTTAATTTGCACACATGAGTATTCCTGGCATGTGCCTTAACTCCCACTAGATGCAAATGTCTCTTCATAGTCTATGCCTTCTTTCCATGACAAGCCCCGTGCTACGAATATTACCTTGTACCCCACAATGTTGTCATCTACTGCATGCTGGATCTTTGTAGATCCATATGGAAGATACTATGAAATTCCCTTTAGGTCTTGATGTTGCATCCTAGACATCATTCTTCTTGAACTAGTACACTCCTTCCCTTTCTTCTTGGCTGCTTCTTCATAGCTGGAAGGTTCTGCATCAATGATGTCACTGAATTCATCTTCATTCTTCATCTTGAACTGTCGTCACTTGTTCTTCGGAACAAGTCTCATCCTTCTTTGCTTGTAGGCAATTTTACGCTATCTTTCCTACAATTCAAATGCATTAGTTGTATGGTTAGAAACATTTCATAAGGTATATTCATAATGAAAAATTCTTATGCATAAATATATGATCATGCAACTATTTATCCAATACAACATTCATCCATATCTCACAGAAACTTTCTAGATGTCTTCCATCTCTACCAGGACAACATTGAGATTGTGCACTAATCCAATATGCCAGCAAAGAGGTTTCAGTCTAGATAAGTAGCAATGGAGATTTGTATAGCACCATGAGCTACTTACCCATTACATGCATATTAGTAGTATACTGTCATTAATGCAAACATTCTATCATGAAATGACAATTGAATACTTATCTTTATTTATTTCATGGGTAGACTCCTTCTTGAGCCTTCAACTTCATCAACTTCTTCATTCATAATAGAATCTTTTCTTATCCAAATGCTAAGATGGATAAGATATTCTTCAAGAGTTGATTTCTTCATATTCCTCATCACTTGAGGGATCTTCTTTGGATGGTGAGAGATTGATCTTTAGTTGCTCCAATCTTCTTTTCTCTTATTATGAGTCGAGCTTCTTCTTCTTCCCAGAGTCTGTTGAAAGTAATCACTTCCTTCTGGCACACATTCCTCAAATGAATGAATCCCATGATCATATGAGGCCATTCAAGGTGGCTATCACCACTTTTTCATTCTCCACTTCTTCTTCTACTGCTACAAGTTCTTCTTTGATTTGAGATACCCTCGTAAAGTATGATTGTATGGTCTCTGCATTCTCGATCTTCACATTCTTCAACTGTTTTCTCAAAGTCATATTTTGATTTATGTTCTTCTCTTCAAATAGCTTGGTCAAGGAATCAAACATCTCTTTCAGTGTCTTTATGGAAGACACTTGTGGTATAAGGTGATCCATGATTGAATCAACAATGATCTTCTTGGCCTTGACCAAGTTCTTCTGGTGTAAGGCTTTTAGCCTCATCTCCCTCTAAAACTGGAACCTCTCTAGTTATGTAGGTGTCCAATTCATTTTCTTCAGAGAGATCATATAATTCCATGCTTGGAAGTTGTCAACTTCACCAAGATTATCATCAAGCTGATGTGATAGATCACTTTGAAATGAGAACCTCAAATGAAAATAGCAAAAGATTAGATCTTACCAATTTGAGGTGTCCATCATAGTTCCGGAGCTAGCTAATCTAGGGTTTGTCAGCGAAACCCTCATTTTCAAAAATTGGAATCTTTCAGATTTGATTGGATAGAAATATAGACCTCTTCAAGGTGAGCTGTCCAATGTACTCCTTTTTCTAAAAACAGTGGAGGGAAGCTCCCGGATAAGAAGCCCTAGTTTTCCAATTTCTTCTACATAAATTCCTGATACTGTTTCTATGGTATCTCCACAATTATTTCTCCTCTATGTGTGAAACTACACATTGAGGTATCCTCACTTGTCCCTATTCTAACACCATAGGTTTCATCAGAATTGGTTTCTCCAATTGGGACTTATGAGCGGTTTCCCAAGGTGACCTTTTTCAGGACTGTTCGTAATAGTAACATTGTACAGATTGCCACATGTCACTATTTAATCTTAGGGGTATGAAACTTTGACTGCCGAAATTAAAGTTCATGCCCTTTCTAGAACTTCTTGAAAATTTTCATCTAGACCTCTGTATCCCAATATATAGCAATTCTCCCGAAGTGTCTTGTTTAGAGATGAATCCTGGAAGAGGATGGAACCCTAACTTGGAGGAATCATATCTCCTATAATATATTGAATATGAGGATGAAACTTGGATACAATGTAAATCAGGATTTTATGTTCAACCTGTGAAAGTTTCAGCCCCTAATACTTCTGTAATCCTAAGATATAGCGAATTTACCAAAACTTGTCATTTTTAGTATTTAGGGTTTTTCCATCCCGGGGTCAAACTAGGGTTTGACTTTCCCGGAGTTACACCCAACCAAAAATATCGACCCAGGTCTCTAAACTTTGATTTTGGCGAGGAGATAAATCCTATTCTAGCCTCACTCAAAAATTCCTCTTATGTAAAAATCCCTAATTTCCCGCACCGAAAATTGAAAATGCTCATAATCAAATTTCGCTTCAACAGAAAGATGCGCCCTTCAATGGAGAGTCATCCTAGCATACTTTTGTTGATGGATTATGGAGAGAGACCCAAAAGGTAAGAATCCATAGCTTCTGCAGCTGTACAATGTCTTCTTCTCAGGTTAGCTTTGATACCATGTTAGATTATTATTATTCAAGCTAGCATTATGATCTTAGGATCTTATCTGAGAGAATAACATGCACACCAATAAAACACAAGAGACAATGAACATAAATATTTTCCTCAGGGAAACCATAAAGGAGAAAACCCCACAACTTCCTCTGATATAGAATCAGCACCAAAAGAAAAACCCCAAAAACAGTAAGATGATCTCCCAACAGCAGTAGTCTCTCTCTCTCTTGTCTAAGCAACTTCGTCTCTCATTCATGCGCCCCAGTGAGTGAGTGTGTGTGTAATAAATAGAGAGTCTTGCTCTCTATTTATATTCTTTCATTCACTTAACCTTTAACTCTATTATGTAGGCTCGATTAATCCTAACTCGGTTATGTAGGCTCGAGTAATCCTAACGCGGTTATGTAGGCTTGAGTAACCACAACTGGGGTACTAATGACTCGACTTACATTAACTCACCTAGGACCGACTTCTCTAGGAGAGTCTAATAACCCTATTTCCCCACAACTGTGGGGACTTTAACCCTTGAACAATAAGGAGGGATACCCTATATGACTTTACATGACTTGTTTACATTATTGAATCTCCCGATAGGAACATTGAGGTATGACATGACTCAATTAAATTATAGATACTTCCCGGAATAAACATCGGGGTACAATACATAAAATATACAAGTGCATACATTCTGAAGTTACAAATACATCAACAGTTAAGGCGTTATCGAAGAGATGATGAAGATTTACGTGACGTGAATACAAAATCGAAAGTAATGATTAAACTACATGAGATACAAGAAAGGTTTAAGGAACAAAAATAAATTGACCAGAGAAATCTTATAGAAAAATTGTCAGTTCAAGTCGAGGAATTAAAAGAACAAAATCATTAATGACAAGGATGAAGAACTCACACATATAAAAAATAAATTAGAAGATCAAGAATTAGAAATTGACCAGTGTCAACAACAGATAAAATTTCTTCAACAACAAAACGACAACTCTAAAAAGGCACACAAGTTAGATATCGTAAAAAGGAATAAAGCATTATCCCACAATTCCGAAGAATTTTTTAGATTAAAGAACCATAATAAGACGTTAGTTAGAAAATTAAGAAGTTGAAAATAGTCGGAAGGAAGAACACTCTACAGAATACATTGAAGGAAAACTTTTAGACAAGCAGGAAGCAAATAGTTGCATCATAAATCATAATGAAGATCTTAATGAACAACTTAAGATGTCCGAAGATGACAAAAAATCACAAGTAGAATTGATTAAGAAGTTTCAAAATGACAACATGCAGTTAGAAAACAAGTTGGAAAAGATACATAACAAAACATTAAAACCTCAAGGGATGAAAATACAAATTCCAACTCAAATCGATGTTTAATAGAAAACATTCATAAAATAAAAAGACATCGTGAAATTCTCTATCGACACCCAAATCATAAAAACCAATATCCTAAAAAGGGGGAAATGTCGAAAGATAATTGTTGGCCCTAGGAAAAGTTAGGAAAAATTTGGCCAGAACTCTTCTTGGGAAGATAAAGTTTCTGGCAGCAATACAAGAAGGAAGCTGTGACAGAAGAAGGAAGTTGTGACAGAAGAAAAGCTACGAAGGAAGAAGAGCCACGACGGAAGAAGAGCTGCAAGAGAAGGATATCCATGACATAAGAAGAAGAGAAAAGTTGAAAAGGACATTTCAACTGATCGTGCTTAAGGAGTTAGTTAAAATAAAACACGCTTTTGGTAATAAAGCATAATTGTATTTTGGGCTGATAGTGATTATTGTAAGTTGTAATTGAATGTACACAAATACAAATTATATCTTGTCAGCTAACATAAAAGAGTCGGTTGATTAATACGTGTGGAAGCTTATAAAAAAAGGAACCCAAGATGTGTGCAGGTTGTTGTTTGTTCTGGGGAGTTGGCCATTATTGTTAAATAGAGTTAAGAGAGGAAGGAGTTTATTTGATAGAGAACCAATCCAGGATGTGTGTGGATCGACAGTTGAGGGAAGGAGAGAATAAATACATAGACCAAAACCCAGAGAGCATGAGAGGAGAGAAGTCTGCACGAATTGTAAGGAATATCTAAATAAGTGTTTACAAGCTGAGTGCATAGACGAAAGGTTCTAACCAATTTATCATGCCAGATGAAGATCACCTTTGTGGTTTTTCCCTGATCGGTTTCCCCGTTAAATGTTTTATTTGTGTGTATTTAATAATTATGTTTATGATGAACACATGTATATTTTGAATTAGTAGATCTCAATATGTTGTGCAATGTCTGTTTATGAATAAACCCATATGTGTGTGTGTGGGTGGGTGGGTGGGTGGGTGTGTCGTGTCACTAATAGACCGAATCTGTGATAAGGATTTTATGTTGAATTTTGCAATATGTTTCAACTGTTAAATAGACCGTTATCTTGAATGAATAAATCAATAACCAGAAGTATAATTCCCGGCTGCAGTCAAGTGATTTGAGAATAGGAATCCCCACATAACTTATGCAGAATCCTTTTTCTAAAAGTTCCCATAAGATGTCTTGGGTGAGACTGCATCTACGTCGCAGGTGTTTCCGACGAGGTCCTCCTTTGTCGGGACGATATCTCATGTTTTGTTGACGACTAAGGATCTGAACCTAGGTCAACCAGAAGTTAAATCCAATAAATGGTTATGTTGTCAAGACTATGAATCATTTTGGTGGGGGCATGTTGTGGAACCCGACAAAGCCGGTAACTCCAGATTAGGTGTATTTTAAGGCAGTAGATTTTGCATGGGAAGAAAATGAAGGTTCTTTGTTGAATTAAACAAAGTGGTTGGAGTGATACCTTTATACTGATAATCATGATATTTTACTTAGCGAATTTCCTATTGTGTTGTATGAATGGTTGTTAAAGTTGACGACACAGAATAATAATTTTCAACGAGGAGAACCAATGGAGTGGAGATCTCAGCTGAAAAGTATTAGCAACCCTATATTTGTAGTTGTCGATTTCTGGGTTGACATAGTTTTGGATGGATACATTACTGAAATTCCTGTCGACATTATAGGCTCATATAGTGAAACTAAAAAAAAAAAAAATTCCAAAAACCTAGAGGACAATAACTGACATCTTTAAAGACTTGGATCAAGATGCTTGTATGCAAGAAAGGGATACTAAGAATGGATTCCGATGCTATTTTTCCGTGAATACCTGGGATATGTCACCAAAGAAGTTTGAGAAAAATGGAGCAAAGTAAGCTGAGATGTTTCTTGGTGATAAAGAGACTGAACTAGAAGGTAGAAGTGTAAGAAGTGGAATAATATTTCGCTTGGGGAAGAGGAGAAGGATTGCAACCATAAGAGCAAGTTGCAGTACGACCAAAGGAGAGGACTATGAATTGGCTTCACACTTTGACAAGGGTTCTTGTGACGAGGAAGAGGAATACTAGCCTATATCTGAAAAAGAAGATGATGAAGAATAATATCTAGATCTAGAGTATGAACGTGGCATACCCATGATCCTGTGTACATCCCTGGAGGTAACATCTAGAAACTCATCACCTAGTAGTTTTGTTAACCAAAGTAACAATAATAGTGGGAATATCATACAATGGATTCGTGTTAGCCAAACCTTTAATCCAAAAGTAATAAGAACAAATATAATGTCCAGGAACGATATATATAAAGCTACCAATATTTAATGGAAATGGGTTCGAATACCCTGAGAAACATTGGTTTCTATGTGAATCCATGTGGACTATGCAATAGGTCCAAGATGAAGCCATCAAGAAATATCAAATGATCACAACCCTTAAAGGTCATGCATTGGATTGGTACATGAAATTATCTCTGGTTCTGACTGGAATCCCACAGCAAACATTAGAGCAAATCCAGGTAGGATTAATAGATGAGTTCAAAAAACCCAAATCTGAGTCACTGTGTATTACAAAGATAAAATAAATTAATCAATTACCTACAGAGTCTGTTTGGGACTTTGACCAAAGATTTAAGACGTTGATGGCCGAAGTAAGCTTTCAAATGTGGGATGTTCAACACATAGAATGGTTCATTGCAGCATTGTTACCACACATCTGGATTCCTTTGATGCAACAAAAGATTGTATGTTAGACTGAGGCTCTGGAATTGGCTATGAATTTGGAATCATCACCGGCCAAAGAGAATGGTGCAAGAATGATGCAAATATAGTCACAGCTATCCAACCTTACACTATGACTTCAAGATATCAAGAAGGGAAAGGAAGTCCAAGAAGAAGTATCGTGTAACAAATGAAGAACTGAAGGACACCATAAAGACAACTACCTGACATTTTTGAATTATGTCGCATCAAGAGCACCAAACCCGATAAATACACAAAGGATGCCTTGGTGTAGAATATGTCAAACTAGAGGGCATGAGTCGAAAGAATTTTTATCCTTACAAAAGATCGTAAGTGCATCGGCCAGTTTATACTATAAATTTTATAGATCAGTAAGCCATGATGAGAAGGACTATAGAGCATACTCATTGCTGGAGGAGAAAATAGTTGATACCTATTTAATGAAGAACGATGAACAGATGCAGGCCAAGCACAATTGAACTCAATATCCACAGGCTTAGTATCTTCAGGCCCAATATCAATATAACCAGTACCCGCAGCAATAATACCTTCAACCTAGGGGTGGAAATTTTATAGGTCAAGTACAATGAGGAGGACTTGGTCGCAGAAGAGGCCAAATTATATGTTATAATTGTGGGAAGCCTAAAATTTTGTAAGGGGATGCACAAGTCCTACTACAACATGTTCATACTACAAATCGTGTGTTGATACTATCAAGGGATGTCCTCAGTTAATTTTGAAATGGAATACCAAGAATGTGGGAAATCAGAATCCACCACATAATCCCAATCCGAACCCCAATTAGAATATCCATAATATCTCTATTGAACCAAGGTAACCACATATTATTTTCATGACAAGAGGAGGTGTTTGCGACTGGGGAATATCAAGAAACGTTGTATGTACAACCACAAGTGCGATCAGCTGCACAAAAGAAAGCACCATGTAGTTCCAAAAAGAAATGAAAGTATTATTGGATGCACGATAAGAATTTATTAGTAGGAATCAAGTGTCGACTTATTTTTCTAAGCCACCTGAAGGACAAATACTAAGAATGTTTGAGATATTTGACCAACTATTCTAAAATCAAGCGATAGAAAAGGTTAGTAAACTAAAATTATTCTTTAAAATTTGCTTAGAAATAATGCAAGATAAAGATGTTGTTGCAGAATTGGCATCTTTGATAGAAGAACCTCAAGAAGAGGTGTGGCAAAAAAAAGGCTTAATCATATCAGGAAAAGATTGAAGACTGGTCGAGAACTGAGAATGACTGCCCAAATTGGAGATTACTAACATGGACTATATTATTCTTACTTGGGGTCCAATGTGAACATTCTAACTAGATAGACTTGGGAGAGTATGGGGAACTCGAGACTCTTATGGTCTCATGTCCAACTCAGATTAGAAAACTAGTCGAAAGTCCTACCTATCGCTCGAATGAATCAAGTTCCTGTTGAGATAGAAGGACTCAAAATATGCTGACTTCGAAGTGATTGACACTGTCAATGATACGAATCTTTATCCCACACTTATGGGGATTTAATGGGAAATTGATAATCGTACCATTATCAACTTTAAGAAAATAATCTTGATGTTTGAAGACTCGGAGTTAAGAGTGGTTGCGCTAATTGATTCGCTGGAAGGTCGAAGATATGTCACGCAAATGAACAGAGAAGGGAAAGGAGAAAATATCGATAATATATATAACATTACCTCTATAATGGATGATTATGCGAATCCAAAGTTTGACGAAAAGATTAGTTGATGCAGCATTAGTTTATACACATCGAATTCTGGAGAAGCTTTGGAAAACTAGCAGAACTGATTGCATGAAATGTCAATGAGAAGATGCGTAAGAATTACACAATCTGTGTGATGGATAGGCATCAAGGTAAGTGATCTACCCAAATATGAATGTTTATATAACTTGATATATTTCCTTACGGAATTTGAAGAAAGAGTTTCAAAACCTCAATGCTTATTAGCTTAGATTTTGCATTGAAGGCTACACCTGCCAGATTATGGGTCACACATAAATAATCTATCTCAGAATGGAATCAATGATGGAGATTGATGGAGATCTTATTTGGAGAGAAGATAAGCTATATCAGTTGGAAGTACACAGGATTGACTAATCATGTCCATCACATTGAGAATTGTCGTGACATGGGAGGCATGTTCATGACAGGAATGTGTTCATCACTTTGTACATACATTGGATATGATACCAAGGAACTGAAACACCTCGGTTGAGCTATGACAAGGAATAGTTGAATCCGAAGAACTATATTCCATATTTACACACACATTTGAGTTTTTTGATGACCATCCCTCGATTGATGTTTTGTTACAATTAATCAAGATGAAGATATCTGAAGACATATGGGTGCCGATGAAGAACTTTAATAAGAGAAACGTGACAATCTAACACTGGATGGAGTGCTATAATGTGATGGGTGAGCTGGTTGATGATGACTCGCGAGACATAAAAATCCCAAAATTTGAAATTACAATCGTGGTGCAAGGATTTGGTATTTCAAGTAACCACTTTCTGGATCCGTTAAAAGTCAAGAAAGGAAATATTGGGTCTATAGAGGATGCAAAGTTCACCAATATTGGAGACTATCGGGACAATGAAACTGTCAGGAATATCATAGACCTACTGCATGAATTTTATGATCTATTCCCTACAACATTTTCATAGATGAATGGGATTGTCAGGGACCTGGGATAGATGAAGATACCATTAAAACCCGATGCAAATCCTTTTAAGCAGCGACTTTACCTGTTGAATCCATGGTACAAAGAAAGATAGAATTAGATCGAATGTTGGATGCAGGTATCATAGAAACTGATGAAGAATATGAGTGGATTAGTTCGATGGTGGTGAAATATAAGAAATAATACCAGTGAAGTACGTGTTTGCATCGACCTAAGAAAGTTGAAGGATTCCCGTTTGCATGACCCATTTCCAACTCTGTTTACAGATGAAGTATTAGAGAGTGTCAGGGATCCAAGAAGTCTATTCATTAACCAATAGGTTCTCTGGATACCCTCGTATTAGTGTCAAGCACCCAATATGCAAGTGAATTACAACTAACATACAGAGTGTACAATATTTATTGTCAACCCGGGAAAGCCTTGTATTTCAAGGATAACATGCATAGTATATGCTTAAACATGAAATCAATGTAATTGAACAATACTAACCTCTATTCGTCTATGCTCATCCCAAGAATCTAATTGATCTAGTTACCTTCTAAGGAATGCAAGCACAATTACCTTCTGTTATGGCTTGGTCGAAGAATGGAAAAAAATAAAAGTCACATCTAAATTATGATTGCAGATAAAAGGGAAATCTTGTTCACACCACTTAATGATTAACTCAACTATATAATCCGATCTTCCTAGGAATCCAAAAAATAAATTGAATATTGATCTAGGAATTCAAAACATAGAGATTGAGTTCAGCTTTTCTAGAGAATTGAAGTGCAGGAATGAAATTCTGTAATCATAAAAATAAAAGACAAGCTGCAAAGATTCATGGAAACAACAACTAAAAGATCTAAGGATGAACAGATCTATTACAGTTACCACATGAATTGCATGAGAACTAATTACCTACTCAGTCAACTGTCACACTATGCCACTACAGGTATCCAAGGAATGCAATCACGACACAGTGTAAATCCACACTTGTTATAGCTTCCTATGAAGAAATAAAATTAACATAATATCACTCAAAAAAATAAATGAAAATACCTAATTTAACTCAGCGATCCCTGTGGAAGGCGGGCCTAGCCTTCACATAGAGATGCTGGTTGAATACATGTAAAAACCTTTAGAGCAGAAGTAACTCCTTGTATTAAAAGACAAAGTGATTACACAATTCCTTCTGACAACTAATACAATGAATTGATTATATGTTCAGCAACCCCTGGCTTGAAACAGTTCTCCATATTTATACAATGTAAATCATAACATCATATCCTATTATGGGGAAGCCATGAAGATCTATGATCTTCAGGCACCCTAAATGACAACGGCTATTACAAACGTGGCAGGATGAAAAATAGGAAACATAGGAAAACTGTTAATCACCCCAGGAGTGATGGTATCTTCATATTATGGCTACACACAAGCAGCAACGCACTGTTAACCTCCAAGTCTGACGCATCCTGTTACAGCTACCTTGACACAGCTTTTTCCAGGATATCGCACTAGAGCTGCATTCCTTGGGTGATGATAGGATGGATAGGGATCAGCTTAAGCAGTGAATGCCCCTTCTTCTCATAGCTTGTTCAGCCCAATCTTCCTGCAGTCCATATGCCTCAAAATACCTTTATAAACCATCATATGTTAGTGCATTGAAAGATACAAAGCCTTAAATATCACAATCATAAGTATTAATAAAATAAAACAATGACCAATCATACCTTGGTGGTTTGAAGAGTAGAGTGGGGGTAAAACGTTTAATTGGCATGCTGAATAGGGTAGGATAGAACAAGAAGAGGCAATTAAATGTGGTTAAAAGAGGCCATTTCTGGGCCCAACATCTTCCCCCAACTGTCCTGTTGCATATCCTCATGCAACAACCTCCATTATTTTGAATCTGAATATTGTACTGAGCTCTGTTCATGAAGAGAAGAGAAGTTGCAGGGGAACTCAGGCACCCCTTCTTTTTCTATGAACCCTTTGTGAGCAATCCAATGTCTCCAGCATCGCTGCTCCTCTGCCTTGGTTAGTGAGAAGTACACCCTATATGGTTTTTCTGGCCACCAAATGAGGGGGAATTTAAATTTTAGACCCAACCAATTAGCCCCACATTCCCTGATACATCCAACATAGCCCTCGACCCTGTAAAGTGCCTGTTCAAAATTCCTAAAACAATAGGGGTCTATGCTCCTGAGTATAGGAGAGGAAACCTGCCATCTGTGCTTACTTCCTTCCAATGTTGCTTGTTGGTGTATAGAAATATGGTTGGTACAAGTAGAAATAACTTCCTCTTGCAGTTCCATTATGTGCCAAGTCTGGATGGGGCATGAAAGCAAACTCCTGTATCGAGCAAGAAGAATACCCGGATTCTGAGGCTCACTTCGAACCCACAGGTTAGAGTGAGATTCATTGTGAGAAAAAGTTTGAAAAGACCTTTCCCACTGAGCATGATTGCTCATAAAAGAAGCAAAATCCCTCAACTAAACATCCCCTGAAAAAGGGACAGGATTTGAATGGTGGTCCAGAGGGCAAGCCATCTCATGCAAATATAATTCACAAAGCAAATTTTGATCTTCAAAATTACTTCTTAAAAATGTTTCCAAACTTTTTGCTGAGGTCGTTATCTCAAATGACCTCCCTTCTTTCATAGCTATCAACTTAAACCAAACAAACTATTCAAACAGGAAGATAGGGTAAGAAGAAGAAGGTACCCTAGTGCCCAGGAGTTCTTGAGAGAGAGCATACATCTGCTCTTTTTCCTTCTGCATAAACTGGAACTTTTTCAGCTCCCTTAAATTTCTCCGTAGCTCTTCCACTCGAAGTCTCTGGGTCATATGTTCTTCTGCCCATTTCTCCTCCAGTCCCCTGATAATTTTTTATGCCCAGTAGGATAAATTATCCCTCCTTGGTATTCCTCCACCTGGCTCTTCCATTTTATTACCTCCATTCTCAGAATTGAGACTTCTGCTATAAGGTTCAAGATTTCTTCTTTATGATGCTCCTCCTTGTCAGAATCTAGGTCGATGAAGTTTCTAAGGGGATCAATCCACACCTTGTCGCCTGATGTACCACATTGGACACCCTGCACATCTGAAGCTATCTTGGGAGGTGTTGGTTCTTATGTGACAGCAACCTTTTCTGGACTCTCTTCAACAACAACATCCACCACTCTTGGAGACACTGGTTCTTGTGTAACAGCATCCTCTTTCTGGGGTTCTCTCATGGAAATTTTGGCAGCTGGCTGTTGTAATCTCACAGATCACATAAGGTTACCAATAACACATACAAAAATATACAGAATTATACACAGATACAAGAGACAAGAACAGATAGGATAAACAGATTATATTATTCTCAATAGATCGTACAAAGCCAAGAACTGAACTAAGTTCTTGTGAGGATCACAGCCTAATATATACATGTTACAAACAGTTACAAAAATAACTACCTGTCGGTTCGGTGAACCGACACGACTATTAGTTAGCAGACTTAATTACTATGTTTGCTCGGCCGACCGACTTAGTCGGCTGATCGACTAAGTCGGTCTTCGTTCAAGTCGACTTATGTCGACTCGATCCTTCTACATCCCCCCCACAAACAAAACAGTTCTTCATCTCGAAGAAAAAGGAAAGTACAAAAATGAAGTCCTGTCGAACCTTTCAGACTTGCTCCTGGTGAGGACTATGTAGTCGGATGGTCGGTCGTCTCTGAACGCACACTTCGACGATGGCGAGAGCTGTGATGGCAAGTTGACGCTGGAAATCTGTCCATGTCTACAGGGCTTTCTGGATGTTGATGGTTAGAGTTGTGACACTTGATAATACCGACATCTTTTCGACCATGGGCATTTCTGCAATATTTTCCATGCTAGGGCCCAACAGTTGGGTTTGTTCGTCGGCCTGAAAATGTCCTCCTGCTAGTCCATAATGTGCTTCGTGCATGATTTGCTCTTGTTCATGGTCGAGTGCACATCTTCTAAGAACATCGTCTAACCCCATCTTGTATAGAAATCCATTGATGAGGCTGTATGGAGCAGCCTTCATAGCTAGGATTTGCTTCTTCTTAGTGCTCAGACCTTCTGGTGCCTGACCTGTCTCTAAGAACTGAGCAATCTCCTCCAGCTCTTCTGGTATTGCTTCTATACGAAATAGATGTGCATCCGGAAAGTCATCGTCGACTCCGGTCGGTTCTTCTCCTGTGTCGATTCGGGATAGGTGGTCAGGTCCGACATTGAGCTTTCCTGGTCGGACCACTACTTCAAACTCAAACTCTTG
>LPNX011182630.1:211144-406857 GCA_001517045.1 Pseudotsuga menziesii
ATGGAAAGTTGAATCTGTCAACATCTTTCCAGCATAAGTCGGAGCCATGTGCAGTGATCCTTTAGTGGGGAATAAATAGTCCAGTCGTCAAAGTAGACTGCCATAGTTTTATAGATGTATTCCTGGAAATTTTTTACAACAATTCTGGAGAACACTGCAGGTGCATTCTTGAGTCTAAACGGCATAACCCTATAAGCAAAAGAGCCAAATTCACAAACAAATGTTGTCTTCTTTTGATCCTCTTTTGCTATGGGTACCTGGTTATAACCTGAAAACCCATCTGTAAATGAGTAACACTCATGTCCTGCAACTTCATTCAGGATTTCATCAGCATAAGGTGTGGGAAAGGGATCGGTCAGTGTGAATTTATTCAGCTCCCTGAAGTCGACACAGATTCTTAATCTAGTCGGGTCATGTTTCTTAGGCTGTACGACCATGGGACTTCCCCATTCCGACTGGTCGATAGGGTAGATAATCCCTGCTTCCAACATGTTGTCGATCTCCTTTTTAACTATTTCTTTATATTTGTGAGCTAGTTTGTAAGGTCGTTTCTTGACAGGTCGGACATCAGGTTTAGTGTCGATTTTCATCTCTCCCATTTCTTGAACTAATCCTTTCAAATCTTTATAATCCCTTGCAAAGACATCTTGGAATTCTCTAAGTAAGGTTACTATTGCAGCAGTTTGTTGTTCATTCCAATAGTCACCAATCTTGGCTATTTTTGGTCGGTCGTCATTTGAAATGTCTACCTCCTTAGTTCTTACTTTGGCATCTAACCATTCTGGAGCTTTAGCTTCATTGATCTGTCGACTTCCTTCCTTGAACTGTGAGAATGTAGCAGGGAAGTCGGCTGCAGTCATTCGGTCGAGGTTTGGTTTATCGGTAGTCGCGACCCTTAGCACTGAGTGGATTGGTTTTGTTGTTTCAGCATGGTTTGATTTCCATCTGAAGCTTTTACCTACAGTGTGTTCATTCTCCAATTGTAATCAGGTCGACTCGACTTTTGATCCTATGTGAAGACTATTGCAGTTCTTGACCTGTCGAGGGTCTTTGTAAGGGTGTGTTTCAGTCGGTTGAATGAAATGTTTAATTTGTTGTGCTGGCTCGACTAATTGTTTATCTTCAGGTATAAAGTTGAAGGCTTTAATGAAATTTGCTTTTAGTTCATTCCAGAAAAAGGTTTCACCTTTAGCTTCCTCCATCTTATACCATTTGCTAGGTAAGTCGTCTAGGGTGGAAGGATATAAGTGTGGCCAGGCTCTTTCATCCTTATGTCCAAGTCTTATCCACTCTTTTTCACAAGTTTGGATGTGTTCTTCTGGGTTTTGTCCTTGGGTGAAGATAGGGATCTGTGCTTGTGAGGTTAACTTCCTGCCACCAAACCTTTCAACAAAGTAAGTTGCAGCACTAGTCCAGGTCTGCAGTTTTGTCTGATGGGTGTCCCACCATCTAGCTACCTGACCTGTGAAGGTTTCTACTAAGCTCTATAGTCGGCCATGTTCTCCAATGTTTTTAGACACTTGTTCAACATGCATGACTGGGGATTCCCTCTCCTTATACCTAGGTTGTTGCCTGGTGGTTTCGCTAGTCGGTTGTAAGGTAGGGTGTTCTCTGATTTTCCTCTCAAAAATCTTGGGGATAATTGAGACTATAAAGCACTGTCGGGTGGGTTTTTTCTGTACTTTTTGGATAGTCCAGCACCCTCTTGCTTGTGTTTCATAGTTTTCTATCTCCCAGTCATATAGTTCAGCATCTGAATTATAACCAACTGAGTCTTGGTTACCTAAGTAAAGTTCCCCATAGATGTTTGGTTCAGTATAGTCAGTATTATTGTGGATTTGGTATAGCTGTCTAACATCAAACTCCTCATCAATAGGTTCTATCCAAGGCTTTCCTTGGGAAGGGTTAATGGGTACAATAACTTTTTGGCCATTGCCTTTTAGCTTGATCCTCTCTTTATCTAAGGATATGGAGGCTTTCATCTTTCGACCCCAAGGTCGACCAACAAGGGCTGGGAAGGAGCTAGATCCTTCCTTGGGGTCAATAATTTCAAAATCAACTTTAGTTGATATGCCTTTAATAGTTGTGTCTACATTTTTCCAAACCCCAATAGGTTCAATGAGACCTTGGTCGGCCAGTTTTAGGTAGATGCCTGACTCATAGAGTCGAGGTTTGCCCATTTGTTCCCATGTATCCCTGGTCATAATATTGACTTGTGACCCAAAATCTAGAACTACTTGTCGTACGTGGTATCCTTCAATTTCTAGGTCGACCAGTGGGTCGACATCATTTTTGTCTTTTTGATTTAAGCTACAAATGTTCTTAGTTTGTTTCTCAGGGTTAGTGGTTTTAATTTGATGCAATAAATCGATGAATTGACCTACAGATTCGTCTGTTTGAATGAGACGGGTTAACTGCTGGGTCGAGCTAAGTCGACTGTTAATAATGTCTTCTTGCTGTGCAATGTTTTGGAATATGTGTGTGGCTTCTTGATATGTCTGTTGTTCCTTGCTAGGGTCAGGGTATGCATTTGTGTGTTTGATTTTGCTAATCTGAGGGTTATCAGGCCCATTTTTGGTGCCTTGTCGAGTGACAATGTGCAAGTTCTTAGTAGTTATTACATCATTCTTCTGGACACAAGACAAGACATTAACATTCTTTTTATTGCTGATTTTTTCCAACATGGTAGGACAATCCTCCAAGGAGTGATCGCCTACCCCACAGTGTGTACAAAATTTGAGGTCAGTTCTGTCCTTGTATGGACAGTCTGCGCATCTGTACCCTTCTTTGTAACAAATAAAGCATTGGGTGGGTCGATGACTTCTTATTTCGTGATTCCCCACGAATCGACCGGTTCTTCCAAACCCTTGTCGTCGATTGTCATGTCGGCGTTCGTATCATCGGCCATCATTGCGTTGCCCGCTCTGGTTGTTGTTGTTGTTTTGCTCCGTAGTCTGTGCTACCGCATTCGTCTGGTAAATGGCCTGGTAGTTCTGTCTCTTTTTCAGGTTAAGATGGCAGTCGGCCGTGTTGTGATTTGCAGTTTCGCAGATAGCACACCAGGAAGCCTTTCCATTCTTCATATTATAAGGACAATCGACGGTAGAATGGTCTCCACGTTCCTGGCAAATGTCGCAAAATGCCTTTGTTTGTACAAAACAGACATCTTGTCGGCTGAATTGCTGTCGACAATTATCTTTGGAATGTCCGGCTGTTGAACAGTTAGTGCACCAGACTTCTTGGTTCTTCAGAGTCAGCTCTTTCAGGGACTTCTGCACGTTTTCCAGCTGTTCCTCCAAACGGTGGTCGGTCTAATATGCAGGTATGTCTTCATCCATCTCGACCTGCAGAGCTTTTGTCAGCGCATCTTCATACGACTTGAAAGTTTCCAGACTGATGTGTCGGTGAACTTTCTATGAGAGTCCTGCAAGGAACCATTGAATCAGTAATTGTTCGTCAATAGTATAGTCTAACTAGCTCAATAGATCCTTCCATCGTTTATCGTAGTTGCGAACTGTTTCTCCTGGCTTCTGTGATGTCGTTTTCAGCTTCTTGGCGACCAGGTGTTTGGCATCTGGGGTCTTAAAAAATGATAGGAATTGCGCTTTTATCTCGGCTTTTGTTGCTCTAGGCTGCCGTTCAGAAAATTTCATATACCATGTTAGATCTCTTTTCCTTAGGGCTCCGGCGAACTGGGCCATCTGGCGCTCTTCTTCTGTGACCTTGTTGGCCTCCCATATCAATTCACAGACGAACCAATGTCGTCTGGGGTCTTCGTCACCCTCATAAAGGGGAATCTGAGCAGATCCGTGACCCATGCTTGAGTCACTATCACTACTCTTGGAAGTTGGCGGGGTGGGAGGTGTGGGTGGGGGTGAAAGAGGTGGGGTCGATGATATAGTCGAACCTATGGGGGTGACGATGGGGTTTTGGTCAACGGAACTTGTGCCTCCGTCGGTGGTTGATTCTTTCTCGCGGTACAGCGGATTGTTGATAATTTGTCTCCTCGATGACCCACTGTCACTTTGCGTGCTCAGGTATGACTCTTGGTTAGCTTCGAAAGTTGTATGTGGCAAGGGGGGGTGCTCCTTCATGTGTCGGCAGGAGCAAGTGGATACTACGAAAGGAGGGTGCCGTTTGAAAGGTCACCCAGTTCCCTTCGACCGGTTGGCGTATAACAAGGTGTCGTCCCAGGTAAGGTTCATCACCTAGTCGACTCTAGAGTGTGATGTCACCAGCTCTCAGTCGGAGGTCGTCTTGCATAATAGTCTGTATTACGGTATGTGGATTGACGGGGGAGAGGGTTACTTCATCGGGAATCGTTACTTGGAGATATTCTTGCTGCTCTATCCACACTTCTTCATCCTTAGGGCCGGTTGCTTCTTCCACGCCTTCTTCTGGTCGGTCATGACCCGACTCTGGCGGATGCTCATCTCGGTCGATCTCCCTAGGGTTTTATTCTCTACGCAGCTCGTCGGCTCATTCACGTCTGGATTCCCTTCTCTGCTGTCTTTCATCCCTCTTGATTCTCTTAATGTCTGACATAGTTTCATACAATACTATCAATTCCTCTTCGGTCGACTGTTCATGACTGGCTTAAGTCTGGTCGACTGGTATCCACCATGCTCCCTCTTCGACACATGACCAGCTACCCCCCCATAGCCTACCCGATGCTTTTTAGAAAGCTCGGATAGTGTCTATTTACTCAGGAAGTATTCCCACTCCTTTTCAGCGATGAATTTTTCCCACTTCTTCTGTTTCTCCGCCCAGTTAGTATTTGATGGTGGTTCGCGTAATAGTGGTCGAGCTTCGACAATATGGCCTGCTCCTTTTTCTATTAAGAACTTGAACAGCAAAGTTGGCAAGGAACACAAGAATTGATCAGTAAATTCTATGAAAAATTTCTGTCGAACAGTTTCCACAGAAGTCCTGTCTTCGACTGCTTGTTCCTCACAGAAGTCGTCGGCTATCTTTTCGAACCACTCCGATAGATTCATACGTCCTCCTCGGATCAGTTTCTGGAGTAACTGGTCTTCTTTAGTCTTGTCCGGTTTTCTCATCCAAAAGCTGCTTCAGTAGGTGTGGCACGGATTCGACAAACTTTTCGTGAGTCTTAGTGAAAAATATGGCTTTTGCTTCTGCGACTGTCAATCTGTTCCTTCTCGCGTAATTTTGTAGATAGTTAGCAATTTTTCGCTCCCACCAGTCCTTTATCTCCTGCTCTGATATCATATGTGAGCATATATTCTAGTTATGTACTACCGGCAATGGAACCAATGTTGTAATCTCACAGATCACATAAGGTTACCAATAATACATACAAAAATATACAGAATTATACACAGATACAAGAGACAAGAACAGATAGGATAAACAGATTATATTATTCTCAATAGATCGTACAAAGCCAAGAACTGAACTAAGTTCTTGTGAGGCTCATAGCCTAATATATACAGGTTACAAACAGTTACAAAAATAACTACCTGTCGGTTCGGTGAACCGACACGACTATTAGTTAGCAGACTTAATTACTGTGTTTGCTCGGCCGACCGACTTAGTCGGCTGATCGACTAAGTCGGTCTTCGTTCAAGTTGACTTATGTCAACTCGCTCCTTCTACACTGGCTGTGAGGCTACTAGTTCTTGTGTGACAGATCCCTGTTCTTCTCTTTCCTCCTGTTGCTGAGATTGGATGTATTCTTCAGTATGCAGCTGCTCCTCAAGGATTTTCGTATCACCTGAGGATTGTGTTTGAACTTGTTCATCCTCACTCCAATGAATATCAAGAATGACATCCACTTCAAGTTTAATTTCTTATTTCATTTCAAAGTCCCTACTGCAACCTTCAAGGATGTTGGTTCTTGTGTGACAACATCCTGGCTCACTTCTTCATCTCCCTACTATTGTGGCTCCTCTTCTATGATTTCTGTGTCATGGGACAATTCTGGAGTTGTAGTACAGAATTCTTTATTAAACTCCGTAGTGCCCTCAATCCCTAGTTCTCCTCCCATCTGGTCAGCCACTTGGACAAGCACATTCAAGGATGTTGGTTCTTGTGTGGCAGCACCCTGTTCAATCTCATCATTGCCTTACTGTTGTGGTTCCACTTCTATAATTTCTATGTCATGGGAGGAATCCGGGGTCATCGTGTAATGTTCATCCCCATAATTAGGAATAACTTCATACCTCGGTTCTTCTATTCTAGAGTTAGTGGCAACTTCAGTAAGAATATTTAAAGATGTTGGTTCTTGTGTGACAGCATCTTCTTTCTCTGCAACTTGCTCCATTGTAGATGCATACTATTGTGTTATAAAGGCACGAATTACAATCTTGTGGCCTGCTTCCTTAAATATTTCTCCGCGGGTGGGACAAAACACTCTTTCTTCCTCATTGTTAGGCTCGGTAGAATTTGGTCCCTCCAATTGGTCCGCAACCTCCACCAATGTGTGCAGCTTCCTTTCACCCTGTTTGCTGCAAGCTTCTTTCCAATTTTCCAATTCTCTTCTGAGTGTTTGGAGTTCCTCTTTTAATAGCCTATTTTTAGATAGAAGTCCTTCAATTTGGGGTTCTTCTTTGACCGGCCCTTGTGGGGCGTCAATTGTCCTGGGTTCAAGAATGGGGAACTCAATTTGTGCTTCTAAGGTTGCCCATCTTTTCCTTTCTGCTTCTGCTACTGCAACCGACCTGTTTCTTTTCCTTCTTATTGGTGGAGATATCTTAATTTCATCATTTGATCTCTTCCTCTTTCCTTATGGTGATGGAGTTTCTGGATTCATAGTTGAAGTAGAAGGAATGTTCCCAGTTCCAGCATTTTCTTGTTCCTTGGGATGTTCTTCCTCAATCAAAGTTCCTCCCCACTCGGGTGAGGATTCAATGGTCACCAGCTCAATATTTTCTTCCATCACCATGGCTTTATCATCTTCGGGTTCAATTGTCGCTGCATCTAATGTTGTTCCAATTTCACCCTCTGCTATCAGAGCTACCCTGTTATTTGGTTCTTCCACAGGGTTTTTATGTACATCTTCTCTCAATTGTTCTGCTTGTGCCCCTGGTTGATCCTCTGATCCAGTTTCATCTCCCCCCCCTAACTATATTGGAGGGGCTTCGATCCTCTTTTTGTGCTTCATGTCCCCCCAACTGTGGATGGACCTACTCTTCTTCTATTGGGACACCGAGCAAAGGAGCGGGTTCCTGAACTTGAGCTGTAAATTGCTCCCAGGTTATATTGTGTTGAGAAAGGGTCCTTAATATAATTAATTTAATGAGGCCATGGTGGGTCAGTGATGCGAGTGGATGCTTGGCAGCTCGAAAAAACCTCGCCATATGATGCAAATCATTAAGCAAATAATATGGAATATTTAACAGAATCCTATGGTGGAGATGAGATAGTAAAGGGAGTTTAGAATTATAAATGGTTTGGTACCTACCTTCACAAGTGATATATTTCTTGATAAAAATAGCGACTTGATTCCATGGCTGTGGTAATGACTGCAGTACTATCCCCCTTTTTTTCGTGTGAACCTACTCCCCCTCTATTAGAAAGTCATGTACTACTACAGTAGTGGGGACTCGACATCCAAACCAAGCCCTTCCCACCTGAGGAATACCAATGACCTCAGCTATAATGGCTTCAAAAACTTCAATGCGCAATCCCCAAACCTCTAAGTGAGTTTCTGTGAGGTTCAGAGCAAACTGTAAGGCTACTTCTCAGCGAAATCCATTCAGACATTCGAAAAATTTCATCCAACCAGTAGCTTGAAAGATAGCAAAGACTGTAGCATTTATCCCAAGCTCTTGTGTGTTTGAAGGTTCATAACGAGCCAGAATCCCCATGTTTCTGACTTCAGAATTAGTTTGTTGTTCAACAGATTATAGACTCCGACAATGGAGGTTACGGCACAGAGTATGCATGGACCGCTGAGAGGAGAGTTAGGAAAATTTGGAAAGTTTCAGCATACCAGATTATTTGAAATTTTATTCTGAATTGGGACAGGTGGCGGTTATTAAGTAGCATAATTAGCCTTTATGTCGCACGGGCAGAGAGTTAATCGAGGCAATAATGGGAATACAAAGGGAGGTATGACTGACATTGTTAAATCATATTGATACTTAATCACGTGTTTAATCAAAGCCATACCTTCGAAAATGCACGCTGGATGTCCTTCAGAGAATAATAGAACGTGTGGTTGCAGACATTGCGGAAGCCGAACTTGTGCGGTGCACAGTCATTAAATATAATCATTATAACAAAGATGCTGCAAGAATTCTTCCCTCCGGTGAAGCAAAAACCATAGCGTGAAAATGGTTGGAATTATGAGAAATATCACATTATGGGTCAGATTTCCAGCATGAGGAATCGGAGCCATATCTAGAGGAGTTGATGGCGTGCAAAAAGATCTGCTAATAACACAGGAGTCACAGCCACGGGTCATAAAGAAATTGAAGCAGAGACGTGGCCCTCAATGCTAGAAAAATCAGCTAAGTATAGCGAAGTTGCAGTTGCCGAAAAAGTTGTCGCAACTACCGAAAAGGATGTCACCACCACCAAAAAAGATGTCACAGCCACCGAAAAAGATAAGGAAAATGTTAAGAAGACGAAAAGTGACTGTGCCTGAGCGATGGGAAATGGGTTTTATGGTCAAAAGTGAAATGGGTCACAGCGTGTGGGAATGGAAGAAGGCGAAGTTTCATGATGCGATGGCTGCCGAAAACGGTGTTGCAGCTATCGAAAAATGGGTGGCACAGCTGCCATAAAAGGTGTTGCAGCTGCTGAAAAATGGATTGCGATGGCCGAAACATGGGTGTCGCAACTGCCGGGAAAGGGGTATCGCAGCTGCCGAGAAAGGGGTGTCGCAGCTGCCGAAAAAGGTGTTGCGGCTTCCATAAATTGGGTGTCACAGCTATGACAATATTTATTTAAGGAAAAAGAAAAAAAAATCATGGTGCGGGAAGGAACAAAACAATGACTTCCGGTCGACAAGCCCAATCTGACCCTCATCCTTGGGCACTTCCCTGCAAATCTTGGAAAAACAACAGAGAAAAAAAAGATCAAGTGCAAAAAGATAAGATAACATAACGAAAGAAAGAGAAAAAAAACAGCAATTATTTATGTACAATGATTCATGCGCGATTTACAGTGATTAATTAAATATTAACAGAGGTAGAGAGAAATTCTTGCCCTTGTGCTAGCTGGTAATCTGGGTTAGTGGCAATTTGTGAGATAAATGCATCCTTTGAAATTGGTTTACGGTACAGTCACAGCTTGTGACCATTAGAAAATAATGGTACATGGTTTTCATCAATAGTTACCATGTGAACTGTGTTGTTATCAAATACCATGTCTACTAGGAGTGGGCCCAGCCATCTTGTGCGTAATTTGCCCTTGAAATCTCTTTTGAATCTGGAATCGTATAATAATGTCCAGTCTCCCTCATAGAAGACCTTCTTTTTAATGAATCAGTCATGCCAATTAGATCTCTGTTGTTGAATTAACACTGTCTAGTCCACTGCAGCTGACTGATTCTCGTCTAGTTCATTCAATTGATTTAATCTTCTTTTCCGGGCTTCAGTTACATCTAGGTTTACTTCGGTGGCCGTCTTCAGGGTCTTGATTTCAAATTCAATTGGGAAGATGGAACTTTTTCCATACACTAAATTGTAAGGAGAGAAACCTGTGGTGTTATGCCAAGTGGTGCGATATGCCTATCGTGCTTCCGGAAGCCTGTCAGCCCAATCTCTACGATGGCTCTTAACTATCTTGGTAAGGATGGATTCAATAACTTTATTAGTGCTTTCCACCTGGCCATTGGCTTGGGGATGGTAAGGTGAAGCTACCCTATGTTGCACATGATACTTCCATAGCAGAGCTTCAAATTGATGCGACATAAACTACGGTCCCCCATCAGTAACTACTTCCTTAGGTACCCTAAAACAGGTAAATATTTCACTATATAGAAATTTGATCATAGCCTGGTCGTTAGCCTTCGCCAGAGTTACCACTTCTATCCATTTGGTCATATAATCGGTATAGACCAATATTTAAGCTTTCTATTTGGAATGAGGGCTGATAGGGCCAATGAAATCCAGAGCCCATCTATCAAATGGTTCAATTACTGATTGAGGTTGCAGAGGCATTTGATCTAATCTGTTGGGATGACCCATCCTTTGGCAGCTATCACAAGACTGAACATATCTTTTTGCATCCCTGAAAAGAGTTGGCCAATAGTAGACCATCCTCAGTTCTTTGTGTCCTATCCTTCTATCTGCAAAGTGTCCCCCACAAGGTTCATCATGGCAGGCCTTCAGTATATGAAATATTTCATCTTCCCTTACACATCTTCTGATTTCAAGATCAGGACCTATGTAAAAGAGATGACTATTTACCCAACAATACCTGGCACTTTGCTAGATGATTTTTCTCTTTTCTCTTTTAGACATATGTGCCGGAAGCTTCCCTGCAACCAAATAATTAGCGACATCTACATACCAAGGGGAATGGGTTGAAACTGCGAATAAATGTTCATCTGGAAAAGAGTCCTCAACATGAAAATTATCATCACTGTTAGTGAAACGAGATAAAAAATCAGTGACAACATTTTCTTTTCCAAGTTTATCTATGATGGTAATATCAAATTCCTGTAATAATAAGAGCCATCTAGTCACTCTGGCATTAGTGACGGGTTTGTTCATTAGATATTTAATGGCAGAGTGGTCAGTGTGCAAAAATGTAGGATACCTAGTAATGTAATGTCGAAATTTGTTAATGGAGTAGACAATAGCTAAGAATTCCTTCTCGGTGACAGTATAATTAATTTCAGCAGGGGCTAAGTTTTTACTAATATAATAAATTGCATAAGGTACTTGACCATCCTGCTGTCCTAAAACTGCTCCAATAGCGATATCAAAAGCATATGAAGAAATGTGAAAGGGTAGGGTCCAATTGGGCCCTCTTAAGATAGGAGCTGTGGACAACTTCTCCTTAAGCTTAACAAACACCATCTAGCATGCTTCACTCCAAACAAACTGCAAATCCTTCATTAACAATGAAAACAAAGGAGAAGCAAGTTTGGAAAATTTTTCTATAAATCTTCAGTAGTATCCAGCATGTCCCAGAAAACTTTGCACCTCTTTTTGAGTTGTAGGAATAGGTATATTTTTTATCACCTTGATTTTTGAGGGGTCCACCTAAATGCCATCAACAGAGATGAAGTGCCCCAATACTACTCCCTCACTCATCATCATATGGCACTTTTTAGTGCTTAAAGAGAGTTGGGTCTGTTCACAGCGAGTTAAAACTCTTTTTAAATTTTCCAATGCCTCTTCAAAATCCTTTCCATAAGGAGTGAAATCATCCATAAAAATTTCCATACTGTCATTAACTAATTCAGAAAATATGTTGATTACAACTCTTTGAAATGTTGCTGGTGCATTACATAAACCAAACGGAAGCACTCTATAAGAAAACGTTCCCCACGGACAAGTGAAGGTAGTTTTATCCTAGTCTTCAGGAGCAATCTGGATTTGATTGTACCCGCTAAACCCATCCAGGAAGGAGAAGAACTTCTTCCATGATAGGGTGTCAAGTACTTGATCAATAAAGGGCAAGGGAAAGTGGTATTTTTGTGTGGCTTTGTTCAGCTCCCTATAGTCGACATAGACTCTCCATTTACCATTTTTCTTGGGTAGAATTACAAGTAGGGAAACCCACTCACTGTCTAAAATAGGATATATAAAACCTGCTTCCAAGAGTTTCTGAATTTATTCCTTCACTACGTCCCTAAGATTGGGTTTCATTCGTCATTGAGGCTGACACACAGGCTGGGAGTCGCTTTTAATATAAATATGATGGGTGTATAGGTTAGAGGGAATACCCCTCATGTCTGTATACTCCCAGGAGAATGCCCCCTTGTGTTCTTTCAAGAGACTGATCAGGCGCTTCTGTTCATTTAAGGAGAGGCTGGGGTTGATATTCAAGGTTTTTCCAGACTCTACCACAATAGGAATAATTTTTAATTTTTTTAATATTGGGATTATGTGTGTGTCACTGACTAGTGCTTCTTCTGTGAGATTTTCTTGTTCTTCCTTACCCAGAGTAATGTTCAGGATTTGATAAACTTCTTTATTGACTGAAGTGGGTGAAGTGGGTTCACTGATGAAGTTATTAATGGCATCGTCTTCAGTTTCATCTTTAAAAGTGAAGGCTTTCCCTATAGTTAATAATGGTTGAACGCCCTCCTCTTCCTCTGGCTCCATCCAAAAAGAGGTTTCAGCTTCTATACTTGGCCAAGCTGGAGGATAGAGAGTGAGGTTCTTAGTCTTGGTGCCATCGAATATGGTCATAGACCCAGATTGACAGCTGATGCAAGCATCAACTGTGACCAACCAAGGCCTTCCCAGGATAAATGGGTGTCCTCCCAGCTGCGACTTCAGTTGTAAAACCAAGAATTCAACAGGATACTCCCATGAATCAACTGAGATGATGAGATCATCCAGAATTACTTTAGATTTAATAGTGGATCTATCTGCCAGTTCTAAAATAGTGGGGGTCAGCCTAAGATTAGTGAGCCCAAGTTTTCTTACAGTCTCAATTGTCATGACATTAATCGCTGCTCCTAAATCTACTAGTACGTTGGGTATCTGTGTATGCCCAATCTGCACAGTGAAAGTGGCATTCCCAAGGTTGTCATACTTGGCCAATAGGGTTTTACCTGTTATTAATGTAGATAATTTCCCTATGACATGGACAATGGGAGGATCTCTGGGATTCTTCCCTGGTTTCTTTGTGCACAGGTCCCAAACAGTTCTAGCATAGATAGGTACGTCTTAAAGAGCTTGAAGGAGGGGGATTTTAACATAAATATTCTTTTAACTCTCCTAAGAGGTTAAAATAAGGTTGTCCCCCTGCCCTTGGTAGCATTAATCTCTCAGGATACAGTGGTTGCCTAATCAGCTGGGTAGGCTCAAATCGCTGGATTTATCATTTTGTGTTTCAGTCGTCCCATTTGTGGGATGCTCAGCATCTTCAATAATGGGAATTGTATCGGATAGATGCTGTAGATTCACCCCTTCTTCATGTACAGAGGGTGGAACATCTTCTATGATCATAGGATCTACTATTTTCCATGACTGTAAATGAATATCGTTGCAAGGCACAGGAGAAAGGGAGTAGGCGGACCTGTTGACAGTCTCAAATTGATGGACTGTTTTATTGTTTGGGTTAGCATTAGGTTGAGTAGGTAGCTGAGGTCGTATCGGTGCATTAGGGGAAGAATTGTTATGCAACTACAGCTGCGAATGCTGATGAGGGTATTGAGGATATTGAGGAGGATATGGTGGCTATTGATGTGGAGGTTGTTGAGGAAACTGATTCCCTGGATGGAAATTCCTCCATCCAGGAGACCAAGAAGTAGGTTGGTTTGGTGGCTGTGTCCAGGGATTCCATGGGTTATAATTTTGTATTGAAGGTTAAGAAGGGTTCCACTGAGAATAAGTTGAATGGAACTGTGTATTCACATTTTGCATATTATTCCAATGGCTCATATTATTCAAAAATGGAAACGAGTTCGAGGTCATACCTTGGTTTCGAGGCTGCCAAGGTTTCTTCTGTGCAATGAAGTAGGCCTGTTCCACCTATGGAGTTGATGCCTACAGAACAACATTCACTTGGGAAGTGAGGGACATTATTTTTTGTCGTGGTTCAATTCGCACAGCTGACACACCTCTACCTTGTCAAGCGAGCACTCCCTCAGAGGATGGTTCTTTCTACATCGAGGGTAGAACACACCTAGTGTGAGTTCCTCTACTATCTATTTTTGTTTTTCCTTCAGGACATCGATTTTCGAGGATATAGAGCTCATCATTTCTATTTTAAAATTTTCAAGGAGATTGCTTATCTCTGCACAGGTGGCTCCTCCATTAGATGACTTCTAAGTTCTTTCGAAGACATCACGTTCTAGCTTATCTCGTTTGTCCCGCCTATTATTCGTGGAAGATCCCCTAGAGTACCTTTTACATAATTCCACAATCTTCTCGAAATATTCCTTGGAGATATCCCCCTTCCCTAACAGGTTTAACATATCTAGGCAATCATCCCTAATCCCACGAAGTTGGATTATCTTGAGCACATCTAACCCCATGTTCTCCTGTTCAGCTCTTTGCACATTGTATAAGAGTCTTTCTACAAAATCTTCCAGACTCTCGTCTTCCTTCTACACCATGTTGAACAATTCTTCTCTTTTGTCCTTAGTGTTTCAATATTCCTGATATTTCTCCAGGAACACCTGTTTCATCCTATCCCAATTAATGACAATTCCACCTCCTAGGCTCATGACCTAGCGTAATGCATTGTCCTTCAGAATGGCAGGGAAGAGCTTCATCTTTTGTGCATCAATGACATAGTCATAGCTGTGACAAAGGATATCAAACTCGAAAATAAATTCATCTGGGTCCTCTACCACTTTTCCATGGAAGCAAGGCAACACCGATGGTTATATTTTCATAGGGGCTATCCCTTTTGGTTGTTGAATCGAGAATTGAAGTGTAGCCACTGTTCCTTCAGGCAGGGAATGATTTTCATGATGATGGTTTTACCCCATTGCCTCTTCCTCATTAGATTCATGTCTATTACTCATTCCTTCTTCTATTTTCTCTTCTTCGTTTCTCTCTTCGTTCATTCCTTCGTTCTTTTCTTCGTTCTTCTCCTCATTCTTTTCTTCATTCTTCCACTGATCAGCAATATTCTGGTGGAACTGTGTCCACTCTTCTTCAGTTACAACCTTCCCGTAAATGTGGTAGATTGGGCTTCTACCAGCAGGTCTGGTTGTACCATCTTTTTCCTCTCCTATGGGGATATTTGAGGAAGTCACGGTTGCTCGTGTGTTCTCCACTGTGGACCCTGACGCTGTCACCCTAGGATCAGCAGGGCTTCTTCTGATAGGTGTTTCCTGATGGCATGCCCTGGTGGATGAATCAATTTTTTCAACAAGACAATCAATGAATGTTCTTCTACCCAATTGTGGACCTCGACCGCGACCCAAACCACCTGCACTGTTAGTATTTTGTGGGGTTTTGGGAGTAGAAAGATGATCACACTTTACCCTTCTTGTATTCATGCAACCTAAATCATTACAGCGAAAAAAATGGAAAACACTGAATAGAAACAATTATAGGATGCAACTAATGATGGTGTTTAATATTTATCCTTCCCCGGCAGCGCCAAAATGTCTAGCACCCAATATGCAAGTGAATTACAACTAACATACAGAGTGTACAATATTTATTGTCAGCTCGGGAAATTCTTGTATTTCAAGGATAACATGCACAGTATATGCTTAAACACAAAATCACTGTAATTGAACAATACTACCCTCTGTTCGGCTATGCTCATCCCAAGAATCTAATTGATCTAGTTACCTTCTAAGGAATGCAAGCACAATTACCTTCTACTATGGCTTGGTCGAAGAATGGAAAAAAATAAAAGTCACATCTAAATTACGATTGCAGATAAAAGGGAAATCTTGTTCACACCACTTAATGGTTAACTCAACTATCTAATCCAATCTTCCTAGGAATCCAAAACATAAATTGAATATTGATCTAGGAATTCAAAACACGGAGAATGAGTTCAGTTGTTCTAGAGAATTGAAGTGTAGGAATGAAATTCTGTAATCATAAAAATAAAAGACAAGCTGCAAAGATTCATGGAAACAACAACTAAAAGATCTAAGGATGAACAGATTTGTTACAGTTACCACACAAATTGCATAAGAACTAATTACCTACTCAATCGACTGTCACACTATGCCACTACAGGTATCGAAGGAATGCAATCACGACACACTGTAAATCCACACTTGTTACATCTTCCTATGAAGAAATAAAATTAACATAACATCACACAACAAAATAATTGAAAAGACCTAATTTAACTCAGTGATCCCTATGGAAGGCAGGCCTAGCCTTCACACAGAGATGCTGGTTGAACACATGTAAAAACCTTTACAGTAGAAGTAACTCCTTGTATTAAAAGACAAAGTGATTACACAATTCCTCCTCACAGCTAATAAAATGAATTGATCATATGTTCAACAACCCTTGGCTTGAAATAGTTCTCCATATTTATACAATGTAAATCATAACATCCTATCCTATTAAGGGTGGTCAAAAGAGGCCATTTCTGGGCCCAACAATTAGAATCACAAAAGAATATCGAAATAAAACAACTTTTGTGACAGAGTGGGGGTGTTTCCAATATATGGTAATTTCCTTTGGACTTAAGAATGCTCATGTTATTTTTTCCAGGACTGTAATGGTTTCTTTCAAGGATTTTAGTCATAAGCTACTTGAGGTCTATTTTGATGATTGAACGGTGTTTGGGCTCATAAAAGATCATATTGAGAGCCTCAGACTAATGTTGGAACGGTGTCGATAGTATCAAATTTCTTTGAATCTAAATAAATGTATTTTGTGTGCCCCGCTTGGAATTTTTTTGGGCCATGTAGTGTGTCGTGATGGAATCTTAGTTGATCTTGTTAAATTGTTATCATCGTTGAACTACCACCACCCACGACAGTAAAGAAATTGAGAAAAAAACTAGGACATACAAGATACTAACGGAAGTTTATCAGAGGATATGCAGAGGTGACTGCTCCCATGGATAAATTGCTAAAGAATGATGTTAAATTTCAGTGGATGAAACAATGCCAAGAAAGTCTGGATCTCCTGAAGAGTAAGATGGTTACAGTGCCCATCCTATTTTTTCCATACTGGAAGAAGGAATTTCATGTACATATCGATGAGTCATCTGTAGCGCTCGACATTGTACATTCGCAGCCTAATGAAGGGTCTATCAATCATCATATTTCCTTCGCCAACAGAAAATTATCAACAGCAGAGAAGAATTACACCACAACTAAAAGAGAAGTCTTAGCCATGGTGTATGCGCTTCAGAAATTTCTACAATATTTGCTGGGAGGACATTTCAAGATGTCCACATACCATTCATCATTGAAATACCTGGTCAATAAATCAGTGTTGGAGGGGAATATTTGCTGGTGTATTCTCCTTTTCTAGGAATTTGAGTTTGATTTTATTTTTAAGACGAGTTGATTGAACTCAGGACCAGATCATCTATAGAGGCTTGAAAGTGGAGAAGAACCTGTGAATCTCAACGATATTCTTCTTGATGCACAATTATTTGTGATATCGATGTTTGATGATCATTACCAAGATATTATACCATTTTTTATTACCAGAGTACAGGATGTGCACCAAAAGGATTTAGTACTGCACATAAGAAACAACTAGTTGTGCGATATGCAAATTTACAATTAATAGTTGCACAACCGTATAAAATGGGACCTGGCGAAATTCTTCGTCACTATGTATTGGAACACGAGCGACCAATGATATTGAACGAAGCACATGCTAGTGTCACAGGAAGCTCATTATGCTAGAAAAGCTATATTGTGAAATATATTACAAGCAGGATTGTGGTGGCCTACCTTGCATTCCGATCCTAGAGAATATTGTCGCAACTGTGATATCTGTTAGAGAACCGAAAAGTCATCACGACGAGATGAAATGCCACTGAAACCTCAAATAACTTTACAGGCATTTAAAAAATGGGTTGTTGATGTTGTGGGTCGTATCATCCCACCAGGAAAAATAACATGTGCACAATACATTATTACTACAACAAATTACCTTTCCAGATGGGATGAAGTAGCACCAGTAAAGGATTGTATTATTGCGGCTGCTGCAAAAAAAATATTTGACAATGTTGTGACTAGATTCGGATGCCCAAATATTTTGATAAGCGATCAGGGCACACACTTTTTCAATTAGTTGATCAATGAATTAACTGAACAATTCCATATCTAGCACAGGAAGATGACACCATATGACCCACAAGTGAATGGTGTTGTCGAGGCATTCAACAAGATCCTAGAGAACGCATTGACAAATATTTGCAACATCCAGAGAGATATTTGGGACCATAAAATTTATGTGGTACTATGGGCATATCGCATGACCTGTAAAATATTGACAAGCCAAACTCCATTTTGATTGGTGTATGGACAAGAGGTTGTTATGCTGATGGAATACATTGTACCCAATCTAAGAATAGTTGCAATTAGGGAAATGACTAATGTTGGTGATGTTGAAGAAATATTGCGGTGTCTTGTGCGGTTGGAGGAAGAGAGTTTCATCGCATGTTATCATCAGAATATTGAGAAGGAATGACAGAAAGTATGGCACGACTAACACATCAAGAATAATAAATTTCAAGTAGGAGGACTTGTCCTCCTATATGATAGCAAGTTTTAAAAGCATCCTAGAAATCTAAGAGCACATTGGATGGGACAGTATGTTATCATTCATATCACTAAAGGAGGCGTAGTACAATTATCAAAATTAGATGGAACACCTTTCAAAGGATTGGGGAATGGAAGTCGTCTAAAGAATTACCAGGATAGACACGACTTGGTTGACTAAAGAAAAAAGAGAGAGAAAAAAGATAAAATACAACAGGACATAGATTTATGAGTGTTACTTTTGTAAAAAGTATGAGTGTTTTGTTTCAAATAATGAGTATCATGTCACAGATTACATGTACGTCGGGGATAAAGAAAAAATGGTCGTAAACTATCTGTCTATCGCAGAAGAAAAATGGTGGCAAAGACTCTTCATTAGTTGTAAGGAAATAAATGTGTTGAAGACCATATACATGTCGCAGGAAGAAAATTTTTGTCACATAATGAAATTTGGTCGCACATAGACAGTAGGTTGTGGTTAATTTGAGGATGCGGGAGATTTTGGAAATGTACTTTTTGGTCACTTCCGTCATTAATGCACAATAACTAGCATTGAACTGATAGGAAAAGTGATGGTTTGATTGGTGGTTTCCTTGTAATAATTAGAAAGATTGCTCCATGTGATGGAAATCACCGCCACCTTTCCATTTATTTATTTCTCATGTGAAGGAAAGATTGATTGAATGGGTGAATGTATATCATCTTCACGCCGAAGTTTCATTCATTCCTATTGCATCTGATTGAGTAGGTTGAGCTATTGTGTCTGCAACTGTAAGATTCGAGGTGATTTTTTGCACAGTATGGTTATCTCTATATCCAGTACAAGCATCATTGCAGAATAATGCATCGAGACACCTTCACCTATGCCCATTATGGAAGACACTACCGCATTTATTCCATCGTCGGATATGGTTGCAGAAGAAGATGCACAGTCACTGGTGATTCCACCAGTTCATTTACGATCAAACCCACTTGGCACTTCAAAGAGGAAACGATCTGGTACCCGCAAGAAGGCAACACCACCACCACCAAAAGAAGAAAAAGAAGACTCGGATTGAATCCATGGGAAGAACAAACAAACTACGAAGGGGTAGATGTGCCCATTTTATGTTGAGGAGATCGATACCAGAATCATGGTTTGACAAGGAGAAACTTGAATGACATAAATACAATAGTATAGAATTCTTTCTACAGTGTGAGGCCCTTCGAAATTTTATTAGGAAGCAGGTTAGGCTCACCACGATGATCATTCTGAATTTTAGGAACCTTATAAGATTTTCAATTGGGGCCCAACATATTTTCTTGGAGCCTCGACAAGATCAACAAAAGTAATCTCTGGTGATGCAGTTTTAGCTATCTGATGCAGAAGTTGATGCCATCGTTCAAGGTTGGAAAACAGAATGGATAGTTCTTTTCACAGATGATCAACTCTCTGCATAAGAAGAAACACGAAAGGATGACCAATCGAAAAAAAGAAAGATGGAGGAAAGTGAGAAGATCCACCACCAGAAGAGACTCCACATAATTCCCCAGTAATACTCAGAATGATTCAAGTATGAACCCAATAGACCCAACGATGGGGAATATGAGAAAAGAGTCAAAGAATTCTGTGCAAGTTCATAAGAAGAGGAAAGGCGACAAATTAGTTGAAATTGTCGGCCTTACAAATGATGATTACGCACTTCCAATGGAAACAATGGAATAACTCACCGATGTGAGATATAAAAATATAGATGAGCATCAAACAAAATTAACAAGTAGCATTGTAGATTTACTACAAACACTTTGTAAAGAAGTAAAGGAAGTTCGAGTAGCGGTCAACTACACACCAAAATTTCCTAAATCGCAGGACATAAATGGATCGTTTGAAGAGTGACCTAATGATATGCGGCGACGCCAACTCCACCATTAATGGTTCCAGTGCAGGCTCAAGAAATCAACTTGGGGACAACAGAGCACCAACAAAGTTGAATACCATGTTCAAAGAGTTGGGCCATGTCACCATCAATTTCTCTACACTACCAATGTATGAAGTGCATGCCATTCAGAATGTTGCAGTCATAGAAATGAAGATTCAAGAACATGCGTTAGTTAATCAAGTAGAATCTTCGCACAAATATGTCAGTAAGATGAAGAAATTAGTTCATGAAGCAGAGAAAAAATCCAAGACCTGGGAGGAAGATAGGAGTCGGCTCAACACAGCTGTTACTCTCGCTTGCAGCAATATTACTGACAAAGTCATCACACATGAGATGTTCTCATTGGCCAAGGTCTTCCAACTTGGAGAAATTACAGATAACCTCTCCAAGAAGGTTACGGATTTGGAGTTACAAGTGAAACCCATTACACCTCTAGAGGTACTGGCAGAAAGAGTAAAATTAGCAGCTGAGGCTACAACAGGAATAAATAGGCAGAGGAACTGTGTGCCAATGCGATCGAGCAAGTTTATCAGTCCTAGGAAGCTTTGATCGACGATGAAGAGTTTGGAAAATTAATAGAGAATCTGCACACTTCCAAATAAGAGGTGGACCAGTTGAAGAACGAAGTAAAGAAGCTTCCATTAGTAGAGAAAATGGCTAAGGCCACTAATATGAAGAAGCTACAGTAGCAAGTCGCAAAATTGTGAAAAAAGCAGCAAAAGAGAACGGACAGAGTTGCAGAGTTACAAGCAGAGGAAGATAAAGTTTCATGCATCATTCATCCTATACATGAAAAGGTGTGACAAGAATTGGAGTCAGTGGGAATTACAACTTCGGAACACATCGGTTCCAAACTTGTGGAAATTTGGAAGAAGATAGAAGTAGAAGTACGGGAGGAGACTGAACAGGTAGTGAAAATATTTCAGAATTTTCAAAGAAAGCTCGCAATAATGAAGGATTCAAACTAATGTGGCTCGGTACAAGCCATAGGTGAGTGGTGGGGGCTTGTTGGCCCTAGGAAAAGTTAGGAAGAATTCGGCCAGAATTCTACTTGGGAAGATAAATATTTTGGTCGCAAGACAAGAAGAAAGTTGCAACATAATAAGGAAGCTATGATGGAACAAGAGCTATGAAGGAAGAAGAGGTGTGACGAAAGAAGAGTTGTGATGGAAGGAGAGTCGCTACAAAAGGAATTGTGACAGAACATGAATAAAGCAGTTGAAATGTACAGTTCAGTTGATCGTGCGTAAGGAATTAGTTAGAATAAAACATGCTTTTGGTAATAAAGCATAATTGTATTTTGGGATGATAGTGCGTATTGTCAATTGTAACTGAATTTATGGAAATCGAAATGATATCCTTTCGGCTAACAAAAAAGAGTCGGTTGATTAAGACGTGTAGAATATTATAAAAAGTAGAACCCAAGTTGTGTGTAGGTTGTTGTTCATTCTGGGGGATTGGCCATTATTGTTAAATGGATTTAAGAGAGGAGGGAGTTTCTTAGCTAGAGAATCAATCTATTATTTGTGCAGATCGACAGTTGAGAGAAGGAGAGAAGAAATAGATAAACCAAAACCCAGAGAGCATGAGAGGAGAGAAGTCTATACGAATTATAAGGAATATCTAAATAATAGTCTGCAAGGTGAGTGCGCATAAGAAAGCTGCTAACCAATTTCTTATGCCAGATGAAGAGCACCTTTGTGGTTTTTCTCGGATGAGTTTCCACATTAAATGTTGTCTCTGTGTGTCCTTGATAATTATGTTTATGTTGAATGCATGTATATGGTGAATTAGTAGATCTGAATATGTTGTGCAACGTCTTTTTATGAATAAACCCATATGTGTGTGTGTGTGTCATGTCAATAATAGATTGACTCTGTGATAAGGATTATATGTTGAATGTTGCAATATGTGTCGACTATTAAACAGACCATTATGTTGAATGAAAAAACAAGGAACCACAAGTATAATTCCTAGATTCAGTTGAGTGATTTGAGAATAGAAATCCCCACATAACTACAGAAACCTGGTTCTGTCACTTCCCATAAGATATATTGGGTGAGACTGCATCTGCATCGCAGGTGTTTTCGACAGGGTCCTCATATGTCAGGCCAATATCTCGGGTTTTGTTGATTACTAAGGATCTGAACCTAGGGAGACCGAAAGTTAAATCCAATAACAATGGTACTAATGTGATAAAATCTCATGACGACAGATCAGTAGGGAATCCCAACAGTCAACAAAAAATCAATTTGGGATGGATTGATCCGTCAACATATCGAAAATTATGCTCTATACTTATAAGCTCGTATCAACATGTTTTGTTAGGTACGACATCACAAGGAACGGTGCGACAACATTATAACGGCTTTGAGAAAAATCCTTTCTAAGAGAGAGGCAATGTTATGAACATAATAAGTAATAATTAAATAATAAAATAAAAAATAGTTAGGGTGATTAAGAGACACCATGAGGACCTATTTATACAGGTCCCTTATCATTGTTAACAACATTGTATCATTTATTAAATATTAAATATTATTATTCCATTCTTATGGCTTATTTAGTCTTTCAAGTATTTTGATGATTATTTGTGTGACCGAACTATTGTTCGACTCGGTCAAATTTCCAAGTTTTCAGCCAAACCCTTTCTAAGATCTAACTCTACCAAGATACAGACCATCCTGTAATTTCCAGTTTCCAAGAACGACCAATCCGCATCCAAAAACAAACCCAAATAATTTCTTATTGTCGAAAAGAAGTTTGAAGACCAAAGCTCCATAGGGAGATTGGACATTTTTACCCACGTCATTGTTTTGTCCAATCTTTCCTTGCGTGGATCAAATAGAGGTGACCAACGCTTTAGAAATAACCCTCCCTCATTCCATTTCCAAAACTTACTGAGAATTTTAGATGTCCTAGACTCATATTTAAATTTGAATTCCAACCATCCTTTGAGTAGAAGACAAACCTCTAACAACCATTCTGCAGGCCCGCTCCAATGCTCCTTGACCCAATATTTAACCCTTTGCAACCCTATATGGGGCCCAAGAACTCTTCCCACCAAATTGTTTTCCACGGAATCTACTACCTCGTTCAATTTCACATCTACGCCTAGAACCATGAGTGTTTTATTCATCTTCCACTTAACACAATTCTTTTTTCCTTTGGTTTTCTATATATGGGAGTTGTCAGTATCCTCGACTCTTTCTTCAAGAATTTCCCTTCTCTGCGAATTAGAATTGTTATTACCTGGGATACACGATGGTTCTCCAGTGATTGCAAGTTTGCATCTACATCATCTATCAGGTTCTGTGCATGTTGTTCTACATCTTTCTCTCTTGATTTAACTCCTCTTACCTCAGCTTGACACCTCCTTAATATTTGTTCCCAACAACAAAATCCTCCAGTGCTTCCTCAACCATCTGATTAATAGCTTCATTAATGGCGTTCTCAACATCATCATCAGATTGCTCTTCCCTCAATTCTATCTTTCTATCAATGTCCTCCAATGAATCTTCCGCAATAAATGCCTCATCTGTTCAATGTATTTCTGACTGCAAAAGCTTTCCAGGTGAACATGATACCCTTACATTAGCTTTAGCTTTCTGCAGGTCCATCTGTGCTTTCTCCGATCTCTATATTAACACATCTAAACTTATAATATTTATTTAAACTTCTTAATAATTTAATCGTTAAAATTCGAGTTTTTATTAACAATGCAATGCTATTTTTTCATATTAATGAAACATAACATCAAAATGATTGAATTTTGTTAAAATAATTTGTATATTGTAAAAAAAAATTGGTTCAAATAAAATTTTATTTTTTTCAAAATTTTAATGTTAATTTTCTTTTTAATTAAATTATCAACATAACCTTAAAATTACACATAAAACTTTACCATAATAATAATAAAAAATTACATTTTTTAATTGTAGATCCGTGCCTATCATTTTTCATATGAGATTTGTGTTTATATTAGTATGCATTTTTTTTTGTTTGAAATGGGTAAGGTGATAAGGGTTATAAGAGGAAAAACAATGTATTTTAAAATTTTGATACATATTCAAATAAAAACAAAAAAATATTATTATTAATCATATAATTGTATTTATATTTATAAGTAGTTGTATTAATGATATATTTATAAAAATAATATATAAATATTAAAAAATATTTAAGATTTCATTATTTTTACAACCTAAACTATCATAACTATCCTATCATGTGGTTGACCTAACAAATACATTAACAAACAAAAACAATTGACCTAAAAAACACACTATAAGCAAAAACAATCCTATCAATTAAAATAGAAATATTGAATATTAAAATAGAAATATTGAATATCAAATAACTTGAAACACATACATAAATAAAAATAAAAATAGTTAGACCTTTTAAGATGTTAATTTTGTCATAACTTTATATCTTATTTTTCAATTTTAACTTTTTATCTTATCTTTTAATTTCTTTTATGATTGATAAAAATATTTTAAAAAGACAAATAAGATGGTCAACATTTAAAATCATTGTTTTAACTCCAAAACCATTTTCAAAGCTCTAAACCATTTTCAAAGCCCTAATAGCCATCCATGCCATCCATAATGGGAAAAACCTCAAATGGTGCACATGTGACACTCGTAGGATAAACATCATTTTATGTGGACCTACAACCCATCCTTAGTGCATTAAACGTCATAGTGGTGTTCACCTTAAACTTATGTGGTAAAGATTCCCTTCACAAAATTTATGCATGGGTCATGAGCCTTAAAGTATCTTTTAGGCTCTAATAATGGTTGTCTTTGGACCATGATGGTGGCCTTCTTGATATTCTAATAATTGTGGTGATCTCTATATTACACTTATGGGATAAAGATTTCATTTACAGGGTTTGTTTGGTGGTTTCAAACTTATGCATGGCACAATCTTTGGGTGTAAGGGTGGGTGAGCATGTTCGAAGACCATGTTCTTATTTTGTACCATATGATGAGGCTCAAAAAAGTTATCAATGAAAACCAAAACCATAAACAAACCATAACAATGAAGAACAAAAATCAACAAGTAAAAACCCGAAACCAATTTCTAACTTTAATACTTGAGCAAATGCCTCTATATGGTATATGCAATGGACACAATCAAATTTGACCCTAACAAAAAGTTCATGTAAACTTTTTATCCTAACCAAAAGTTGAAAAGAGTAAACGTTTTTTTCACCATTTTTTCTTTCTGTCAATCATATTTTGATGCGATCCGGCCATGAATTTGAGAATTCTAAATATGAGCTATCAAACTTGGATATTTCGGATGCTTACATGGTTCTTCATAATGCTGAATTTATAGATTTATTTCTATATTAGAAAAAATTATTTAAATTGTAAAAATAATAAAAAGTTACTAGATTTTTATCAAAAAAATCATAATTTAACTCCAGTTTAATGAATAATGAGATGACAAATTGTTAATATGTTAAAATAATATACCTATATTATTACAAACCTTTATATATATATATATATCAAACAAATCATTCAAAAGACTGTCTAAAATATTTCCGTACTCTCATTTATTAACATAATAACAATAAATATAAAATTTAACGATCTTTTTCTATTTATTATACCTGGCTATAAAATTTAACGATCTTTTTCTATTTATTATACCTGCCTCAGCAGCTATATTGTAATCAATTGCAAGTCAAACCCTTTTGACTTTGGTATTAGTTGGTGTCTTTTGATGCAGCTATAAAGAATTAAAACCTGTTTTGCAAAGTATGACTTAGGGATTTGNTATATTCCGTTTGGCTTGATGCCGATGCAGATGGAAAAGCTCCATGGAAATGCAGTAGCATGGCTCTGGACTCGTCTCAGAATAATCAAAAACCGTTTACTAAATCTTTGATGGGAAGCGGCCAGGGTATGATGACTGGCATTTTGGAAGATCCATTTTTTTTAGTATCGGTCGATTCTAAAATTAAAATATAAATTTTATACTTAAAAAGCAATTAATATTTTGATGATGAGAAGGTATGAGCTTCACTTAATGATTCCCGTTAAGACTTCACTTCCTTCGTGAAAAAGAAAACCATTATGAAACACAAGAAAGTTCTAAAACATTATTAAATTTTAATACGAAATTATGTAACTTTAATGTATGAAGAAAAGGTTGTTTCTCATCATTCACTTTATCCTTTAATAAAAGGGTCATATACGGACACATCATTGCTTCCAATATATATATATATACTCAACATATATTATATTAAATTTAATAAAAAAACATTATTTTAAAATTTATTACAATTCGAAAATGAAGAACCACCATCACTATATTTATTATATTTTAAATTTTAATTAATCTTTAATATTTGATATATATTTATAACAATTTTATAATATCTTAAAACATATTTGTTTTTATTTAAAATTTAATTTTAATTTAATTTCAATACTTTTTTCAGATGGAAAGATCTATGGGAAACTCAGCATTACTTCCCCACATTAGTGGATTGTAAAGGTGGTAAACCGCGGGCTAGCAGAAAGGCTAACCCCAGAGAACTCAAGAGCTAACCCTTAGGGCTTTTCAATTTCAATACTTAATCAGTGAATAAAACTGTCTTTTTATTTTTCTAAAGCTAATAAAATTTATATAAGAAGAAATGTCTATTCAGTTTTATTTTTTTAAATTAATAAAAATTATAAAAGAAGAAATATCTTATAATTTAAAAATATTATAAAAAGAAATGTCTATGAAAGAGAGTGTAATATTTATTGAAAATTTTTATTTTTATTTTAAATAATAAAAAACATTAATTATATATAAAAAGTGTTTTATTTTATTTTATAAAACATTTTTAATTTTATTGGTTTGATGAAGGATATGTATTTACATTTCTGACCCTAAATCTATTTTTGGAATCAAGATTATGAAATTTACAATTCTAATAATGAAAATTGTAATTTAATAAAATAAAAAAAACCTGATTCCCGCAAAAATCTCTATTTTTATATTGTAAAAAAAATGATCTCAGATTGTAACCATCCAACCGGCTTTGGTAACCGGCCAACTAACTTTTGTAGAACATAGTGCCCGGCTGCTGGCTGCTGGTAACCCACAGTTATCAATTAAATAGGGATTCCCCTCTCATCTAGCTTTGTTTTTTTCAGATTGAATGACGAAGAATGATGATTAAAGGCCATTCTTTCTGGCATCTTTAAAAGTTAATCCCATGTCAGAAGAAATACAAACAAATTTTGGGGCTGTATAAATTTTAGGTCACTTTTTTATGTTACAATTGAAATGGCGAGCACCTGGAAGGCAAGGCAGCCCTTAACATCCCACCCCAACCTGAAAAATGCGTCGCGTGATGTTTAGCGATACTGACACTCGATTCGACAAAACCAATTTATACATATCAAATCGACGAATCACATTATTCCGTAGATACTCAAATGGCCGCTGCACCATAACAAACCTTCTGCAAAACCCTCCAGGACGGCAATCTTTCTTTCGATAACCACACCACTGAATTGCACCGCTGACAAGGCGAGCACTCTCGTTGAATTCTCTTTGGCTCTTTTTTTTTAAATCTGATCTGCCACTGTTCACACCTCGTCCTGTTGCTGATACACTATATTTTTTCAGCAAGCTGGGAAGTAAATAACACCATATGGAAGTACACACAACGGCCAACAGCCTGTTTGAGAAGAGTACCAAGCAAGCCATAATTATGATCAAAATGGATAGATTTATAGCCATACTGTATCCTTCACCTTCGCTTGTAGCATCCCCTGTAATCGTTCCCTTTCTTTTTGCCGACAGATTCATCTTCTTAGGCTGGACATTAGGTGTACTATTATTCATGCCTGGGCGCGGAAGCTGTGCGAGGGTAGTGGATTTGATCCCCTGACGTTCGGTAGCATGAGAACTCACCTTCCTCCGTAAATTAATAAATTTCCACAGCTTTCTGCTCTTAGAATCCACTCCAGCGGAAGTGAGACTAGACTTAGATAGTTGCCCGATTGGTCCCGGGATCGAATTTGCTAATTCTCTTTTCTGCCGGATCTCTTGGGCTTTGGGCTGCTCGATCACTGGCGTTTTATGACTTCTTCGGATAGGGTTTTGTGAAACCTTCGGTCCATTTCCGTGAAAAGCAGGCGCCTGGCAGACAAAAATAGCATAGGGGACAATGTCAGTCACACATTCCTCCCAATTAAATATATCCGACACTAATAACCGCTGAAACTAGAAGCCATACCTTTGGGAACCGAAACGCCTTGGTGATTCGAACCCACCCCCGGCAATCCGACTTTTTCATTGTAACCACATCGTCTTCTTCAGTACAAACTTCGAGCTTGCGTGACTCCCCCGAAATCTTTGAATCGCGTGATTTGACCTTAATCTCTGCACCATCGAATCCCAATTGCGTCTTCGTCGCGGTGGGCTGCCGCTCATTGGATATTTCTTTCCCGACAGGTGACAGAATGACGGGAATCAATTCTCCTTCTCTGGAAATCGAAACAATTTTCACCAGAACCTTCGATTTCCCACTGATTAGGCAAGTAGGAGAAATCTCCTCTGAGTAATTTGAGAAAGCGGCTGGCTTGGAAGACTGGTTTTTGCTTTTCTTTATACGCCTTTTGAACCTCGGCCACAACAATTCTGACTCACATATCCATTCGCTCGCCTCGGCTCCCATGGCGGAGGCGGAGCTGAAGCAACTACAGCTGCATTTGGCTCCCATGATGTTCGTCTGTCTCAATACAGAAAAATTCGAAGCTTGTAAGTTGGGGAATGGCTGCCCCCTCGTTGATTTAATTTGTCCGTAAACCTTTCTTGAAGGGATGTCGATTCAGAAATTTCGAAGATGTGATAATCGACTATTCTGTGTCGACAATGCAAACCTCAGGGAACTGTTGGAAAATTTATAGGCGTCGCAGACGGGCGTCATTTGCCCACGTTAATCACGAGAAGGGAATATCTGAAAGTAGAACCGCGTTGATTTGAAAAAATAGTTGAAGTAGGAATATTTTTAATGAATCATGGTGGTAAACATGTCCCGACTCCAACCCTTTCTTTTTGGTTTTTACGATTGTAGCATCACAATCACGGCATGTTTAATGCCTCAGAAAACCTTACCCGACTAAAATTCTGTTACACATCACGATCTTGATCAAGAAGTTAGCTTTTGATTATTCCTGTGAGTGCCGAGCAGAGATTATTCAGTTCAATTCTTGGTCAGAAGGTAATTTAGTTGTCCAACACAACCAAATTATTTAACAAATTTAGATTATTGTAAGTCAAACCTAATTTTGCACATGGGCTATAATGTACACCATGCACGTGTGTCATGTCCAAATTTGATGCCTAAATGATTAAAGGCCCTACTAAATAATACCTTTAATTCATTTTGCAATGATTTTGATATTAGGTAGCCCTAAAAATATCAATCTTTTGTGTTTTTATATTGTATTAAAATAATTAGTCGTGCAAATGTCACATTCCCTGTTATTTAGGGAAAACTATATTATTTGAGTAAATGTCACATTTTCTGTTATATTTTGATATAGTCAATATGTAATAGGTATATAGGATTCATCTTGTAGGTTAGGTTGGCTAGTTGGGTACTATGTTATCATTTTATCCATCGAGGGTCAAAACTGTATATGATATGTATTTGACCAATAAGTTTAGGCTATTTTTAATTTTTTTAGTTTTGGTAATTCTAATATTAAAACAATTTTTTATTTTAATTTTATTTAAGTTTTTCAAATTCTAAATGGTGATAGCAAATCTTAAGTTTAGTTTTTAAAAATGTGTATATGTTGTATGGAACATATTTCTTTATTTAGTTATTGATTTTCATCTTAATATTTTAAGGATCACACCCAACTTTTAAATAAAAAGTCATGTTGGTAGAGAGTTTTGGTCCAACATAACACAAATCTTCGATTTTGGCTTTAAATTATGGATATGTTGTACAGGGAATATACTATTTTTTTTTAAGTTGCACAATTCTAATAAAATACAATGGCAAAATATACAAAATTAACCCTGGCTGTATGAAGACTCAGGAGGTGAAGCCACCCCCAAGCCTCTCAAAAACTGAGGGCCGTTTATGAAAACCAGAGATGAGATAACTAGCCGAGTACCAAGTCTGGGACATAATTACATGATAAATTTGAAAGCAAGCAGAGACATAGACCTAGTTACAGAGTTCAAATTTAAAAAATAGCCATAGACAAGCTCGACAAATTTTGCAAAAAAACTTGAAATGAGAGGTCGTTTCTGTAGATGAGGAGAGCATTCTTCGGGATGGTGGAATTTCTCCAATAATGGGGCATGCCCATCGTTCTTCCTGTGAAGGGATCGAAAAGTTGGTGGCGGCCTCAAGAGCGGGTAGAGTCATTAGCTACTGCTGTTCGAGCTTCTAAGTTGTCATGTTCTTTAGTCGTTTGAAGAGCGGCTCCACTGTCGAAGGGATGGGGAAAGGCGGTGCCTATGGAGTCGTAGTTGTGTAACCTGTTGCACTCCCACTACCTCCTCCCCCGCAACCAACATGCCCCACACCCCCAGTCACGCTGCCACTGCCACCTCCTCCCAAATCACATCTTCCTTCACCCAGACAACCATGGCCCATGATAACAGCCATGCCCTTCCAAGCGAACGAATTATCCATTGTCATGAGCTGAGAGTCAATTTCAGCCATTTTGGTTTTCATGGCGTGGACGGAGTCATGGGCATCGGACCAGTTGTGGAGCATGTCCTCGACTAAATTGCATAACATATTTTTGATGAGCCAATAGTCATTTACCTGGCCTCCTCCCTGTTCGGTTGCTAGCTTCTGGTTGAGGACCCTTGCCTCTCAGTCTTCAACGAGGATGTGAACCCGAGGAGAGATGTGGTTATCGTAGTCAGTAGTGACCTGAAGGCTACAACCACGCTGGGCTTTGCCCCTGCCCGAGCTCTACGCAGTGTTCCCCTCTGTCGTGACATGATAACCAGAATGAACCTCTCCTTACTGAACCTTGCAGGTTGTGAACTGCACCGAAGTCCCAACCAAACAATGGCGCCAACTTCATATGGAGGCTGAACTTCCAGACGCATAGAATACCCAAGATAGCTCAGAGCCGAGCAGAACCCAACCAAGATGGTGAAAGAATTCTCCATGGCACACATATCCTCCATATTTTCTGCCAGCGTACCTACGGGCATTGAATTACAAAACATAGCCATGAAAGATAGGAAGAGTATTGGGTGTCTTCAGCCCATGTCGTAGGTGTCGAAGAGACATGCAAACCCTCTCCCACGCGCAAGGAGCTTCGAATGTTCTGGGGGCTCATGATGTCCTGGTTGATTGATGTGCCGGACACATACAGCTTGCCATGCGACGGGTGCAACGGCCGAGGCGTGGCGCGTCGACGGTCACCTGAGCTGTCACCCGCATCAGGATACAGGGAATATATTCTTAAATTTTCAATAAAAAAATATTGAGTCGAGGGTTATTCGTTAGCCTTGAATCAAACATGTGGAAACTACCATATAATTTTTAGTTGGATTTTGACTATTCAAACTATAAAAAGTTGCATCTTGAATGAGGAGAGGTGAATTTAGCTATGTGGAAACGAGATTAATAAAAAAAATTGTTAAATTATCTTAAGAAAGGAAAAGAATTAGAATTGAATAACCACACACTTTAAATATGAGGAAATTCATGGTTCTTTTGGCTTGTCAATGTTGTTCTTGTGTTAGAGGATCTTTGCCACTTCGAATTATGCATTAGAGTGTAGAGTGCAATCTTTTTCGTGTTGATTATTGTAACAAGTTTCACGCATTTAAACGCTTTATGATTTTAATAAAGATAGAAAGTTGTTATGGTGTGTATTCATTGTGTTAAATAATAAATTGCAATGGCTTGTTGTTGTTATTTATTACATGAACTTTGATTTGAAGACTTTGGTTTGCATGATTATTGGGTTTCGAAGCAAGTTGTAGATGCAATTTTAGTGAACATTATTCCAATAAAGAGAATAATTGAGAGAATAGTTCAATAGGAAGAAGTTCCATTGAAGGAGAAAGTTAGGAAGAATTGTTGTTATTTGTTGTAGAAGATTTGTGAAGGAAGAAGTCAAGAACTTTGGTGGAGAAGATGTTTCATTTTGGGATAACACACAAGGAATGAAGAATAGTTATAGAAATAGAAAAAAAATCATAAGAGGAAGAGAGGTGAAGATAACTCAAACAAAGATAAGATTAATGGATAGGTTTTATGAGATATTGCAAAAGTGTGGTTTCACAAAGTATGCTAAGAAAAGATTGTAAAAAGGACAATACAAAGAATCTTAGGTTTTGTGAGATATTGCAAAAGTGTGGTTTTACAAAGTATTCTAAGAAAGGATTGTAAAAAGGACAATACAAAGAATCTTGTAGTATGGGTTTAAGACAACATATTGATAATAAACAAGGTGAGAAGATAAATGCAAAAGTTGTTTGCATGAGTGGAATCCTTAGATAAGGCTCAATACAATAAGAAGACAAAAAATATGGCTTCTGAAATTAAGATGACTAGGAAGAGGTGCCAATGAAGATGCATATCAGTTTGCATTAGAAGCTTGGAAGAAATTACTAAGAAGACATCAAAACACAAGAGAGGTAAAGAAAATTGAAGCAAAGAAGAACCCTGAATAATGGAATTAATGGACAATGAGAGAAATCAACTATAAATGAATCCAATAGAGATTAGGTGTTGGATATTAATTGTGATCTTTGCAAGTAGACTTAGTCACGTCATGGCATGGGTTTGAGGGCAGACCCACATATGAAAGGGGTCTAATGGGGATTCCCTCTTTGTTGGAGGACCATGGGGATGTTCGAATATTCACCAATACTGAGAGGGGGGAAAATCAATACTGAGCACTTTTTACCATTTCTAACCTTAAGAAAATCATGTAACATTAACCATTAACAGTATCATTCATCATCATTAAAACCATCACATTAATCATACACAGTGCACAAGATTTTTGACATGGAAACCCAAATGGGATAAAAACACAAAATGTATTTCATATATAATAACAAGACTGCATTCATAGGAAGAACATGGGGCTTCACTTGTTGACCAATATCCTATCACGTTAGTTCATATTGTGGGTTTTAAAATTATAAAAAATTGAACCAATATATTGTAGGTATTGGGGGGGATGAGGGGTTTAAGGTGGGGATGGGTAGGGTGGTTTATAAGGATTGAGGTATAAAAATGGGTGGGGAGGAGGTTTTAAGTATTGGGAGGGGGTTTCAACAAAAAGAGTTTGGTTCAATATCTCTGGAAATTAAGGGTATTCTTTAATATCCCACGATCGCACATGCTATGTGAGAGGTTCACTAAGTGAAGTTCCCGTGGGAAGAACATAGGAAGAACCAACTTTCTGTTTATGAGCACCAACTCAAAGGAGGCTCCAACCCCCTACTCTACAAGCTCCAACCTATAGAGGGGTATTCCCAAGAATATGGGTTACTTTTTTTGGCAAGTCGAGGGCACAATTTCATTAAAACCATAGCTTGATCGAGCTTTTCTTAAGTTGATCAAGCTTAAAAAGTTGATCGAGGGCTTAAAAATGTGCTCGATTGAGCTATATAAAAATGCTCGATTGAGGGTTAGTAAAACCTTCGATCAATTTATACAACTCAGTCAATGGTTTTACTGACCCTAGATCGAGCATTTTTATATAGATCGATCAAGCATCTCCAATCATTATCACTATAAAAACTCAACGAACCACGACTTATTGCATTGGGTTTGTTGCATATAAATTTATTGAAATGTTAATAGAGATGGGTTAGAAATATGATACATATAACAAATGTGTGATTAATGTTTAGAGATGAGAAAGTTCTTATTCATTTGAAGATATGGGTGTAGAGTAATTGAATTTATAGATGTGATTAATCAAATATATTACTCCAATTACTTCACAACCCATATCTACAAATGAATATCTAGGGGAACTGGCGGTAGTAATGCTTTTGATTCGTTTTCAAGGTATTTATTATTACCATAGGTATCAAATTTTTCTTTTGAAATTAATATTTTAATAAATTTTGTTATCATAGATTTCTATTTTTGCCTTTCATTCATTTCAAAGAGTTTGATGGACCTTGGACAATACCAATCTACAAAAAAATTGATTATCAATTTTTTTGGGTGTCCATATTTTATCATCAAATGTGGACACTGGTTTTTTTAATTTAATAGCTCAATCAAACTATACAGCTCGATTGATATTTTGCGCTAACCATGGTTAAACCCTCAGTTAAGGTATTTGAAAAATTGTTCAAACCCTCAATCTATGGTTGTAAATACCTTAACCTCGATCGAGTTGTTACTTGGTCGAGGGCTTAAAATACAATCCTTTAGCACTTCTTCTGTAGTTTGAGCTTTTACACCCTCTTCAACATGTCTGAACTTTATCTTAGGATGCAACTTAAGTGGTAGACTTCATACCATTAAATTCGTCAATGAATCGCCTTTCCATTGACATATAATTACGTGTTTTGGAGTTCCTATGATTTTTTCTTTTCTTTTAAAACTTACTCTTGAAAACCATGTCCACAACTTCGAAGTAGTGCAAAGAAATATAAAAAACAGAAAAAGAGCATGACAACAAAATTTCAAAAACTACATACACCTGAGAGAAACAAGTCCTCTTCAAACGTTTTTTTGTTTTGTTTTATATTTCTTTTACTAGTAAAAAAACATTTTTGTGCACACAAGTGTGTACAAAATGCGATAAAAATCATCATTGGTCACTTTCGAAAATTAATAATAAAAACATGCAATTTTGAGAAGAAAATTACAAAAAAATATGTATGTACGAATGCATTATATATATATATATATATATATATATATATATATATATATATTAAAAATTATGCATTTATCACTAAATTATTTTACATGCACATGAGTCACATGTTAACTTTTCCTAAAATTTACAAGGACGAGTCTATCATTCAATGCAATTTTGAGATATTAAATGATATTATTATATTTTCCAACAAAAATATGTGGAAAGACAACATAATTCCCTACAAATTTTTTTGTTGCATCTTGAAACTCATGTGACAAATATAAGTTTAGAGGGGTTCATATTAATAAATCCGTAAAAAAAATGATTCTTCGTCATCACTTTTGGCCAAAAGTGTTACCCGTCTCCATGGATTCTCCTATAGAGGACACCAATCCTTAGTGAGATCCAACTCACCCTATCACCACCTTGTCACCCTATTTCTCCAACACCAATTGGATGGAATGTCCAACTCCCTAAGATCACAAGCACCAAACTTCCCTAGCACCACCCTGCCACCCTGAAATGAATAAGAGTATCAACTTGTCACTACAATTGGATTCACATTGTCATTATCTACACATTGCAATAGTTATTGTCTATGTCACCATCACTGTCATTCTCACTGTCACATTCATTGTCAATGTCACTGTCAACCTGTACATGCCTCAAACATGTCATCCAAAGCTATAAGCAACTTCTTCCAACATAGTCTTCACATCAGCAATGAAACCCCTTATGAAAGACCAAAATATGTCTTCCAAGTCTTCATAAACAAGGCCGAAATATGTTCTTCAAATATACAATTAAGTCCTTTATGAAGAAGACCAAAATATGTCTTCCAAACCTACAATAAAAGATCCCTTCATCATTGCCTTGAAATATTCCTCAGTTCATCCTCAAAATTGCTAACAACATATTCTAATGTGTTCCTGGAGAAGATGTCAATACAACCCTCAAATATGCTAATAAAGTCTCCATATATGTCCTTGAAAAGGTGTCAATACAACCTCAAATCTACATCAAAATATTCCTCAAACATGTCCTCCAAACCGTGCAATCAAGACTTCCAAAATGCTCTACAAATATGCAATCAAACCCTTCATGAATAAGATAAAAAAAGGTGTTTCTCAAGTCTGTAATCAAACCCTAGAAAAAATCATTCACAGACCTCATTTTTTTGCTTCTTCAAACCTTTAACATTTTTATCATTTTAAAACCCTAGGTCATTCCAAGAGAAGAAACCTAGATCATGACAATAACATCACCATAGTCCATACTAATATCATTACAATAATCTATGCCAATAACATCACCATGATATATTTCAACAACGCCATAATTTATGCTAATAACATCACCATGGAGAAACCCTAATCCATACCTTTGACAAGGAAAACCTTAACTAAGACATAAAAACTATAAATAAGACCTATTCATGTGCCATGTAATTCAGCAAAAGAAACCCTAGATCATGTCATCATATATCCCTTGCAATGAAATGTACCCAAAATGATATTCATGAACACTAACTCAATTCTGACTAGTTTTAGGATAGGAGTTTAAAAATGAAGACTCTAATACATCAAGACTTCCCCAATTTTTTCGCAATGTGGATTTAGGTTATAAAATGGCTTGATTACATTCAACAACAACCTATATTATACTCCCAACTTCGACAGTTGCACATTCTTTGGGTGCTTCATGCCTAGGTATACTCCTTTGGCTAAACCAAAGGATTCAAGACAATGGCCCCAAGAATTATGTGTAACTCGGTGGATTCTAGTGTAGAACTAGAAGTGGATAGGTTGTATCTATCCCAAACTACTATGAAGTCACTAATATAGATATTTGGACTTGATTTGAAAAATTTTGGAGGCTAGGAAGAAGATATAGAATTCAGGATAACTCAACTAGGAGATTTCCAACTCAATTCTAAGAACATATAAGGGTCACAAATTTCTGGTCTAAAGGTTGGGATGAATTAAAATTTGTCTCTTATTACTGCCGTAACTCATAGAATATGATTTGGAGATGCAAAAGTATGGCTATGGCTTCAAAACTAGAAACTAGTTAGATTTGGACTATCATTGGTGCATAGGAGAAACATACAATAATTATGAATGTGCAGAAAGAAATCTAAATACTGATGTTATAATTTAGAATGACATTAATTACATTTTAGAGAATCAATGATAACAACCATATCATACTAAAGTAAACATCAATAATATCTCCAAACTACAACTATCAATTGCAAATCTTCACACAATGACCGGAAACTCTAACTGTTGGTACACCAACACATAAACTGGAATTCGAATGGATATGTAATACTTGGAAAAACCTAAAATAAAAATCAATGAGAAATTTTGAATTCTATCCTCCTCAAAATATATCTTATTCCTCAACTATATTGATGAACAGAAGGGGTGCATCTCCCAACTGGTGACAAGGGGCACATCTCCCATGTTTTGAAAATATCAAAGCTCTTCAATTCAAAATTCAAACTGGAAAAAAATGTCAGTGGGTGCGCTCAACCTATTTTTATAGGCTCTTTTAGATTATTGGATAAGATGCATCACTGGTGGACCTCTAGCCTCATCCATTGCACCATCCTTGGATAAATTTGGACTTTCGGTTTAAAGTGACTTTTTCCTTGATTTCTTGCCTTTCTTACTTTAGTCTATTTTTCCTGCTTTTGGAAACACTGTTTTTCCTTGATTTTATGTTGCTTTCCTGCTTTTCATTTATTTCCTACTTTCTACCACTTTCCTACTTTTCAATTATTTTCTTCTAGATTCCTTGTGGCTCATACGGTCCACCTAAACTCTTATGTGCCCTCCTGGGTCACCTAGGAATTTCCAACTCATCAAACAATTTACTTAATAATTAAATATTTACAACTAGGAATTACATTCTTCTCCAATGTTCAATTTAATTAAACTAAATAACCATAGACCAAAATTAATCCCCAACCAATTTATTTATTTTTTTCCTGAACTAATGGGGATTAAATGGGTTAGAGGGATGATCATGGAGCTTCTAAAGTAGAGAAATTTCAATCCTCCCCTCCCAAGATTGCTTATCCTCGATCAAATGAAAACAATTTTGGTGGGAACATATGCACTTCCTCCAAATGTTGTTGCATGACTGTCTCGGGAATCATATGAATCTCTCCTACATACTAGATGACCCTTTTTTGTTAAGCTTGCCATGGTCACCCCTTTTCCATCAATTCATGGTTGAACCCTTGCAATTGCAAAGTTCTTTTCTGAACCATGAATTTGGAATGCAATTGGACATAGATGTAGCCTTGTGAAATATGGTTCAAGAAATTCATGTATGTGTCCTTCACCTTCACTATAATACCCTGGTTTCAACCCCAATTGCATTAAATTATAAATGATGTAAATAGCGTTAATAAATCATGGTGTGGAGCTCAAGGAAAAGGCCCCACCATGGATTTAGTGTTCTATGTTGCGGAAATTAAAATCGATGACGATGGTCATCATGCTAGCCGATGGCACAATATAATTTTCTACATCATGTAAATATGCAATTAATAAAATACCCACAACTAGCTATGCCAATGCAACATTAAAGAGATGGGGGCATGATTTCACATGGAATGGGGTGCGGGGGGATATTCAAACCCTTAAGCCAATGGGGAAAATCCAATTGTCAAATGGAAAACCCATAAACTCTATACTACCCATTTTTTCCTTTGTGCCCAGTCATCCAAAAGTGGTTGAGTTAGTTAATGCATGCGGATGGGTAGAATATGGGAGTGAAATTTGAATTGGGAAGCCACCCATTTTTTGGAAAATGTGTTTTTGAATTCTTGGGAAATTAAATGTTGGAAAGGCATGCCCATATTATTTTTCATCCATTGGTTTTTCTCTCATGCAACTGCAGCTCCTATGCATTTCCCTACACGATTTTGGTTGATTTCTCCATTTTTCCCATGGCTGGAAATTCGTTTTCAGTCTTTCTAAATGTATGTGCAGCTGGGAAGTCATTTTTTGGGTTGTTGAGTGTATGTGCAACTGGTAAAACCCGTTTGTGGTGTTTCCGAGTGAAGACATAGCATATATTTACGTTTTGGGGGTTTGAGAGGGTGTTTTCCCTTTCCTTGCGCAGCTCGGATTTGCTGAGCGTTTTCCTCACGCAACCGGTAACTATACATTTGTTGATATTTTTTATGTGGTTGATGTTGTTGATACTAATTTAGTCTTAGGAGTGCAATGGTTGTATTCTATAGGAGAGCATTCAGTAAATTATCAAATTCCTGAAATGAAATTTCAAGATTGAACATGTGTACTTATAAGGGTTGTGAGAGGGCAGCACACTTACCCAAAATAGGTAGTAAATTGCAATAGTATGAGATATATATTGAGGCATGGTGATATAGAATGGGCTTCTGAATGTTATGTCACCTCTCCCAAGACAAAAATCATAGTTGTTAAACACCCAAAGGAGATAGAGACACTTTTGCACAAATATGAAAAAGTTTTTAGAGATCGTCCACATGGTAGACCACTTGATAGGTGGGTTGAGCATAACATCGTTTTGGAGGAGGATACTTCACCCTTTCATATACCACCTTATAGACATCCCAAGAAGTTCAAAGATGAGATTGAGAAGGCCATTCAAGAACTCTTAAATTTGGGACTCATTAGACCAATCTCTAGCCCTTATGCTTCTTCAATAGTGTTGGTAAAGAAAAAAGATGGAACTTTGAGGATGTGTATAGAATTTAGAGATTTGAACAAGAAGACCATCAAGAATAGATATCCTATTCCTAGGATTGATGAGCTCATGGATGAGATATTTGGAGCTAATTACTTTTCCAAAATTGACCTTAGATCTAGTTATCACGAAATTCGGATGAAGGAGGAAGATGTGGTAAAGACTGCTTTTCGATGTCATTATGGTCACTTTGAGTTTCTTGTTATGCCATTTGGGTTGACTAATGCTATAGCTACATTTCAAGAATGTATGAATAGAATCTTTTTCAAGTAGCTTAGAATGTTTGTTTTAGTCTTCTTTGATGATATTCTCATTTACAGTAAAACTTGGGAAGAGCACTTGCGACACCTAGAAATTGTGTTGAAAACTTTGCAAGAACAGTATTTGTATGCTAAGATGTCTAAATGTGAATTTGGGATGAAAGAACTATTATATATTGGGCACATTATTGGGAAAGATGGAGTGAAAGTGCACATGGAAAAGATCAAGGCTATCTTAGAATGGCCATCACCAAAAAACATCACATAATTAAGAGGCTTCATTGGAATATGTACATACTATAGGAAGTTTGTGAAAGGGTTCTCCAAGTTGACTTCTCCACTCACTGATTTGACTAAGAAGGATGCTTTCAAGTAGAATGAAGAGGATGAAAAGTCCTTCCAAAAAATGAAATAGGTAATGAGTAGTTTTCCCATACTTGCATTACCTAATTTTTCTAAGCCTTTTGTTGTTGAATGTGATGCCTCGGGTGGAGGAGTAGGGGCTGTCCTAAAGCAAGGCCAATACCCTATAGCCTTTGAGAGCAGAAATTTGCAGCCTCATGAAAAGATTTAATCCATATATGACAAATATATTTTAGCCATCATGCATGCCTTGGAAAAATTCCAACAATACTTGGTAGGCAACAAGTTTGTGGTGAAAAACGACCACAATAGTCTAAGACACTTCCTTACCCAAAAGGATCTAAATGAAATGCCAAAAAAGTGGGTAAGCAAGATCCAAGCTTATGATTTTGATATTGAATATGTGAAAGGAAAGAATATCATTGTAGCAAATGCATTATCTCGAATACCTTATTTTTCTCTCATGGACATTGCTAAAAATTGGAAATACAAGCTACTAGTTGAATATGCCAAAGATAAGTTTGCTTGTGATGTATTAGATGGACTCATGGGGGAACATAACTACAGAATTTTGAATGGGCGGATATACTATAAGGAAAGAATTTATTTGGTTCGATATTCAGAAGTATGTGAATGAATGTAAAGTATGTCAGCAAAACAAATCAGAACTCACGTACCCAGTTGGTTTATTACAATCATTGCCCATTCCAGAGAAAAAATGGGACAGTATATCGATGGATTTCATCACCGGTTTGCCCAAATATTTGGGAAGGATTGCATATATGTGGTAGTGGATAAATTGAATAAGTTTTCTCATTTCTTTTCCGCTACATACTCTTTTAGTGCTACACAAGTGGCTGACCTTTTGTTCAAATAAATCTTCAGATTGCATAGGCTCCCCAAGAGCATTGTGAGTGATAGATATGGTAGATTCATGAGTGCTTTGTGGCAAGGAATTTTCATATTGGTGGGCACTCAATTGAATCCAAGTACAAGATACCATCCCCAAACTGATATACAAACAAAGAGGGTGAATAAATGGTTGGAAGGGTACCTCTGAAACTATGTGGGAGAACAGCAAAAAAACGTGAACAAAATGGCTACACTTGGGCCCGAGTTTTGCTACAATACCACCTTTCACATGTCAATAGGGATGTCTCCTTTTAGAGAATTATATGGTTATGATGCACTTACATTTTCTGATATGATATTTGGTGATAGTAGAGCTCCAAAATCTAAAGATTGGGTTGAATAAAGCCAAGAAATTTTAAATCTTTTAAAAGACAATTTGCAGGTTGCCCAAAATCAACAAAAACAATATGCAGATAAACATAGAGAGGAAAGGACCTTTCAGGTTGATTATTTAGTGTATTTGAGGTTGCATCCATACAAACAAACATCTCTCAAAAGGAATAGAGTAGAAAAGCTAAATCCAATATACTATGGGCCCTACAAGGTAATCTGGAAGATTAGAGAAGTAGCATATGAGTTGGAACTTCCGGAAGGGAGTAAAATTCATAATGTATTTCATGTTTCTTGTCTCAAGAAATCTATTGGTCAGAAAATTTTCATTTCAGATACACTCCCTCCTTTGGATGATGAAGGACAACTCACACTTATTCTAGAAAAGGTTTTGAAGACAAGGGAGAGCAGATTGAGGAGCAGAACAATCAAAGAATACTTGATGCAATGGAAGGATCTACCAAGTGAAGATGCCACATGGGAAGAGGGTAATATTTTGCAGCATCCAAATCTGAAATTGCTTGAGGACAAGCAATATTGGGTGGGGAGGACTATAATGTCCCCATTCAAATAATTGCACAGTAGGAAAATTCCATCAATCCTACTAGTTCCCTAGGTTGGGTGGAAACATTGGGAAGTGAATAAGGGAGCTAATAAATGGTGTTTATACATAAGAAGGAACATGTATCTATTTAATTTATTTAATTAGATTAATGCAAGTGAAAAATGAAATTGCTATGGAGAATGGAGACACATGGAGACTATGGGGCCCACCAAAACTAGAATTCCTATGTTAAATGGCATCCTCCTCTTGCAATATCGAATCTATGGGAAGACTAATTATTTTAGATGGATTATAAGGTTAATATACTTGCCCCTATACTTCATAGGTCTAATTTGGGATGCATTGTAACTTACAGGGGGAGAGGAAGAGCCAATTGGGAGTTTCATGGACACTTGGCTAGATTCCCCTTACATTTATGACATCTATGAAACCAATGATGGAGATTCTATGAAAGTTATGATACAAGTTAGATATGAAGGCTGAAATATGACATATATGACATGTCAATCCTAAATATAGCATCTTATAGGGTGATCATGGGAGTTGGAGAAGGCCAAGAGGGTCCTACTCGAATTTGGGAGAAGAGGGAAGGTGAAGAGAGAGACCACATGGCATAGCATGAGTGGCCACACCAATTCGACTTGGATTTGGTTTATGGATGGATGTGGAACATTAGAATACCAATAATTTTTATAAAATTCAGGTATCATCCATGATAAGGCCCTTTTGATCATTTGTGAAAATTGTTATTGTGAAGAGAGAGAGCTAGTGGATGACTAGTTCATGCCTTAGCCAATTTCGAGGGTGAAAGATTCCCATCCTAGTTGGTGTTTGGAGAGGCTACTTAGGTATTTCAAGGAGATTAAATGGAGTCATAAGTTATAAGTGCAAGCTACAGAATGTCTTGGACATATCAAGTTCAGCTTGTTCTTCCTTTCATCTAAAGTTTTCTCACCATATTTCAATTGTATGGAGTGAGGTGCACTTGGTGAGCTATTCATATCTTTGAAGGAGCTTCTCTTGCTCCAGTATTTTGTATTCTGATGTAAATGCTCTGATATTTAATTTTATAAATCTCTCAATTCTAAATTCCAATAAATCTCATGTATTATTGCTCAATAATGAAGAAACAATGCCATTTCCCCACTACCTTATTGTAAACTCTTGTAATCTTGATGTATTCGAATGGATGTATAAAATATTGATTATTTATGAATGAATGTAATTTCATTAAAGTATGTTATGGGTTTCATTTTTATTAACTGAGAATTCATGGCCATTGGGTCGAATTTCATGGCAATTAGAGGAAACTACACCTCATTTCCCCAAGGGTCCAAAACTAGTTTTTTATATCTGATTGAAAGAAGTGATAACAGCCATGGGAGGTCAATTGGTTATTCTTATGAGTCTCTGATAATGTATTCTACACATCCCTTGCTTAAATTTAATAATTCAAGTGGGTTTCTTCAAATTTGGGAAGCTATTTCTACCACTTACCCCGGGGGGATTTGAGCCCAAAATTTCCAGTAAAATCATCTATCTTGTTGATAATTTAGTACAGACTTGCAGAAGTGATTGGAGGGACATAATACATCCCAAAACATAATAATTAAGTTATTATATCATTCATACACCATATCTGGATATTTGGGATCAATTGGGCTGATTTGGAGACCAGGGCACTAAAACTAGTCAAGAGCCAAAATTGTGAAAAAATTGGAAAATTGGGCATTTTGGTAAAAATTTAAAAAATGGACATTACAAGTGGTATCATAGCATGGTATTGGAACCTCATGGTTTTAAAAAGGATTCAAAGCAATAAACAACCACCCTTAGAATTTGAATTGGAAGGTGCTCGGCTTGTAGAAAAAGAACTAGAAGAAAAAAAGGTACCTTTAACTAAAGCTATGGCTCACGAGGGAGAAGACTACACTAAGGAGAAAATGGAGTATCTCAAACTTATAAAACCCCTGTTTGAAGAAATATCCAAGGACATGACCCAACATATACCGAAAGGATTCGAATTGATGGCCAGTCAAATGGGAAGCAAAGGGATAATAGGAGATAGTGTTAGTTCACAATCAGCAGAAAAGAAGGCAATGGGTGAGCACATTTTCTCACGAACAGGACCTCATAATAAACCCCATGAATTTCAAAGCACACCAAGGCCTACTACACCTAAATTTCTTATTCCCAAAGAATATACTAACATTCAATTTGAAATTGATACAATAACAAAAGAATGGGCTAAATTGGATGAAGAGTGTAGGAGAAGTATAACATTTGAGCAGTACTTCATCATGGAAAACAAACTAAAAAATAAGGAGGAAAATAAGTCTCTACACCAAAACAAATAATTGAACTGTGCCATAGGTAAAGTGCCACTTCCTACTTTTGATGGTTCATCTCAAAGTTCTGCTAACACTTGGGTGCAAAAATTGGATGTGTATTTTCAACTGAATCCAATGGTGGAAGAAGATGCTTTAAAAATGGCTATTTTGCACTTGGATGGAGATGCCAATGAATGGTGGTTCCATGGCCTAAAAACCTTGGGTCATGATTAGGTAAAAACATATGGGGAATTTGTTGACAGGGTATTAGAAAGGTTTTAGCAAAAAGATCCAGAATTGTCTTTCAAAGAACTAGCACAATTGAAGCAGGTAGGGACTCCTATTGATTATATGTTGGAATTTGAAAGATTATCAGTTAAGGTGGCTAATGTATCTATGGGAAGGTTAGTATTTCTGTTCACTAAAGGTTTGGTAGAGCCCTTAAAAGTTTTGGTCAAAGCCAAAAATCCTACTAACTTAAATGATGCAATGAGTGTTACGGAGAGAAATTCCTATGGCTTGGGGTACCACAACAGACAGCTTGACTCCAGAAATCAATCCTTTCCAATATGTAATAGAAATTAAATGTCTAACACTAAAGGATCATACCTCGTACCTTATTCCGGATGGTTGAAGTAGATCCCCGTTGAGCTTTCCAACTTCAGCTTGAATTGATAGATTACTTCCTCAACAATAAGTAAACAGGACAAGCATTCTATATATCATGGTGTTAGCTCTATTCTAGCATATATAATCAACAATGTATAAGCATTTGAAAACATCCCATGGATAAAATATTCATTCAAACACACATTATTGGACAAGAAAATATATTTCTATTAATATAAATAAGAGATTACAATGGATAAAACCTCTGACGGCACGTCTGCGAACCGGAGAAACTGAATCCCCCACTTGGGCCTCCACCACCTCAATCCTCCATCTCTCGATAGCAAGCTCACAAGCAAAAGGAAATCTTGGGAAGAACACAAAATTGCTCTAAGGGACAAAGGGATACAGACTCAAGCATAAGTTCTGGCAACAATGGACTATAGTTTCTCTGCTCTCAATTCTATCATATGCCTTGAATATACCATAGAGTTACTTATATAGATTTTCAAAGGGGTAATGAAAGGTCAAATCCGAGTGATCTCAAGGCATAGGGAAGGCCAGGAGTAAAGTGAGTCGGATCCATGTCAAGGAAAACTTGAAAAGGATTTGGATTTTGTACACATCTCGATGTACGCGGTTTTAGTGGTCAAACCCACGTATATACGCGATTATAGGTTTAAAAGTCGCGTGTATCATTTTTCACATGTTTTTAGGGATGATCAAGGAAACATCAAAGGACAAAAAATGGTCCAAGGAGTCTAAGGAGTCTACAACGTGACAAGGGAAGGCCATACAAAGTGTGATTCACCTGGAGTGGTAAAATCAGCTATAACAGATGCCGCCTAATGTGTGAGGTTAGAGGGGTCATACGATGGCCGAAATACATTATAAGTCCATCCTAGAAGTGGAGTGATGAAGGATCCCAAATGGAAGACCAGCCACCCAATCAACATAGTACCATGATACAACTCTACATATAACTACAAATACATATAGCAGTCCCAGATACATAAGAGTACAATGGCCATGAATAGGCATGATACAAGATATCACATAAGTGGTCATCGCCACGTACAATATACATAGATCAGAATCTCCATGATGAAGATATAAAAAGGACCATGATCTCCATAATGGCTGAAGATATATAACAGATCAAGATCTCCATAGTGGCTAGAAATGTCTGACATATACTGGAATTAAGTCACGAGAGCTGAAATCTCATGAACAATGGCACGATCAAGGAGGTAGCATATAAGAGATGCCACCAATCTGGAAAGTATTCTACACAAACTGCTATGAGTACATGTCCTACTATGTGAATAGAGGTGTCGAGGTCGAACATAGTAGTCCATCTTCTGATTACCGGTCATTAATGTATACCATTAACAGACGCGAGATCACCCACCGATAATGAAAATGGGAATCAATGTACTAGAGTGCAAACTAACAAGTGTGAATAAATGTGTTGAGGTTGAACACTTGAGAGGATCCATCGATCAGGGGACATTGATGTATTCCCAAAGACTGTCGATGGTGAGAGAACCTGCCACTGATGAATGCAAGTCTCAAGGCACTCAAAATGACTCTAGATTCCAATCCCGGAATAAATGATCTGAAGTCAATGGGATGAAATCCACTGGAAGGGGGGCATTAAGGCATCCCCCATCATCCAACATGAGGTACTTAGCAAAGCTATATAATGTAGAAGGACTCGATCATAAGGTGCACGAACCAATAACTATACTGAGAATGGCTGACATGCAAAGTCAAAATAACTGAGGAATGGCTGACTCAGGCTTCAACTTCCTTCAAACAAGAGCATAACGATGTATGGTGACTGAATAAAGGCAGCATAGACTCGATATACAAACTGGGACATCTCTACGACACAGGAGGCATTGACAGAGGCTCCATAGGGACTGGAAGCTTAACCAGTCGATGGAGATAAACTCAGATAAAGGAGTACAGCTCCTAAAGTCAAACTATAACCCAACCAATGGATGTGATATACAGTGCTCTGTTCGAAGGTGACACGACTTGACAGATGCCACAGATAACATCTTTCCTTGTCCGGCTTTTTGGTTTTTTGATTTTTTTGGACTTTTTCAGTTATTTAAAAAGCTTGAAAAAGAATAAAATTGCTTTATAGTTACAAACTAGGAGGAGATGAGTGTCACAAGGGAAAACAAACTAGTTCCAAGCAGTGGAACATACCTATGCTCAATGCAAGGATACACGTGTAGGATATTGACACTCGAGAGAAAATCCCCTCCCAGTAAAAAAGGGAAAACAAGCTGCGAAGGATATAAAAAATGGCTCTGCATGGCTAGACATGAGACAAGCTCGGGTTATATGGCTGAAACGTAATGTTAGGGGAGCTGGCATAAAGCTCAATAAGGCAGGAAAAGTTCATGATAATGCATTCACAACTTTCCATGAGGGAGTCCTGAGGGAAATAGGCCAGCAAAGAATCAAGAGGAGTATGAGGCTCTTGCGAAATGTCATGGCAGTACTATAAAATGGGCTCCCACACCCTAAAGGAGAAAACTTCAGCATGGGCACCAAATGAAAATAAGGCACTAACTAGGGTACCCATGTAAGGTGAAGCTCTACCACTCATATCATGCCACTTCTAAAACAGCAAGAAGGTTCTGTGACATAATAGAGTGGGTTCGTACCTAAGGTCATGATGAGATGGTCATAAGGTCATGCAAAATGCAAACGGTGATGAAAACTAACCTATATGCCAGTTTATACATGATACCTAAGATCGGCATGAACGGGTCAATCCAACGGTTGAAACGACACTGAAAAAGGTCCTCTACATCATGAATTATGTCAAAAACGGTCCAAAATGGTCAGAAAATGTCGAAACTATAGGAAAGGGGGTAAAAATTTTCAAATATTTGAAAATTTTCTATAAATAGTAAACAATTCAAAATATTATAAAACATTTGAAACTTTTACCCATTTGAGCTCAGATCTTCCACAACGAATTCTAGGAGATCCAACCGGCAGAATCCACTACCGTTTCTTCCAGGTATTTACCCATGCTCTTCTCTTTCATTTTGATGCAATTTTTATCAAATTCCATGGTCAATTAAGCTTTCTAGGCCAAACTAAAATGGGCGCTACGGCCCACGCGAAAATCGAGGGTTTTTCCGCATATAGGGTTGGATATACACGAAAAATGCCCCCAAACCCGCGTACATACGCGGCTGTTTTGAAAACAGTCACGTATGAGGCTGCACATAAGGTTTTTTCAATAATCTAATGGGAAAATTGGCAATTTCTTGTACAGGATGGTCCTAGAGTGGAGAGAGTGTGAACATGGTGAGTTAGAGGAAGCAGTAAGGGCTGATCTAATGGCTCAACAAGCTCTATGTGCATGCGGACTCTACAAGTTTTGGTGTCTTGGTGGCTTGAGAGCCAAACCAAGACTATTACAAATGCTGGTGGATTACTGGGATCCAGACTCAGAGTCCTTCCAGATAGATGGGATGTCCCTCACTATAGAGGTGGAGGACATATACTTCATTACTGGGCTTTCTAGATGAGGGGAAGTAGTGAACCTTCGTTCTCGTGGTGGGCCAGGAGGTGGCCTGACTATCGACGAGTACATTGTGGTGTACTGCTATCCATACATAGAGAAGGTGGGGAGTCAAGTCCCTACCAATGCTATACAGGTGCTGGGCCTAAAGGCCATACTATTGACATTGGGCAGGATAGTAGGCTTGGCATCACTCCACTAGGCCTCGCAGCCTCTGATGTGTTATGCAGTGGAGTGCATGAGACCCACGATTTATGACTAGAGCACTACACTACTAAGCAACATGAAACATCAACTCAGTGAGTGTAAGGCAGGTAGAGTGTGGAACTTCGGGTTCAGCAATATACTGAGCATGTTTTTCTTTGAGCGTGTTCTAGGATTGAGCCCCAAAGTGGACGTTCCTCTTCATGGGGTTCGAGATCCAGCCCAACGGCATTGGGCAGATGCGATGCACAGACTGGGGGTTGGTAGGGTGGCCAACCCCTATCCAGCTGACTTCTTTCCATCGTGGTGACGACCAATATTTGCCATCGATGACTACCCCTATGTGGGGATAGATTTCCGGGGGGACCCGGACATGCCGCTACCACCAGGATCGGCATATGGCGATATAGGTAACGAATCTCGACCCTCTCTTTTATAAAAAAAATTGAATTATTTAATTTTTTTGTGTTTTCTTATTATATGGAATCAAAAGACCTATTTTTGCGTGACAATACATAGTGACATCTACCATTTGTGTGTAGATGTGGGACCATGACGGCCAGAAGGCTTCCCTCGTCACAAACAGAGGGGAAGAGGAGATGATATCACAGGTGTGGATGCGGAGTGGACACTCCAGAGCATTCATACCAATTTTGTGAGACAGACACATGGGGTTCCCATGGCGCAAGTCGAGGACTTGCCTGAGACTATGCAGGGCCAGGTGATGGGTGTACCACGCGCATGGGTTCGATTATTCCAATGGCTAGCTAGAGCCGTAGTGACCTTCCATGATCAAAACCCTCCTCCTCCTCCATAGGATTAGATACCTGGGAGTGTATACATTTTGTATTACCATGTATTATATGTTGGTGGCTCGAGAGCCCCAATTTTGTATCATGACACTATGTACTATCACATTTTGGATGTTTATATAATTTTTTTTATGGTTATCAGTTTATTTATTTACATGTGTAAAAATTATGTTTGTGATGAATTTACTATGTATGAAACAAATGCCAATCTAACACGTAGTTAGCATATGAGTCAGCAACTTGATTATTAATTCTTGGAATGTGTATGTATGTTATATTGTCAAATTGTTGTTCTAATAATCTCAGACGTAAGAATCTTCTTAATAACGTCGGATCTCTAACATGGTACAAACCATTAAGTTGTGACACTACTAACTCCGAATCAAGACGTACCTCAAGAGAGAGAATGCCATGTGAAATGGCATCCCGTAGAAGCTCAATAACGGCACTATATTCAGCAACATTGTTGGAAGATGGCCGCAGGCATACACCTCCTGAAGACAGTACTTGACCCATAGGAGTATAAATCACCCAAGCAGTAGAGGCTGAGTGTTAAGTGTGACAACTCGCACCATCCGCAAATCCTATATAGGTGGAATATTTCATTGACATCTGCCAAAAGAAACGGAAAATAATCACAAACCCGATCATGATAAGAAAAAGACCTAACTATGCAAAATGATACACTAATATACAATAACCAGCCTTGGATGAAAATCATGCATATTACTTCTTGAGATAGAGCCCATTTCTAGGCTCCGCCAAGGCCGTTCCCTCGTAATCCACTAACTCATAAGCACCCTTCTCTAAGACATGTTTGACCACGTAAGGACCACGCCACATGGGATTAAACTTTCCTGTGTCCAAGGGTTCTTTCAGTTGATCCCACAAAAGGACCAAGTCTCCCTCACTAAACCTCCTTGGACAGACAGACTTATCATACTATACCTTTACACGACGTTTATTCACCTCTAGAGCCACTAAGGCATCCCAACGCTGCTCATCAAGTTGCTCAAGGTGGACCAAACGCTCCTCCAATGGTGAAGTGTCTGGTAAGAGTTATGACAGCTAGCTTCAAAGAAGGAATCTCACATTCAACCGGCAATATCGGCTCCACTCCATGTACAAGTTGATATGGAGAAAAACCGGTGGCAGTCTTAACAACGGTTCTATATGCCCACAAAGCAAGATATAACATGATGTGCCAATTATTCTTGCTTTGTGCGATGGTTCGTTGGAGAATGGATTTGAGTGATTTATTCATTGCTTCTACCTGTCCATTCGCTTGAGGGTAGTAAGAGGAGGAATGCTCTTGCTTGTACCCTAACTTTGATGCCAACTCTTCCATCATACGGTTCTGAAAGTGCGAGCCATGGTCAGTGACAAGCTCTTTCGGAATCCTGAACCGAGTAATAATTTGATTGAATACAAAGTGGGTGGCTGTCTCATTGTTAGATTTAACTTTAGGCATAGCCTCAGCCCATTCGTGAAGTAATCAATAGCCACTATAATATGATGGTGCCCCCCAGCCAAAGCTCGGTTGCAATCCATAAAATCAAGCCCCCACTTAGTGAAGGGACTGACGGTGATGATGGGATGTAACAGGGAAGGTTTTGAGCCCATATTACGTGCGAACACCTGGCAAGGGTGGCACCTCTTGACCGCATCTACACAATCCTTAAAGATCGATGGCCAGAAATAACCCACTCTTAAGATATTTTGAGCTATAGAAATCCCAAATAAATGACCACCACACGCCCCTCCGTGGCAATCATTCAGCACTACCTCAGCCTCTTCATGAGTTAAATAACGTCGTAAAATGGAATATACCCCACGGTGGTACAAAGTGTTATCCACTATGAGGTAGTTCTTATAGACATGATGTAATCGTCGTCGTTCATCTCATGAGAGGTGAGTAGGGGTCTTCAATGTTTCTAAATATAGTATGATATCCCCGTACCATGGGTCTAAAGTTGAGATTAAGAAGATGTGTTCATCGACAAACGTATCTTCACAAACCAACTCCTCAGCCTCGCTTGGGAAATCCGATATAAGCTCTGCAAAAATTAAAGACTTCTTCGATTTTGCCAAAACAAATTCGAGATCGAATTCTTGCAGAATGACAATCCATTTATTATATTTTCCCCCAATAATCCTTCAAGTGAGGACGAGTTGAAATGGATTGACATGGGCTACAACCAAGGTCTGGCGAAGGAGAATATAATGTCTCAACCGCTGAACCGCATGTACGGTAGCTAAAGAAAACTTCTCAACATCAGAATAATGAATCTCTGCGTCAATAAGGTTCTGGCTTAGATAGTATATGACATGCTCTTGGAGCTCCTCATCCTCTTGAACCAAAACCATACTAATCGTCTCCATGGATGTGGCCACATATAATAGAAAATCACAGCTATAGTTCGGGGGACTAATCACCGAGGCCGATGCTAGGGCTCGCTTGAGTGCATCGAAGGACTCCTAGGCTCGCTCATCCCAACAAAAGGGGGTGTCCTTCTTTAGTAAACGCATGAAGCCTCTAGTCAAATTAGAAAAGTTGACAACAAATCTTTGTAAGAAGTTTGCCATGCCTTACAAACATTGAAGATGACGAATATTATTTGGGGGATACAACTGAAGTATTGCCTCAACCTTCAAAGGGTCGATTCTTATACCCTCTTTAGAAACGATGAATCCTAACAAACGACCTGACTTCACACAAAAGATACACTTATGAGGATTTAATCTAACCAAATAGTGCCGACATCTTTCGAATACCAATCTCAAGTGATAGGGATGATGCATTCTCATACGAGAATGAGCAGCAAGGTCATCCAAAAATACTTCGATAATTGACTTGAGATCGTGGAAGATCAAGGTCATCGCCTGCTGAAATGTAGCTCCGGTGTTTTTAAGGCCGAAAGGAATTTTCTGATATGCGAAATTTCCCCAAGGACAAATAAATGCAGTCTTATGTTGGTCCCCAGGTTTAATTTGTATCTGATTATACCCGAAAAAAGATCTCCATAAAGGAAAAAACCTCGCTACCCACACACTCATCCAAAATATTATCAATAAATGGTGTGTGGAAATTGTCCTTAGGACAAGCATGATTTAATCATGGAAATTAGTACATATGCAGATCGCTCCCTGCTTCTTATCCACTGGAAAGGGGTTTGAAACCCACTCCATCAAGGGAATGGGATAGATGAAACCGGCTTTCAACAGTTTCTCTATCTCTACCTTAATCGCAGGTGCTTTCCTAGGATTCATTGCCTGCAAGCGTTGTCGAATAGGCTTAGCATTGGGGTAAGTCTTAATCTCGTGCTCGAAAATACGAGGGTCGATACCTAGCATCTCGTCGTAAGACCAAGCAAAAATATCACGGAATTATTTAAATGGCTCGGTGTATTCTAGAATCTCAGCATGGGAACATTCCGCCCCAATATAGACATTCTCTATCCTGCCAGGATCGCGAGATATGTTGATAGGAATCATTGAAGATATGTTCGCCATGTTTCCATCAGCCATCTGACCAGGAGAGCTTAACGAAACCATAGGACTACCAACTCTCTGACTAAGAACCACCCTAAAATCCTCACGCTCCAAGCGGTCAAGCTTGGGAAGAAAGTATGATCTATGATGGAGTTCCTCCCATGGTGGCTCAACTCCCGACATAGCCTCAATAATCGCTTCATCTAAAGGGAAAAATGTATCAAGGCAGTCGTGCACATGAGAAGACTGTACTACCCATGCTGGTAGCACATAAGGGTCCTCCTCCTCTATCCGTGAAGAGGAAGGACTAGGCTCTGCAACAAACTTGATATTAGCTTGATAAGCTATCATAGTTGCAGGCAACAGCACGTCCGTCACGATGGGCTCACTCGGAGTACTCGGTGTAGGAAGGATCCAAGGATATTCCATATGACTCATGTGAAAAGACATCGATCTCATAGATGTCGAAGCCTCACCAAAACTAGATCCTATCATAAGAATCAGTGTAGAACAACTAAAGCTTCCCATGAGGGATGGATACATGCCTACACCCACACTCCCAGTTGCCAGCTAAGAGTGTTCAACGATCGGGATCAAAGCTCCCAAAGATGCAGTAACAAACATATTCTTGAATTTCGTTTGATCAATCGTTACTATCTTTCCATAATGTGGAAAGCATACAACGCGGAACAGGGAAGAAGCAACAGCTTGCATACTGTACATCCAATTCCTACCCAGCAAGAGATTGTATTCGAGGGGCGCATCAACCACCTCGACCTCTATCGCAATGGTCTTCCCTCCCAAATGGACTTTAAGGGAAGGAAGGATGTCGTGTGGCCTAAATGATCTCCCATCGATTGCAGTTAACATGGTCGCTGATTTGAACAGCTCAGGGGAACCTAGACCCTTCCAACACAATAAATACATCACGAGAGCAGCAGTGCCTTCGTCAATCACAGTGCGCTTGATGGTCATATTAAGACATTCTACGTGAATCAAAAGAGACACGTAGTAAGGTAAGCGAGGCTAAAGTTCTGCGGTTTCAAATTTAATCACGGAGGAAGAATCATCATCGTTCACACCAAGGGTAGAAATCAACGCCTTCCTTTGTGAAGGACAACTCTGAAGCACTTCCAATGTAAACATCGCACAAGGAGTATGGCCCAAATCCTCAAAAACTGAATAGTTCTAGGCGGCTCGGGCATTTGGATTGTGCCCCGAATGCTTAAGGACTCCCTTAGGAATGCGAGGTGCAATTTCAGGTTTATCCATAGGTTTCCCAATACACAAAGGGGACCCTGGTGGATCAGGCTCTTTTCCTGGGCTGGGTAGCGACGAACCATAATCTTTCGCATGGGCCACAACTTTCGCAGCACGGACCATGTTAATGCAACCACGACCACTACCCTCTGGTTTATCTTGATCACCACCAAACTGGTCATGGGACCTCGATTTCATATTTTGATTGTGTGGTAAAGGGTTAGTTAGCACAGTCGGGCCCTATTCCAAGAACCTCGAGGCTTCATCAATACGAGGGCACAAGTAAGTGAGGTGATCGTCCTTACATATCTTGCAAGGGAACTTAACCTTGCGTTTAGCTTGCTTGTCCCCCCCAGCATTCCGGCCGTTATTGTCATTAATATTAGCATTCTCATTCTTATTCCCACCCTTATGATTATTTTTATCCTTTTTTCTATTCCGTCCGGGCTGCTGGTTACCCTTCTGGTCTGACAATTGCACTGAAAGTACACTCGCCGTTTGGGTGGGTTGAGATGAAGCCATAGCTTGTCCTGAAGCATATTGGTTGATTAACAATTGACTAACTTGTTTTGCAACCGAATCCGCAGGTTTCGCACTTGCACAACCCACAATTCCATTGGCATGTGGTCCAGGTTTGACTTTGGGGTCAAAACTAGAACGCAGAGCGTTGGGAATAATCTCATATAACAAACTGGACTGAGCATAGATCAAGTCCAGTTCCTGTGCCCTAAAAATCGCTTGTTCCTCATTTTGCACTCAGAATGTAGAAACATCCTTCGCTATATATGGCAACAACGACTTGAGGAACCATTTGAGGAGGAACTCCAGCGGTATAAATGCTTTAATTAACCTCTTCCATCTACGCCACTCTTGAATATGATCAGAGATATTTGTGGCTTTATCTTGCCGAAATGTCGACAAGAGTTCAGTACCAACTTCGTAACGCACTGGTAGCTGGAAGTGGTTAAGAAAAGTCATCGCAAGGTCGTCGAACAAAGCAAATGCTCCCCTAGGCAACTCTATATACCATTTCGTGGCAGGCCCTGTAAGGGTGTGTTGAAATAGCCTTAAATGGATGGAGTCCCGATGTAAGGAATTCGAAGAGCACCATAGGTGAAACGTAGTAATGTGTTCGCTTGAATCCTCTCCTGGTTTTCCCTCGAACTTAGGTATGTCCGAGGGAAGCTTATTAGGGACAGCCGGCCAAGTTGGGTCATGAGCTACAAGATCGTTAGTTAATCTCAACAAGTCAGGAAGATTCAGCGTCACAAGGAAAGGGAGCCTAGGATGGTGAGGTCGATGGACCGCTCCCTGATAGGTCTGATTACCACCATGGCCTTGGCCATAGTTCCCTCCTCCCGTATGACACGTATAGGGTGGCATGGAAGCACCATAGTGTGGTGGACCTTGACTAGTAGGAACTACGAAGCCGTAATTAGGAGAGTAAGCAGGTTGTTGATACCCACCCCCATACGGTGAAGAACCTTATCCATACTGCGTCCCATAATAGGGCCCATAAGTCATCACATGAGATGTCCCATGAGACACTCCGTAAGTAGGAACATATGTTTTGGAAGTAGGGATATACATTCCAAAAGTAGGAATGTGACCTCTAGAAGTATGAGCATGACCTCCCGAAACAATGGGCGGTACATGAAGCCGAGACACAATCGGTCTAGTAACCGCAGTATGGACATGACTAGTAGCAATGTTTCGGCTGGAAGGAACACGTGAATAAGGTGGAGGGTGAACATTTGAAAAATTAGGGACAGAGGATGAAGGGACCTGAGTAATAATGTACGTACTATTCCCTATAGTCACTCGTCTCGGGTCTGGTATCCTAATAGGATCGCTAACCCTAGACCTAGGAGGAATATGTGATGTAGCTTCCACCACCAAGATGGAAGGTGCAATGTGACTAGTGCTCCCAAACCTCTCCGCATGGTAAGGAATGAGAGTGCCCCTAGGCATAGTGTTAGGCTCGAAGTCAAATCCGACATGAAATTCCAAATCATGTGTGGGAAAACCAGACATACCATAACAACCATAGCTACTGCTGATGGGTTCAAAATGAGTCTCGGCATCCTTCGGCATTCCATACCGGTAATGCGTCAATGGGGAATCAACCCTAGAGTGAGTAGGTCTATCATGAAAGGTTCCTATCTCAGAAATCACGGGACCTAACTCAGCCATGTCAGGTGAAGGATTGTAAGTAGGAGTAAACTCCCCATCGTCTACACGAATGGGAGAAGGTGGTTCAGGAATATCCTCTATATGGTCTCCCATGGTGTGTGAATCAATGTGCGAAGTAGTCTGCCTGGACTGTCTAGGTCTCTCTCCCAAAGGAGGAGGGGAAGTAGAAGGCGGAAGTCCTGCTAAATGACGAGAACGGCGAGGAGCCACACCTGAATCCACAATGACTCAAAAAATAGAAAAGACTCTCTATTTACGCAAACCCTAGGCAAGCTAACGTGCACAGAGCAATCACTAATAAAATCTAAATCCAAATGCAAGAAATCAAGGGTAGGATAAGTGAGCTCCCGAATGAAGCAAGTATGTCTCACCTAGGAGAGGCTTGAGACTCCCATGCACAACAAGCAGAGGTACGTAACCAATTATTGTGGCCCTCAGCTTCAACGCATAAAGTGACTATACTATCCGACCCCAACTTGGCCGGGACACCCGCAGAATAACCCCTGCAAAGTACCCCCTCGATATCCTAGGTAAGGCCACTAAGGTCACCTCAATATAATCAATGCTCAGGTGGACAGTTGCAAGTGGGATTGACCGTATGGGCAGGGTAGCAAAGCCCGAAAATCTCGAAAGAGCCCCCAGATATGAATACAATCCTATAAATATCTCCGGTGCTAATCAGTTATGACTATGGGTCATCCCAATCAATAACCACTCACACTGCCTCGTGCTTAACTCCCTTTTGAGAGGAGGATCCTGAGAAACACTGGTTATACCAAGGAATTCACACACTCACCTGGACAGACACATAGATGTTGTTGTTTAGTGGTCTTGGAGAATTTACTCACAATGAACTATTCCAAGACCCTAAAACCTAAGCTTGTTGGTGCACCCTAGAAAAGAAAAGAGTGTAGTTCATTTTAATTTAAGCGTTGATTTTAATTGGATTTATTACTCAAAATAGGGATATGGTTGTGCAACTAATGGTGTTATGACACAACATGAAGTAAAATGCACACCTAACAATCAATGCAAATGCATTGTGTCCATGAAAACAGGGTATGCTACTACGTTAAATGCACAATTTTTCTTCAAATGATGAATGCAACCTTTCCTATATGAAATCCTAGCTAATACTCCAAAGCAAATCTAGTGCAAGTACAATGCAAAATTCAAAATCCAATGCATGATGATAAGCAAATGTTTTTGGATTTTTTGAAATAAAATGAGATACAAAAAGCAAAAGAATGATTCTACAACCCCTAGACCTTGCAAGCACACTCAAACAACACTCAAGCAAAGCACTAAGGTAAAATAAATCTAATGCACTAATCCCAAACAAAAAAATAAAAAATGCCATGACAAGAACCTTCTTAAAAAAAAATTAGCCTAAAAAAAATGTCTCTGGTCGAAAATAGAGGTATAAATAGACTCAGGCAGTGCCAAAGGAGACTCAACAATCATCAAACTTCACCCAGCAGCCATTTAACTTCCATAAAAAGGAAAAACTAAGGGCATACGCGACTGTTCGCAGTAAACCCGCTTGTATACACAGAAATCGTAGAGAAACCCGCGTGTATACGCAACTGTGAGTTAAAAACTCGCGTATAGGAAGAAAGGTGCATAAAATCAAGGCAAACAGACAAGCTGAGACAAACCTCACACCAATCAGACACTACCAGGAAAACATGTCCCCAGACCCGACACGGAAACAAGAGAGAAAGAGCAATTCAAAGTCATTGAATACCGATAGAACAATCCCCAAAGGACAACTACTAGGAACTCCCCAGCAGAGTCACCAATTCTGTTACGGAGAGAAATTCCTATGTCTTGGGGTACCACAATAGACAGCTTGACTCTAGAAATCAATCATTTCCAATATACAATAGAAATTAAATGTCTAACACTAAAGGATTAGACCTCGTACCTTATTCTGGACGGTTGAAGTAGATCCCCGTTGAGCTTTCCAACTTCAGCTTGAATTGATAGATTACTTCCTCAACAACAAGTAAACAAGACAAGCATTCTATATATCATGGTGTTAGCTCTATTCTAGCATATATAATCAACAATGTATAAGCATTTGAAAACATCCCATGGATAAAATATTCATTCAAACACACATTATTGGACAGGAAAATATATTTCTATTAATATAAATCAGAGATTACAATGGATACAACCTCTGATGGCACGTCTGCGAACCGGAGAAACTAAATCCCCCACTTGGGCCTCCACCACCTCAATCCTCCATCTCTCGATAGCAAGCTCACAAGAAAAAGGAAATCTTGGAAAGAACACAAAAGTGCTCCAAGGGACAAAGGGATGTAGACTCAAGCATAAGTTCTGGCAACAATGGACTATAGTTTCTCTGCTCTCAATTCTCTCATATGCCTTCAATGTACCATAGAGTTCCTTATATAGCTTTTCAAAGGGGTACTGAAAGGTTGAATCCGAGCGATCTCAAGGCATAGGGAAGGCCAGGAGTCAAGTGAGTCGAATCCATGTCAAGGAAAACTCCAAAAGGATTTTGATTTTGTACACATCCCGATGTACGCGGTTTTAGTGGTCAAACCCGCATATATACGCGATTATAGGTTTAAAAGTCACGTGTATCATTTTTCACATGTTTTTAGGGATGATCAAGGAAACATCAAAGGACAAAAAATGGTCCAAGGGGTCTAAGGAGTCTGCAGTGAGACAGGGGAAGGCCATACAAAGTGTGATTCACCTGGAGTGGTAAAATCAGCTATAACAATGAGCTTGACTAGAGATCTTCAAAATGTGCTTCCTAGAAAAATATTTCCTCCCAAGCCTAACTTCAGATTTGAAAGAAAGCATTGGAAAAAGGATGCACCTGAGAAGAAGTTTTGGCAAAGAGATACATCTGAAAATAATAAGAAAGAAGGAAAAAACAGGGATGAACTTCGAAGGAAAAAAATGTGCTTCACATGCTTCCAACCATGGACACCGGGGCATAATGTGCTAAAGGGAAAGCTCAATACATAGAAGTTTTTTCTGATAATGATGGGTATGAAGGGGGTATGGATGAAAAAGGGAAAATTTCAGATCAAGAGGAGGCATATGAGACAATAGCTGAAGAAGAAAAACAAGAAGAAAATCATCCTTCACCGGACAAAGTAAGAATGGCGGTACTTTCAGCAGTGCCTCACTATCACACTATTCGATGCAAGGGTGTGGTATTGGGACAAAGAGCTTTAGTTTTGGTAGATGGAGGTGCTACACATAATTTCATTGATGCAGAGATGGTGGAGAAAATAAATATACCAAGTGAACCATTCGATGGCTTCACAATTGTCATTCCAAGTCACAACACAATGCAATGCAACACATGGGTTCCAAAGCTGCAAGTCACCATAGGTAACTATACTTTTGTTGATAGTTTTTATGTGGTTGATGTTTTTAATACTAATGTGGTATTGGGAGTGCAATGGTTGTATTCTATAGGAGATAATTCAGTAAATTATCAAATTCCTAAAATGAAATCTCAAGATTCAACAGGTGTACTAAGGGTTGTGAGAGGGCAGCACACTTACCCAAAACAAGTAGTAAATTGCAATAGTATGAGATCTATATTGAGGCATGGTGATATAGAATGGATTGATGAATGTTATATCACCTCTTGTAAATTTGAGCATATAGATCTGTAGACAAATACACAACTCACAAAGAAGATCTCACAATTTACTCAGCAATTGAAAAATGAAACAGTGCAAAAGGCTAGCAGCTGTGAATGCTTTCATTAATCAAAAAAGTAATTCAGATGATAATTACAATAATTTAAAATGGATTTAATAGCCATAAGCAATTCGAATCCACATGAGGAAGTTCGAATTGATTAGACTCTACTTGACTGTAGATAACCAAGACTTTGTCTAAATCACTATCGGAGAACCCAGTAGTTAACTGTCCTTGTCTAAATCATAACCGGAGTTCATAGGAGCTTTAAAACACAACCAAGTGTTACATTTAGTGTTGACTAATGGTTAACTAACTGTGGTAGGTGAGAAAAGCACCCCACATGTGTGCAATCAATTAAACCTAGCGCTAACTAAATGTACAGGGCTAGAACTGAATGTAACTGACTCCTAACTTGGCTTGACTAGTCATCAACTGAAGTGAACTGACCTTGGTTGGTTTCGGCACTCCCAGTTGCTTCCTAAATTGTAGGGATTGATCTAGGAGACTCCTAAACTTATGCAATCAAGTGAAATAAGTGGCAGTGAGCCTCAATTAGTGTTCCCCACACTTTGGTAACTGAAACATGTGCCCCAATTAGGTCAAGTTTACCCAATGGTGCTAATGACTATAAATAGACTGGATGGACTCCCGATTTAGACATGAATCCCGATTTAGACATATGACCAAATTTGGACAAGGGAGGATTAATAATCCTAACACCTCTCCAAAGCCAAAAATCAGAGTTTTTAAACACCCAAAGGATATAGAGACACTTTTGCACAAATATGAAAAAGTTTTCAAAGATCTTCCACATGGTAGACCACCTAATACGGGGGTTGAGCATAACATTGTTTTGGAGGAGGGTACTTCACCCATTTAGATACCAACTTATAGACATCCAAATAAGTTCAAAGATGAGATTGAGAAGGCCATTCAAGAACTTTTAGATTTGGGACTCATTAGAGCAAGCTCTAGCCCTTATGCTTCTTCAATAGTGTTGGTAAAGAAAAAAATGGAACTTTGAGGATGTGTATAGACTTTAGAGATTTGAACAAGAATACCATCAATAATAGATATCCTATTCCTAGGATTGATGAGCTCATGGATGAGCTATTTGGAGCTAATTACTTTTCCAAAATTGACCTTAGATCTGGTTATCACGAAATTCGGATGAAGGAGGAAGATGTGCAAAAGACTGCTTTTCGATGTCATTATGGTAACTTTGAGTTTCTTGTTATGCCATTTGGGTTGACTAATGCTCTAGCTACATTTCAAGCATGTATGAATAGAATATTTTGCAAGCAGCTTAGAAGGTTTGTTTTAATCTTCTTTGATGATATTCTCATTTATAGTAAAACTTGGGAAGAGCACTTGCAACACCAAGAGATTGTGTTGAAAACTTTGTAAGAACAGTCTTTGTATGCTAAGATGTCTAAATGTGAATTTGGGATGAAAGAACTATTATATATTGGTCACATTATTGGGAAATATGGAGTGAAAGTGCACATGGAAAAGATCAAGGCTATCTTTGAATGGCCATCACCAAAAAACATCACAGAATTAAGAGGCTTCATTGGAATATGTACATACTACAGGAAGTTTGTGAAAGGGTTATCCAAGTTGACTTCTCCACTCAATGATTTGACTAAGAAGGATGCTTTCAAGTGGAATGAAGAGGCTGAAAAGGCCTTCCAAAAAATGAAAGAGGTAATGAGTAGTTTTCCCATACTCGCATTCCTTGATTTTTCTAAGCCTTTTGTTGTTGAATGTGATGCCTCAGGTGGAGGAGTAGGGGTTGTCCTAAAGCAAGGCCAACACCCTATATCCTTTGAGAGTAGAAAGTTGCAGCATCATGAAAAGCTTTACTCCATATATGACAAAGATATGTTGGCCTTGCATGCATGCCTTGGCCAAATTCCGACAATACTTGGTAGGAAAAAAGTTTGTGGTGAAAGCTGACCACAATAGTCTAAAACACTTCCTTACCCAAAAGGATCTAAATGAAAGGAAACAAAAGTGGGTGAGAAATATGCAAGCTTATGATTTTGATATTGAATATGTGAAAGGAAAGAATAACATTGTAGCAGATGCATTATCTTGAAGCCCTTCTTTTTCTCTCATGGACATTGCTAAAAATTGGAAAGACATGCTACTAGTTGAATATGCCAAAGATAAGTTTGCTTGTGATGTATTAGATGGAATCATGGGAGATTATAACTACAGAATTTTGAATGGGCTGATATACTATATGGGCATAATTTATTTGGTTCGAGATTCAAATCTTAAGTACAAAGTTTTGCAGGAATCACATGATTCCCCACTAGCAAGCCACCCAAGGATCTTCAAAACCTATAGGAAACTAAGGAAACGGTTCTATTGGAAGAGGCTGAAGGAATATGTTCAGAAGTATGTGAATGAATGTAAGGTATGTCAGCAAAACAACTCAGAACTCACATACCCAACTATTTTATTACAACCATTGCCCATTCCAAAGCAAAAATGGGACAGTATATCGATGGATTTCATCGTCGGTTTGCCAAATATTTGGGCAAGGAATGGAATGCATATATGTGGTAGTGGATAGATTGACTAAGTTTTCCCATTTATTTGTTGTTACATCCTCTTTTAGTGCTGCACAAGTGGCTGACCATTTTTTCAAAGAAATCTTCAGATTGCATGGGCTCCCCAAGAGCATTGTTAGTGATAGAGATGGTAGATTCATGAGTGATTTTTGGTAAGAAATTTTCAGATTGGTGGGAACTCAGTTGAATCCAGGTACAATATACCATCCCCAAACTGATAGACAAACAGAGAGGGTGAATAAATGGTAGGAAGGGTACCTCCGAAACTATGTGGGAGAACATCAAAAAGCTTGGACAAAATGGCTACACTTGGGTGAGTTTTGCTACAACACCACCTTTCCCATGTCAATAGGGATGTCTCCTTTCACAGAATTATTAGGTTGTGATTCAATTACACTTGCTGATATGATATTTGGTGATATTAGAGATCCAACAGCTAAGTATTGGGTGGAAGAAAGCCAAGAAATTTTAAAGCTTTTAAAATACAATTTGCAAGTTTCCCAAAATCAACAAAAACAACATGTAGATAAACATAGAGAGGAAAGCACCTTTCAGGTTCATTATTCAGTGTATTTGAGGTTGTATCCATACAAACAAACATCTCTCAAAAGGAATGGAGCGGGAAAGCTAAAGCTAAGATACTATGGGCCCTACAAGGTAATCCAGAAGATTTGAGAAGTAGCATATGAGTTGGAACTTCAAGAAGGGAGTAAAATTCATAACATATTTCATGTTTCTTGTCTCAAGAAATCTATTGGTCAACAAATTTTCATTTCAGATACACTCCCCCCTTTGGATGATGAACGATAGCTCACACTTATTCCGGAAAAGGTTTTGAAGAGAAGGGAGAGGAGATTGAGGAGCAAAACAGTCAAAGAATACTTGTTGCAATGGAAGGATCTACCAAGTGAAGATGCCACATGGGAAGAGGAGAATATTTTGCAGCATCAAAATCTGAAATTGCTTGAGGACAAGCAATATTGGGTGGGGAGGATTGTAATTTTTCCATTCAAATAATTGCATAGCAGGAAAATTCCATCAATCCTACTAGTTCCCTAGGTTGGGTGGAAACATTGGGAAGTTAATAAGGGAGCTAATAAATGGTGTTTAGACATTAGAAGGAATAAATATATATTTAATGGAGTTAATTAAATAAATTCAAGTGAAAATTTAAATGTGTATGGAGAATGGAGACACATGGAGACTATGGGGCCCACTCAGGCTAGAATTCTTATGTTAAATGGCATCCTCCTCTTGCAATCTTGAATCTATGGGAATCCTAATGTTTTTGAATGGATTATAAGGTTAATATACTTGTCCATATACTTCATATGTCGAATTTGGGATGAATTGTAACTTAAATGGGGAGTGGAAGATCCAAATGGGAGTTTCATGAACACTTGGCTAGATTCCCCTTACATTTATGACATCTATGACACCAATGATGGAGATTCTTTGACAGTTATGACAGTTAAAATGATATATCACAAAAATTGCACCAATTGTATGCATTTGTCTGGCTACATGTTCTCTGTATGACTAAATATGTCTCTATAATGAAAGAACATTTAATTTGCTGCTTGAACCTTAGCCTCCTTCTCAGACTAATATTATCGTAAATTTGTTCCTCTTGTTGTGGATTAAGTTAATTCTGTAGCAAATGGACTTTCTTTTCTGCCACAAATCTGACAAATCTAGTAGAATTTCAGGATGATTGTTCCAAAATTAAGAAAAACCCTTAGATGCATCATTTCACCATAGGGGTTTTGCTTAATTCAGGATAACCAAGATCATTGAAGAATTAGAGTTCCCAGTTAATCAGAACTATTGACTTTCTACATTGCCTGAATCTGGCAGATGGAGGCAAGTTTGCTACAAGACTAGACAGATCCCTCTTGAAGCCATTCAAAGAAATTGAAAGGGATGAAATTTGTTTGAATAGAAAATCCTCAAAAACTCTGTTAACGTTTTGTTTTAACATGGATACTAATAATTTTGAGGAAGTTGATTGCAATGTGTATTTTTCAGAAATTGTGCATTCTGCACTGGTACAACTTTATAACTTCCTTTAGAATATGCCAGTTCGAGGATGTGTTTTTTCTCTTAATTATTAATGTTCGAGTTTCGGCCTATGTTTGTAATCCCCATACTTATTTCAAGCCTTAATCCTAACATATCAATCTAGAAAGCACAAAACATTATTTAATGGAAATTCCAAAAAAGTGTTTATAACTGCTGTTTTGAATATTCATAATTTTAAATTTTTAGGAAGTTGTTTCTACTGTATTTTCTTCTAATAACTTTAGTAAAGATTGCCACACAATTCGTCATTCACAATCACACCATCTGCATATTCTACACATACACAACTTTGTAACTTTCTTCAGGATATGTCAATTGGAGGATGTGTTCTCACCTTTAATTTTAAATGTTTATGTTTGTATTTCTGTTTCCAATTCCAACATTTTTATAACATTTTATGCATAGAAGATCAATCTTGGTGGGGATTTGGAGAGAAAGTTAGAGTTGATTTTTCCAACACTTTTAATTTCCTTTCCATTCTGGTGTGTTTAAAGTGCTTTAAGAAACTTACCGAAAGGGGTTGCACCTCAAAGAGTAGACTTAATTTGGCTTAGGAGCCAATTTTTAGGGGTATCTATTTACCAATTTTGCACGAGTCTTACATCATTACATACCTTTTGAAAGTCATTCCATTTGTGTGGGGCCAAGTTGCTAGACTTGGGCTAAAAAAATCTCTTGGTCAAAGTAGCCTATAGTCTCATGAATTTGTTTACCATCTAGATATCCAAATCGCTCACTTTAAAGGGATATTTACACAATCAATCTCTTAATGGTGAGACTTATTCCCCACCTGGACCACAATACCTATGGTATCCCATCCCCATATTCATATCCTCGTAGATATTAGCTATGGAGGTTCTATCTAGAGAGTGGGTTTTTTCCATCTATGTCCAACATCCTTGCTAACTTGCTACCTATCAACGATAAAGCTCTCTTTAACCACAACTCCAACAAAAGATAATGAGGTTTGACCTCAAAGGTTGGATTTATCCCTTTCTTACATGGGATCAAGCAGAGGAGTTTAATTCTTGAGGGACATAATAGATAAAATAATTTTATTAATGTCAGACTAATGACCACAAAAGCAGGTGAGGCAGGAAGAAAATATCTGTGTGAATGAAAATATATGTCTTATGCCCCTACTGTAACTAATCTTGCACTGAAGGCCAAGGCAAGGGAGAGGATATCAATTCCTCTCAGGATAATGAGAATTCAGTGTTGAGTCTACAGCTAGCACTTGTTACACTCTCCTTACAGTGCAGGGTCCAACATCCACGACAAAGAGAGAGGTGCTTGCTGTGTGTACTGAAGGAAAAGACCTACCATATTCAAATAAAGTTATTTTTTGCATGGGAGACTCTACTTCCCAAAATGTTGCAGATGCCAAAAACAATGATTCTACAATTGAACACAAATAAATTGGAGGTAAAGATGAAACCCTCATGAAAAATGATTGCATTGATTTGGGAATTGGAGAGCTAGAGAAGGAAATATTCCGTCTTACACAAAAACTAGCAGAATTGAAATTGCAAAATGCTTGTGAGACACCATCCCAAGTAATTGGTATTCAACACAAATCCAGTAACAAAAACACACCAATGAGAATTGCAAATAAGATAGAGACAAGGAATGGTCCTCGAGAAGGTAGTTTTGAGAAGAGAAAAAAAGGAAAGGTTGTCTCTGCTAAATTTCTTCAATATAGTTCGAAAGCCCAACCAAGATTTAAGAAAAAGAATGACAAAATGACGAAAAAGAGCATTGCTAGGAGGACAAGCCCTCATATTCATAAGAAATCTGGGTCATCTGGGCCTCAGTTAAGAATCATTCCTAGCAAGGTAGGCTGTCTTAAATAATACAAGTTTGAAGGGCAGAAAGATAACATTGGCAGGCAATTGAATCAAAAGAAAATAGGTGTGTCTAAGGATTGAAAAGGAGATGGATAGTATTCTGGAAGATTTGATGGAAAGGAGAACATATCTCCATTCTTAACACTTTTAGAGAAGAATCACAGTTTTCGCCCAGGTTCAAATTCTAAAGAAGTTCCAAAGGATGAAAGGAAGCTAGGAAAAGGCTTGCTTGGGAATTTCAAGAATCTTTGTGACATACACGGAGTGATCTCCCATCTCTTCATTATGCCATTAGATGGCGCAAATAATAATGATACATGGTTGAGTCAATTTCAATGTGGGTGAAGTAATGTGCATCCACAATATACATCGAAAGAAACAAGGTGCATTGTAGAATGCATGTGGGGTCATAAGAGGGGTATCATGTCAATATACTAGGTAGATATACAAAGGGGTATAAAAAATGTAAATGAAAAAATGGATACATACAATATATAGTGAAAATAGGGGTTTTTTAAATTTGGGAAGGCATATTGGGAGGGGGTTAAAAAAAATGTTTTGGGGGGTATTTTCCAATATTTATTGAAATTAGGGGTATTGTTTCATATGCAACGAACGAACGTGCTATGGCATGGTTTCACTAAGTGAAGACCCCGTATATATAAACAAATTCAAATCTATGGCATGCTTATTATAAAATTATCGTGTCTTCACTATAATAAAATACAACTTATTTTCAACCACGTAACTAAATCCCAAAACCCTTGGATTTCACTTGGCTCCGGATATGGGGAAATCATATGAGTTTAATCAACCAAAAAAGGAGTAATTTCAATGGCAGAGGGTAAACATCGAGTAATTTAAGGTTTTTCAAGAAATCATGGAATATTTCTAAGGCTCAATAATTTCAAACGCAAACCGTATCAAGAGGCAGAATATGGACAAAGTTTCATACTAGTACAGGGTGAATCGATTCCAAATCGAGTTAGAGTCAGGAAAATCTCAAAATGCAAACAATATCTAGTGGCATAGGGTTAGCATATGCAACGCAATGGATTGGGGAGATCTGAAGGTCAAGACCTAAATGCAGAAACACTTAACGAGAAGAATATCAGATCTGAAGATAAAAGAATAACACAGTTACTGGAAACATGATCCATATCCGATTTTTATGAAAAACACATCCATTCAGATCTCAAGACATTGGATCGTAAATTCAAACATATAACACGTACCTAAATTAATTCCAAAACGCAAATGCAACTCAATTGAATCTGATTTTACATATAAGCGCGTATAGAGTTAATTCAATGTAAAATATGACTAACCCATTTGTTAATCGCACCAAAGTAAATATGAGGCAGAGAGATAGCTGGAAGATTGTGCTCCTTCCCGAAATGGTCTTGGCTCATTTCTCTTGGCCTTCTTGACTTTCTAGTTCGTCGCAGATCCAACATAACGTTTCCTTCCGATCGGGTACTTCAGCTTAACCCCCCCAGAAAACGAATGACCGTTCCCCCGTTCTTAACAAACAATCCCCACTCGCCAAGACTCGACATTTGGATGTGGGTGTTTACTTCGTGAGCACCTAGCGTTTTGGTGGATATTGTGATGGAAGGTGAAAACCAAATTGTTTACCATTTGGCGGTGGTAACTGACACGTTTCTCTTAAAAATACATGTGGCGAAAAGGGTTACACATTTCTCTAGTTAAGGGAATCATTTCCACATTTTTCTCCAAGACAAAAATCGCGCCAATAGCTTAATCATGCAAATGCTAAAGGTTAGCCATGCTACAAGTCGAATTATATATATATATATATATATAGTAATGTTATGTTATACTATATAGATATATATACATATATATCAATATTCTTTTGTTAGTGATATAACCAAATATACATATGTTCTTATATATGTATCAAGGTCTTTTTATTGCCTTTTTAGATGTATAACATTTTTGTACTAATATATTTTCTTTATAAGAAATAACATCTTAAAGGCATATTAAAAAAATCATTTTATGTTCATAAGTGAGAGCCTACATTCTATATATCTTGGTACCGTGGCTATAGCAATACTAACTTGTTGAATATCAAGGGGTTCACCGGAAAGCCAATATTATATCACGTCTATTTATATTGGGGGTTTGAATACTCCTAAAATCTTCAAATATATATTTTCTCGTATTAAGAAGTCAATGGAGTTTTTTAATTTGACATAGTGATATAAATATTGGGGTTTATTTTATTTCGGTGGGCGGAGGAATAACATTCAAATCGTGAGAAATATATATATATATTCTTCATATATTTCGAAGCCGCCCACAAAGACATGTTCAATGCCTTCATGGTTAAATGCAAACATTTCCCTACACTACAAGACAAATGGCATTTTAGCCTCACATAAAATTGTTGTATATTAAAATATTTAATTTAAAATAATATTTTCATAATATTATAATTATGTTGATAATTTTTTTATTAATTTAATTATATATATATATATATATATATATATATAGTTGTATATGAACACATTTTATGCTACAAATATTTAATTTCAAATAATTTTTCTATAATATTATCACTATGCTTATGATTTTTTGTATTAAATATTTTTTAAATGAAAATATCCATATCATTATTTTAATCATATTATAATATTATTCATTGAAATCTTAATTTCAATTGAAATATAACTCCATAAATCCATCTTAAAAAATACCAAAGAACTTGATTATATCATTGGATGATATACATAAAAAAAGTGAGGATTTTTAGCCCCAAGAGTTAGCTCAATTGGTTGAGCACCCGTCACTAGGCTTCTCGGTATAGAGGTCACGGGTTCAATCCTCATTGACGCTATTGGGGTTAGGCATGAAGTGTGCCAAAGGTGTGAGGCCCCTTCGGGTGGGCCCACAGTGAGGATTTTTGTCTTAGTTTCATAAGCCTCTTCCCAATTAAATAAAATTACAAATATTCTAAAATAGAATGCTTCCCTACTCAAGAAAAATCAATAACCTCCTGGATAACCAATGTTAAATTTATCTGCACATAATTTATCCAAACAATAAGAGTTTTATTTTACCATATTTTACTATCCATGTATTAAAAATCACAAACAAATAGCTTTTTAAAAAAATAATAGAAAACATTTATTAAGATTATTAAGAATATTTTATTGAGTTTAATTTATTAATATTATAGAAAACATGAGCTCTCTATGGCTATAATTCCAGTTACATGATATAAAATTAGTAGATTAGCGTGTTTTGGTGTGAAACATGTGCAATTCTAATCTTCTCTAAGCATGGCACTGACTATTGGATGATCAATATTTTACATTCTTTGTTACATTGATCTCTTGACTGGGTTTCCTTTGACGTGTTTTTCCTTCCCCATTACTGTTTTGTTGGGTGTTCCACTATCCAACACTACAAATGAATCAATCTCCCTTACAATCGTGCTGAGATCATTACTAGCATTATACTATATTTTATTTATCATCTAGTTTGCTTATACTAAGATGCGTTAGGGATCTTGTTGTTACAACTTTACAATATGATATAAAGGGGGTGTTAAAAATGGGTACCTACAATATCTCGTGAAACTAGGGGTTTTCTTAATTTGAAAGCTATATTGTGAGGGGGGTTCAACAATAAAATTTTAGGAAGTATTTTCCAATATTTAGTGAAATTAGGGATATTCTTTAATATCCTACGAAAGGATGTGCTATGTAATAAGTTCACTGAGTGAACCCCCCATGCTGAACATACAGGAATTGATATAGTAGATTTTTAATGGAAGGGTAAACTGATCATGCTCTCGTAAAGATATGGTCCCATTGTTTAGCTCAATGAGTCTTAATCAACTCAATAATGTCGAAGAGTGTTTTTTTTGTACACACACAACTTTCCTTTCACAAGTACTATAGTCACCTTTCATTGAGTCCCCAAGGCTTTAATACTATATATATATATATATATATATATATATAGTCATAAGATTCTTATTACTTTTAGTAGATAAAACAAATTTTATCTTATCTTTTTACTTACTCTCCATGTTTTCCAGTCGTCTTTAGAGGGGGAGTTACACCGATAGACATGTGAAACTCGAGTGAGAGAAAGGATGCTTTCAAGACATAAATGTTATCACACTAGTATCCTAGGTCAAGAGCTGAGAGGGCGGCCTTGTCATTTTCCCAGTTGATAACTACAAAAGAATCCCCGAACACATGGAGGATGGGGATCCCAATAGCAACTGCATAGTATGTAATAAGGCCCAAAGGGAAAGTAATTCCGCTTTGGAGTTTGTGCTAAAACCACAACCCAGTTTGAGACTGAAAGAGTGTGACTGACTGATTCCAAGAAATATATCCGCTCCTCTGATTTTATGAATTATTGCCCCATCAAAAAAACCATGGGGGTATGTAAGTTCCGGCATAGACCCAACAATCTTGGCGTTTTTTTTCTTACAGCTCGCATATGATTGTACCTAAGCCAAGATCCTATTATAGGTAGAGATCATATCTATTTTCTTTCCTTAAAAAATAGAAAGGTTGCGAGTAGTCCAGATATTCCAAATCAGAAAAAGAGGGAGATGAGTGCTCACCCCAGATTGCTGATAACAATCCTATATATTTCTTGAATAGTTGACTTGATCCATGTAAGATGCAGACCATAATTCCTACAGAAAAGATCAATTATATTTCTTACAAAAGAGCACAACATAAAAATATGATCAACCTATTCCTCACTATCCTTGCACAAACAACATCTGCTCAAACCAAACCAGCCCTTTTTTTAATAAGTTATCCCAAATATTTATGCTATTTTCGAAGACAAACCAAAATAAAAGCATTTAAGTTTTAAAAGAATCTTACACTTCCATACCCGAACATGGAATTTGTTATGATATAGTGTCAAGTTCGAATATACAATGAGGTCATATGTTAGTCTGGCCGTAACCTCTCCATTTTACGCTTCGCACACTTAATGATAATCATTTACACCTCACTTTCCTTCATGAAAAGGACATCACCGTGAAACCATGGTGATGAAAAAAAAAATTTTAAAATACAGAGAGGTTAACCAATCATTATTAAATTTTAATATGAAATTGCGTAACTTTAATGTGTGAATAAAATGTTAAAACATAGAAAGGTTAACAAATTATTAAATTTTAATATAAAGTTGCGTAAAACTTTAATGTGTAAATAAAATGTTGTTCTTCCTTCATTTTATCTTTTAATAAATAACTAACTCACTCAAGAACACATCATTACTTCTATGTGTATATTTATTTGATTTATTAAATTTTAATTTTAATTAAATTTGATAATCTAATTAGTAAATATAACTTTTGTTTACCTCGTTTTTAAAAAATTACATAAAAACTAACACATTTACATAATTTAATTTGTGAATATAACTTTTGTTTATCTAGTTTTTAAAACTTACATAAAAATTAATACATTCATATAGTTTGTAGTTGGATATTGTTTGAGATCAAATGGTTAAGAGATAGTTATAGAATGAAAAGCTATCCATGTCTAGTTACATGTTATCACCGACATTCTTCTTGTCATCTATTTATTAACTATTAGTTTATATATGTGTGTGTTTTTACCTCACGTTCTTCTAGTTATTTGCCATGAACAGTTGATAATAACTGTAGGTATAACGAATTTTGAAGAAGTGTCATAAAATTAAAGACCGTAATCCACCCTAAATTTCAAATAAAAACATCAAAAAAATTTATTCAATATAATATAGATTAAAATTTTTATTTCATTTAAAACCATCTCAAATTTACCACAAGTCTTTCCCCACACAAAATTGGAAAAAAATGATGTCAAGCTTTTGGTAACCTTCCAACCAGCTTTCGGTAACTTTGGGAGAAAACTAGTCTCATGTTTGACTGTTAGTTTAATTGATAAGAGGTGTGCATACTTTCAGATTACAGGTTGAGCATTGAAGTCGAGCTTTCTGTTTTGATGGCGTACAATTTATCAGCTCTATTATCCACAAATATATAAAAGTATTACTGAATTTTCCATGTAAAGAAAACATGTTAGCACGGATGAAAGACAGCCCTTAACATCCCACCCCAACCTGAAAAATGCGTCGCGTGATGTTTAGCGAAACGGACACTCGATTCGACAAAACTAATTTATACATATCAAATCGACGAATCATATTATTCCGTAGATACTCAAATGGCCGCTGCACCATAACAAACCCTCCACGACGCCAATCTTTCTTTCGATAAATGGAACTGCTGACATGGCCAGGACTCTCGTTGAATTTTCTTTGGCTCTTGGGTTTAGCATCTGATTTGCCACTGTTCACACCTTCTCCTGTTGCTGATACACTATATTTTTTCAGCAGACCGGGAAGTAAATACCACCATATGGAAGTACACACAACGCCCAACAGCCTGTTTGAGGACAGTACCAAGCATGCCATAATTATAATCAAAATCGATAAATTTATAGCCATACTGTATCCTTCACCTTTGCTTGTGGCGTCCCCTGTAATCCTTCCCTTCCTTTCTGCCGACAAATTCATCTTCTTAGGCTGGAAATTAGGTGTGGTACTATACATACCTGGGCGCGCAAGCTGTGAGAGGGTAGTGGATTTTATTCCGTGACGTTCGCTAGCATGAGAACTCACTTTCCTCTCAAAATTAATAAATTTCCACAGCTTGCTGCGCCTAGACTCCACTTCAGCGGAGGTGAGACTAGACTTAGATAGTTGCCCGAATGGTTCCGGGATCGAATTTGCTATTTCTTTCTTCTGCCGGATGTCTAGTTGTGCTTTGCGCTGATCGACCACTGGCGTTTCGGTATCATTAGCATGACTTCTTCGGTAAGGGTTTTGTGAAACCTTCGAGTTAGGTCCATTTCCATGAAAACAAGCAGGCGCCTGGCAGACAAAAATAGCAGAGGGACAACGTCAGTCACACATTCCTCCCAATTAATTATATCCAACACTAATATTAACCGCTGATATATGCTAAAATCGCTTGAAGCCATACCTTTAAGAACCGAAACGCCTTGGTGATTCGAACCCACGACCGGCGATCCGACTTTTTCACGGTAACTTCATCCTCTTCTTCAGTACAAACTTCGAGTTTGCGTGACTTCACCGAAATCTTTGCATTGCTTGACTTGACCTTAATCTCTGCACCATCGAATCTCAATTGCGTCTTCTTCTCGGTGGGATGCCGCTCATGAAATATTGCTTTCCCGACAGGTGACAGAATAACAGGTATCAATTCTCCGTCTCTGGAAATCGAGACAATCCTCACCAGAGCCTTCGATTTCCCACTGACTAGGCAAGTAGGAGCAATCTCTACAGCGTAATTTGAGAAAGCATCTGGCTTGGAAGACTGATTTTTGCTTTTCTTTTTTATACGTCTTTTGAAGCTCGGCCACAAAGATTCCGACTCAGATTCTACTTTGCTCGCCTCGGCTCCCATGGGAGAGCCGAAGCAACTACAGCTGCACTTGGCACTCATGATGTTCGTCTGTCTCAATACAGAAGAATTCGAAGCTTGTTTGCGGAATGGCTGCCCCCTTCTTGATTTGATTAGTCCGTAAACCTGTCTTAAGGGATGTCGATGCAGAGTTTTCGAAGATGTGACAATCGACTATTCTGTGTCGACAATGCAAAGCTGATCAGGAAACTGATGAAAATTTATAGGCATAACAGGCGCGTGATTTGGCCGCGTTGATCACGAGAGGGAATATCTGAAATTAAACCGCGTCGATCATGTGAGGGAGGAGGTTAAAGTAAAGAAGATTTTGTATGATTTATGTTGGAACTTGATACCTAAACATGTCCCACCCTTTTGGGTTTTACCATTGTATTGTCACAATCACGTTATATTTAATGCAACCTATCACTTTCTTGATCAAGAAGTGAGCTTTTGATAATTCATGTGAATGCGTAACAGTGACAAAGACTATTAACAGTCCAATTCTCGGTCAAGAGGTAATTTAGTTGTTCACTACAGTCAAATTGTTTGATAAAAAATTAGATTTTAATTGTCAAACCTAATTTTGCACATGGGATGTAATGCACTCCACGTACGTGTGTGTCATGTGGACATAATTTTTCACATGGACTATAATGTAGTCCACGTATGTGTCATTAGAAAAAAAAATAAGTAGATAAAGTTGCAAATTTGATGCGTCATAAGCTAAATGCCTTACTAAATTATACTTTTTTAATTTCTTGAAACTAGCACACCTATAATTCATTTAGATATTAGCATTTATATAGTTTGCTGTTGGATCATGTTTATAGGGATCAAATAGTTGAGAGATAATTATGTAATGGAAAATATTTTTTCGTTCTTCATAATTTTCTAGTTAAATGGTTCAAATGTGATTTATCCATGCCTAGTACATACATTCTCCTTGTTATCCATTTATCAAGTATCACTTATTTTTTATATTTTTTTCTTTTTTTTGTATCTCACATTCTTCGAGTTTTTTTTTTATCAGTTAGCTACGAGTTAAGTTATCCATTCATTATTTAGCTACCAGTTATTTTTTATGTTCATTTTTTTATAATTGTTTATTTTGAATTTTGAATGATTGCCATAGAATCATCAATCTCGACAGTATACTTGTGTCATCCACATGAAAACGCATGGGCCATAGTCCACCCCAAATCTCAAATAAAAGCCTCTATCGAAGTAATGACTTTTGATATTAGCCGTACCGTAAAAATATCAATATTCTGTGTTTTTATATTGTATTCAAAAAATTGGGTCTCCTGTGCAACTGTGACATGCCCTATTATTTAAGGAGATATATTTTGATATAGTCAAAAGGTTATAATGTATATATATGGAATATAAGCTCACCTACAAAATTAAAGTAGCAATTGCCCCAAGAGGGTGCAATAATAAGCGTAATAGGTGAAATAAAATAGGATTCCAAACTTGGAAACATAACGGGTATGGATAAAACAATCATTTTTAAGTATTTAGATAAAAGATATTAAGATGCAAGTAATTTTTTATTTAAAGATTAAAGTTAAAACATATCAATGTTTATAGTGATGTGTATATTTTCTTGTTATAGAATTACAATTTTTTCTTATATTAAACTTTAAAATTCATTCTGAATGCAAGTGATTATTTATAACCATTATTGATTAACAAGCAAGCGATCGTTTATAACCATTATTGACTACATGTCTAAAATATATAAACAAAAAATGTAATTATGTAAACAACCTAAAAGTTTTTAAACGATGTGGGCCATAATACAAATTAAGGAAGACAATGAAATGTTTTACAATTTCCAAATAGATTCCAATGCTAAATTAGGTGAATGCAAATTACATATTTATAAGATGTCAAAATCAATACTAGGAACACCCATTTGCTTGTTCTTTTTATTTTTATTTTGACAATTTTAAAAAGAAAAAAACAACAATTGCACCTATGCATCTCTCTATCTTCTTTATTCAAAATCAAATCCAATTAAATTTTTCTTCAGCCCTAAATCCTGAAAAGAAAATAAATATTTGAGATATTTATTACATTTTTTTGGGAACATTGCACTTTCTCATAGGAAGGTTACAAAGGAGGGATTATCGGTTATTATTGATCTTAATTTTACTTCATTAATCATGAGAAAATAAAGGAACATAATATAGAAATATAATGGAAAATTTATGGGACAAAGTAAAATTTGCAACAAAATGTATAAAAGCTACAACACCTTAGACAAAGTGTATAAGAATGGTAGCTCAGCTAGGACATTTACCTTAAACAACTATGTAAATTATTCAGGATATCACAACATTACATGTACAACATTTTCAACTTCTCCTTTCTTGCAATGTAAGAAAGGAGATACTTCTTAATATATATATTTTCCTTGCATGCATTGTTGTTTGCTATAAATGATCATTGAGTTGATCTAAGCAGTATTGGTCAAGTTCCAAGCAGGGATTCATCCAATAAAAAACGTAAAACACAATGCTTATTTTCTCAAGAATGCAATATTCAAGACAATGAAGGATGAGTAGAATTCATATCCTGATTGATAACTTGACAGATTACGTCTTTTAGGCATTGATATTTTCTTTGGTGAGTATTGTTGTGAAGGTACATAATAAGGGGAAGATGCAATGCAATGTATTTTGATAAGTAAATGAATCAACATACCACACAACTATGCAATATTGCAAACTCTACTTCCTTTCATAGTCAAATTGCAATGAATACATATTAAACATAAAATATATATAGAAAAACTATATAAACAACTCCCAAGGGATGAGATTACATACTACAAAGACCCACCCGGGTTGAACAACTATATAACCTGTATTTTAGATGGCACATCGGTATGTTACAATAACATAGTTGCATCAATGGTAAATGCAAATGCAAAATATGAGCATAGTTAGAGGTAGTAAACTTTGCAGAGCTCTATTTTACCAACATTGAGAAGAGTAACAATTTTTTTTCTTGTAGAATTGATACCACACGAGCTCTTATTTAGATAAGTGTAATCTAGATGTCATTAAAACCAATAAAGGAAGTTTCCTACTGATCGTCGTTTTTTATGGGAAACATGCAGGTAATGTTGAATTTTCTCCCTCCTCAGAGATATCGGCCCGACAAAGAAGAGCTCAGTCAACAATACCTACTACGTAGATGCAGTCTCACTCGAGATATCTCCACTTGGAATGGTTAACTGCCAGAACCACGTTTCCATAGTTGGGTGGGGGAATTTCTGATACCTTGGCCTCTTACCAAGGATCTCAACAAAGTATATGGGTGGATTATTTACTTGTTCTATGAATAGTTAGACCGTGATCTTCTATTCGAAGCAACCTATTATATCAACACTCTTTATGCAGTACGATTGTATTCAACTGTTACCATGTGACTGATATGCATTCATTCATTCACAACCAAATCTATAATGATTCATTCAATATAACAATTACACAGATAAGTCAAAACACATGCATCATTCACATATATATACAAGATATAACGTGGAAACCCATCCAGGAAAAAACCACAAAGGTGCTCTTCATCTGACTTGCAAAAATATATGCGACTTTCATTTGCAAACTAAGCTGCAAACTCTGTTTTATATCTTCTCTATCTATATAGGATCTTATCTCTTCTCAGGATCCCTTCCCCTCTCTCTGCTCTTTTCCTACTTATCGTTACTACTGATTTGCATACAGCCTGGATCAACTTCACCCCTCCTACTATTCCGCACACTCAGCTGCAAATCCCTTTTCCTCAACTACTACTAACAAACAAAAATACAAAGCTATCGACAATGGAGCTCACATTAGTGAATCTAACTGTAGAGAAGATAGGAAGCTAACCTGCATACAACTTGGGTTCATCCTTTTATAGCCGTCTTACATACTCGATACCTACTTCTTATAGACTTGCTACAGACTCATTACAAACTCAATACAGACTCATTATAGACCAAGTACAGACTTAGTATCTATCACTTTCTTAGCTGAATTTCTCCTTTAGCCAACATGTTGTATTTACTATTCTAGTAACACCTTAACGGGAGGCACTAACGACCTGACTTACAGAGATTCCTTCACGTGTGTGATTTCCAACGACTCTCGCCGAAATCATACCCATGATCTTCAAGGTCTGTCACTTTCTGAGTATTACACCTTACTGTCACTTTCCAGCAGTTATGCTGCTTGCACGCCTTCTGCTACTAATATTCTGTCATACCTTCCCTTGTTGCACTCCTTCCTTCTGTCGTGGCTTCCTCTTCTGGCGCAACTTCCTCTTCTGGTGCCTCTTCCTCTTTTCCTTCCTTCCTTTCACCTCATCTGTCGCAGTTCCCTTACTTAATTGATAGGTTTTTCTTCGACCAAACTTGAACGACAGGTTTACTTTGACCGTTTTACTTCGACTTAACTGCTTTTAGTCGAATTTCATAAAGGAAGTTTCTTAGTCTAAAGACTTATGAAATCAATAATATTTTTCACCGACCGGTAACATGAAATAAAACTTGACACAACAACAATTCGATAGAATTACGATCAAAGAATGAAATGGCGCAATGGTGAAAAGATGCGTCTATAGGAAGCGTGAGGGTATTTATTAACAGAATAATTGAAGGAAAGAACTTGTCTCTCTGATTGCGCATGATAGAGTTCAAGCAGTGAATAGAAGACTGATAAAATAAGTCTAGGGTGGCATGGTGGTGCTAGGGCAAGCAACAAGTCTGCAGGGGGTCATAGCCTCCTTCCAATGGTAGCTGGTAAATAGGGTGTCGTAGCATCCTTTCAGTAGAATATGATAAACTAGGGGGTCGTAGCCTCCTTCCAGTGGTAGCTGGTAGATAGGGTGTTGTAGCATCCTTTCAGTAGCGGTTGATAAACCGGGGGGTTGTAGCCTCCTTCTAGTGGTAGCTTGTAAATAGAGTGTCGTAGCATCCTTTTAGTAGCAGCTGATAAACCGGGGGGTCGTAGCCTCCTTCCAGTAGTTGCTGGTAAATAGGGTGTAATACCATCCTTGTCTGTAGTAGCAGGAAAAAATTATTTGTAAATAACAATTTTGCAGTAATAGGAAGTATTGGTGGTTTACCCAATTGGAGTTCCACAATAAATTTGTGTTATGTGTGTTCCTGTTGATTATGTGTGTTAATAAATAAATTAAAAGTGGTTTTAAATTGTAAAAGGTTACAATACTGATTCCCCCCACCCCCCTCTCAATATTGAACAATATTCCAACAATGAGAACAAAACAAAATGGTTGAAATTTTAAATGCTTACCCATTAAAAACAATGAAGAAGAATCACATCGCATACAATGAGAGAGATCATGGTGTCTCCACCTCAATCCATGGAAAAACCATGGGGGTATGTAAGTTCTGGCATAGACCCAACAATCCTGGCGGTTTTTTTCTTATGGCTCGCAGGATACGATTGTACCTGAGCCAAGATCCTATTAAAGGTAGAGATCATATCTATTTTCCTGCCTTCAAAAATAGAAAAGTTGCTAGTAGATCAAATATTCCAAATGAGAAAAAGGGGTAATTAGTGCTCACCCCATATGGCTGATACCAATCTTCTATATTTTCTTGAATAGTTGAGTTGATTCAAATAAGATGCAGACCACAATTCCTACACAGAAGATCAATGATATTTCTTACACAGAAGCAAAATATAAAAATATGATCAACCAATTCCTCACTGTCTTTCCACAAACAACATTTGCTCAAACCAGAGTAACCTTTTTTTATAAGTTATCCTAAATATTGATACGATGCTCAAGACAAACCAAAAAAACATTTAAGTTTTAAAAAGATCTCACAGTACTATACCTGAAAATGAATTTTGTTATGAAATAGTGAACATGAATTTTGTTATGAAATAGTGTCACGTTTAAAGATACAACGAGGTCATATGCTAGTCTTACCGTAACCTCCTCATTTTACACTTCACACACTTAATGATAATCATTTACACTTCACTTTCCTTCCTGAAAAGGACAATACCCTGAAACCATGGTGATGAAAAAAAAAAGTTTTAAAACACACAGAGGTTAACCAATCATTATTAAATTTTAATATAAAATTGTGTAACTTTAATGTGTGAATAAAATGTTGTTTCTCGTTCACTTTATCTTTTAATAAAAGACTAACTCGCTAAGGACACATCATTACTTCTATATATATTTTTTATTTGATTTAATTAAATTTTAATTTTAATTAAATTTGATGATTTAATTAGTGAATATAATTTTTGTTTACTTAATTTTTAAAAAAATTACATAAAAACTAACACATTTACATAGTTTATGGTTGGATCAGGTGGATGGGGATCAAATGGCTAAGAGATAGTTATGGAATAGAAGAGAGTTTGAATTTTTTTTTATTCCACATATTCTTCTAATTCAATGGGTTCAAGTGTGAGATATTCATGCCTAGCTACATGTTATCACTGACATTCTTCTTGTCATCCATTTATCAACTATTAGTTAATTTTTATATTATTTTTCTCTTTATTTCACATTCTTCTAGTTATCTGCCATGAAGTGTTGGTTATCTTTGGTTATCTATTCACGGGCTATGGGTTATCCATGCATTGCACCACTGCCATAGAATCAATCTCACTACACTTGTCTCATCCTTGATAGATAAAAAAACATAGACCATAGTCGACCCTAAATCTCAAATAAAAATGTCTATCAACATAAAAATATTTATTAAAATTTTTCATTTCAATCTTAACTAATGTAATTTTTTTTATTTAAATAATGTAATTTTTTTATTTAATATAATATAAATTAAGAGTTTTATTTCATTTAAAGTTCGTGAAAAATGATGTCAGGCTTTTGGTAACCTGCCAACCAGCTTTCGGTAACTTTTGGAGAAAACTAGCGTCAGGCTTTTGGTAACCCACAATTTTCGATTAAATAGTAAATAGGGGTTCCCCTCTTTCTATTAGCTTTGCTTTTTTTCAGATTGTAAGACGAAGAGTCAGCAAAAAAGGCGATTCTTTCTGGTCTTTTAATAAGTTAAAACAATGTCAAAAGAAATACAAAATAAGATTTCAAGCTCTATAAATTTTGGAGCTTCATAAAATTGAACCATGTCAAAAGAAATACAAAATAAGATTTGAAGCTGTATAACTTTTGGAGCTTCATAAAATTGGGGTTAGATTTAGATATGTTACAATACTGATATTATACTTTCTTGTTTTGGAAGAGGTTACATGTTGGGCATTGAATTTTTTGAAGTTAGGTTTTCTATTATAATGGCTGGCAATTTACCAGCTCTATCTACACATAAAGAAGTATTACTGATTTTTCCAATTTACCTGCTCTCTACCATTCACAAATATAAAGAAGTATTAGTGATTTTTCCATGTATATTTCCATGGATAAAAAACATGTTAGCGATGAAGGCAGCCCTTAAGATCCCACCCCAACCTGATAAATGCGTCGCGTGACGTTTAGCGAAAAGGACACTCGATTCGACAAAACTAATGTATACATATCAAATCTAGGAATCACATTATTCCGTAGATACTCAAATGGCCGCTGCACCATAACAAACCCTCCACGACGCCAATCTTTCTTTCGATAAATGGAACTGCTGACATGGCCAGGACTCTCGTTGAATTTTCTTTGGCTCTTGTGTTTAGTATCTGATTTGCCACTGTTCACACCTCCTCCTGTTGCTGATACACTATAATTTTTCAGCAGACCGGGAAGTAAATACCACCATATGGAAGTACACACAACGCCCAACGGCCAGAGCTAAGCATTGAGCTGCAGAGCATTTAATGCAGCTCAAGCAAGCTTCTTGATCCTTGGATCTTGAGCTCTTAGAGATCTAACGGTCATCAAGGCTGCTAAAGCAGCATTAAATGCTTTGCAGCTCAATGCTTAGCTCTGGCCACGCCCAACAGCCTGTTTGAGAACAGTACCAAGCATGCCATAATCAAAATCGATAAATTTCTAGCCATACTGTATCCTTCATCTTCGCTTGTGGCGTCCCCTGTAATCGTTCCCTTTCTTTCTGCCGACAGATTCATCTTCTTAGGCTGGAAATTAGGTGTAGTACTATTCATGACTGGGCGCGGAAGCTGTGAGAGGGTAGTGGATTTGATCCCGTGACGTTTGGTAGCATGAAAACTCACCTTCCTCTGAAAATTAATAAATTTCCACAGCTTGCTGCGCCCAGAATCCACTTCAGCCGAGGTGAGACTAGACTTAGATAGTTGCCCGATTGGTGCCGGGATCGAATCTGCTATTTCTTTTTTCTGCCGGATCTCTTGTGCTTTGGGCTGCTGGACCACTGGCGTTTCGGTATCTTTAGCATGACTTCTTCGGTTAGGGTTTTGTGAAACCTTCGAGTTCGGTCCACTTCCATGAAAACAAGCAGGCGCCTGGCAAACAAAAATAGCAGAGGGACAACGTCAGTCACACATTCCTCCCAATTAATTATATCCAACACTAATATTAACCGCTGATATATGCTAAAGTTGCTTGAAGCCATACCTTTAAGAACCGAAACGCCTTGGAGATTCGAACCCACGACCGGCGATCCGACTTTTTCACGGTAACTTCATCCGCTTCTTCAGTACAAACTTCGAGTTTGCGTGACTTCACCGAAATCTTTGCATCGCTTGACTTGACCTTAATCTCTGCACCATCGAATCCCAATTGCGTCTTCTTCTCGGTGGGCTGCCGCTCATTAGATATTGCTTTCCAGACAGGTGACAGAATAACAGGAATCAATTCTCCGTCTCTGGAAATCGAAACAATCCTCACCAGAGCCTTCGATTTCCCACTGACTAGGCAAGTAGGAGCAATCTCGACAGCGTAATTTGAGAAAGCATCTGGCTTGGAAGATTGATTTTTGCTTTTCTTTTTTATACGCCTTTTGATCCTCGGCCACAAAGATTCCGACTCACATTCTACTTTGCTCGCTTCGGCTCCCATCGGAGAGCCAAAGCAACTACAGCTGTACTTGGCACTCATGATGTTGGTCTGTCTCAATACAGAAGAATTCGAAGCTTGTTTGCGGAATGGCTGCCCCCTTCTTGATTTGTTCAGTCAGTGATGTTGATGCAGAATTTTCGAGGATGTGATAATCGACTATTCTGTGTCGATATTGCAAAGCTTGGGAAACTGATGGAAAATTTATAGGCATAACAGTCGCGCGTGATTTGGCCGCGTTGATCACGAGAGGAATATCTGAAAGTAAACCGCGTCGATCAAGTGAGAGAACAACTAAATTACCTATTGGTACCTAAACCGCGTCGATCATGTGAGAAGAGGTTGAAGTGAAGGAAGAAGATTTTGTATGATTTATGTTGGTACCTAAACATGTCCCAACCTTTTGGGTTTTACCATTGTATTGTCACAATCACGTTATATTTAACGCAACCTATCACTTTCTTGATCAAGAAGTGATACATTAAACCTATGCTTTTGATAATGGATGTGAATGCCGAAAAGGGATTATTAACCGTCCAATTCTTGGTCGGGAGGTAATTTAGTTGTTCACTACAGTCAAATTATTTGATAAAAAATTAGATGTTATTTGTCAAACCTAATTTTGCACATGGGCTATAATGTAGTCCATCTACGTGTATCATTACCCAAAAAAAATGAAGTTGCAAATTTGATGCATGATAAGCAAAAGGCCCTACTAAATAACATACTAAATAAGCAAAAGGCAAAAGGCAAATTTGATGCATGATAAGCAAAAGGCCCTACTAAATAACATACTGGTGGTATAATTTGGTTGTATTGGATTTTTATGTATGGAGAAATTTAGTTTTCTATTTTTATGTATTTGGAAAAGGCAGTTTGAAAATCTCTAAATATTCAACATATTTTGTAATATAAATTAAAAACTTTGTTTTAGAAATTAGGTAAGGAGCTGGAGGGAGAGCACAATAGTCAGGGTAACATTTTTGGAATATATTATTAGAAATTTGTTTTATTGTTATATAATTTATTTTTTGCATTTTAAATTTTTTTGTATTTTAATTATTTAATATTTTTATAGTTAAATTTATAGATATATTATTAGATAAATTCTTCTCCCTCTTGAAGACTATATATATAAGTTTTAACGTTTTCTTTGATTTTTTGTGACAGGAAGTAGAGAAAAATGGCTCATAATGGGTCTTACATGCAAATATTGAATATTTTATGTATCTTAAAAAAAAACTTTGAAAAATAATTTTTTTTAAAAATCTATAAACAACCTACTCCCTTTTTTTTCCATACTATCTAATCGTATTTCAATTCTCATTCTTACTTGATGCTAAATAATACCTTTAATTCATTTAGATATAACTTTTAATATTAACGGTAAAAATCAATATTTTGTGTTTTTATATTGTATTCAGAAAAAAATTAGTCTCCTGTGCAAATGCGACATGCCCTATTATTTAAGGAGTTATATTTTGATATAGTCGAAAGGTTATTATATATATATATATATATATATATAAAAGGCTCAAAGCTCGCCTACAAAATTAAGAAATAATAACTAGTGATATGTAAGGCTTAAAGGGTGGAAAATTGTTTACATAATTAAAAATAACCACCAATCAATCTCTTACGGAAGAAAATGAAGGGTAAGGGTGAGCTAATTTTTACTTAGGATTGTTAGAGATAATGTAGAAATGCTAGGCATATTGCTTGGGATTGGATTGTGTGTGTCTCCTAAGATCAGGAGATAGGTTTGAGATCCATGAGTGTAGGATCTAAGATTTGGTTTGTTGATGATTGTTACCTATATATTGTAATCATTTCTCATTTGTTAATTGAATTGGTTGAGTACCATTCCTGTGTGTGTGCGAGCCTTTGGCTCTGCACTTCCTATCTTCTCTCAATTCTTAATTTGGTATCAGAGCCCATAGTGGCCTGTTGGTGTGAAAAGCCCATTGTGGCCTGTTGTGAGAGCCTGATTGGCCTGCTAAGAAGTACCCTCTGTGGCCTATCGTAAGAAGCTGTGTGAAGCCCTTAGTGGCTGTGAGGATCCCTTTTGAGGCTTGTTGTGAGAAGCCCTTCGTGTCTTGTTGTGAATTCCCATTGTGGCTGGCTGTGACTCTCTAGAGATCCGTGAGTGTGGATGCTTAAACCCTGTTGCTGGTGAATTGATTATATATGTAGGTAAACCGATCGCCGTGAACTCATCGTTGTTGTGTTAAGAAAGTTGCAGATAGGAGAATGCTCTTTTGTGAAGCTGACAAGAGGAGAGATCATTTGATCTGCCCCATTGGGAGCTCGCTGAAGGAAGAACTCGTTGAAGGAGAGAACACTTCCACTGTCATCTGATCGGTCTGGTCTGATCTGCCCCCATTGGGAGCTTGTTGAAGGAAAAAGGAGTTTCTTGTTAAACATATCTCTCCTCAGCTTCTTCCTAGAGAAACAAGAGTTTGAGAACACTAAAATTGTGCCAAAAGGATGCACGTGAAGGAGAGAGAACCAGAGATCATTTGGCCCTAATTCTGAAGCGGTTGGTGGATGTGAAACGTCGATCTGCCAGTTTGGGGCTTGCCTGCCTTGTGGAAGCCTTGGTTGGACTATTTGAAAGTGGATATCGCAACAATTACTTGTTGTAGATCACAACCTAAGATCGTTGCCGGTTAGAGAATCGCTGAAGGTTATTGTTGAAACTGTCTGCGTGAAGGGAGATTGTTTCCCTTTGCTTGTTGCCCGTGAGATTGCTGAGAAGAATGCTAGCCCACGCTGAGTGGAGAGCCACGGAGAGCAAAGAGATGTCTGTATAATTTCCCCTTGAAGCCTGAAGAGAAGAGCAGACTGGTGTGGCTACTGGCTTGTCCAGCTGCCTGGGTAAAGAAAAATATTATTATGTCTTCTGATATAATGTTTAATGCTGCATTAAAATTTTATTTTCAGCCTAGATATGATAAAGAATATCTAACAATAGAAGAAAAAATTTCAATTAAGCTCGAAATGATTTTAATTGATAAGTTGCTGGTTGGATTTAGAACAACTGAAGAAACAATAGTTGATTTTGAAGCAGAGTTGAAGTTTATTGCAGACTGGCTTGAAGAGCCAAAGAATGCTCAAAATGTTGACTATGTAGAATGTATCAAGTTTGCAGATGGTGAAGAGATAATGTTGCAGAATTACACTGCACAGAATACAGCTGATTGTAGACTACCCTGGATGACAGTTACTAATTTTGCAGAATCTGTTGAACCTGAAGGAAGATCCAGGACAGCAGAGGCCCAGTCAAATACTAGAATGCTCTATACATTAATGTGTGAAGACTTCAAGCTCTCAAACTGGAAGAGGAGGAAACGGAAAAACATAAACAAATATTATCTGACAGCAACTAAGGTCAAGATGAAGGAGAAGGAGGATTGTAGAGTTCAAGGCTTGGAACCCTAAATTGTTAGATTGTTTTGTTAATTTGTAGGCCTGACTGAGACTGAGACCAGCAGGCATGTTATGTGGCATGTTATGTATTTGTTATTATAGAAAATCCATTTCTACATTAAGGGAGGATGTTAGAGATAATGTAGAAATGCTAGGCATATTGCTTGGGATTGGATTGTGTGTGTCTCCTAAGATCAGGAGATAGGTTTGAGATCTATGAGTGTATGATCTAAGATTTGGTTTGTTGATGATTGTTACCTATATATTGTAATCATTTCTCATTTGTTAATTGAATTGGTTGAGTACCATTCCTGTGTGTGTGCGAGCCTTTGGCTCTGCATTTCCTATCTTCTCTCAATTCTTAATTAGGATATTGCTTTTTGTTTCCTTAAGTATTTTGTTTATATATTTGTAAAATTGAAGTATAAGTATATTCAGGTTTTGCTAAATTAAAATAATTTATTTTTCAAGTTTTAGTTTTGGTAATATAAGTATATATTTTAAAGTTTGATGTTTGAAAATGTGTATATATGTTGTATGAGATATATATTTTTGTTTATATATATATTTTTATTAGATTGTATGAAGGGTCACATTTAAGTTTTAAATAAAAGGCTTAGGAAAATTTAAGTTGTAAAATGAAAAGGATGATAGTTTGGCTCAATACAACATAAATCTTTAGCATCTTGTATAGGAAACATATTTTTTCTCATGCTAGAATTAAGTATGTATGAAAGAACATATGCCAAGGCATTAATATTTTTGGTTGGGCTATTCAAACCACAACAAATAGGTTGCATCTTAAATTGGTAGAATTGATTCTTAGCTATGTGGAAGTGTGATTAATCAAATAAATGCTTGAATTATCTCAAGAAATGAAAATAAATAAAACTGAATAACCACGTAGTTTAAATATATGAGAAATTCATGTAAGTGGTGCTTTTGGCTTTCCAATGTTGTTGATTGTGTTAGAGGATCTTAGTGTTAAAGTTACAGGGTCATGAGTCATTCTCCAAGCCAATCTAGTGTGCTAGGATTGGGCCTCAAGTGTCGAGGTAGTGCCTTAGGGAGCCTGAGTTGGACTCAGGAAACTTCTAATAGATTCTTGAGTTGGACTCAAGAATGACTAAGCCTTATGTGTAAAGGTTAAGCCTCATGCGTTGAGGAATGTACTTTGTATGTCAAAGTGATGATGTTGTACAATCTTGTTTGTCAAAGTTAGGGTTGTGTGTGTCATGACAGATCCCCATGTGTTGAGGTAATGATTTTCATGTCGAAGCATGAATGATGTGTGATGTATTACTAACCATGGTCCTAGAGATGGGTCCTCTCTATTAAGAATCCTCTAGAAACCGACCACCTCTAGAGTGAATTACTTTAGCATATGACCACTTGGAACAATAGTAAACAATATGATCACATCATTGGTGTAATATCCTTAGTATAAATGATATGATAGATAAATTAAAGTTGGCACATGTGGACCACGTGGATAAGTCAAGAGATAAAGATAAGAGGTATTGAGAATAGAGAGAACTCGAATTGCATGATAAAGACTTTAGTTAATAAAGAGAGAACTTGAATTGTTAAACTTCAATGATATTAACAAAGAAGACTTAACTTAATTAAAGGAGAAATCAAATTGATCACTTCAGTGATGATGTCAAGAATGACTTCCGTTAAAAGAGTTAACTAAGTGTTAATGGATAAGATTGAGTTAAATAAAGTGTTTTGCATGATGACACTTTAGTTAAACTAAATGATGATACTTTAGTTAAATTAAAAGACAACACTTAAGTTATGACACTTGAGTTAACCACCTAACTAAGTGTTCTAGCATCCAGTTGAAGATTGAGTTCATTTTGAAGTCAAAATATAAAGATATGCACCATGATTGAGTCAGATGGCGACTTGTTATGCAAGATTGGTGAGATCAAGGTACATAGTTATTCTCCCATGCAGGCATTCACTATATTTTGCATGTGAAGACATTCTCCCATGCAGATGTTCACTATTCTCTACATGAGACCAAAAGTTGTGAATTAAATTGTGTGTAGGGCATACAATTGGATCAATCAATCATTCTATTTTCTCTCTTGCTCAGTGGTTACACCTGGGGTGTTTGGATTTCTCTCTTGTCTTGCACCAGGGGTGTCAAATGTAGTCTGCAATTGTAAACGAAATTCTATGTTATTCATCATTATACTAAGGAATATTTGTTGGGGTTTTCTCCCTCATTGTTTTAGATGGTTTCCCTAGGGTACATGTTGTGATATGTGTGGATGCTTATGCTTATGATTTTTCATTGGTTCTCAAGTACTTAGTAATTCCACAATCAAGATTAAAAGATCAAAATTCAACACAATTTAACATGGTATCAAAGCTCAGGGTGTGAATGAGATAAGTTTTGCAATCAAACTTTAGCCTGCGTTGATCCTAAGTGGTAGAAATTGAGCACAATACTTGAGGAATAATGGCTTCAATCTTTGTAAGACCATAATACTGGCTTGAAGGAACTTCAAACTTCAATTACTTGGAAGGCTAGGATTCTGAACATCCTAGAAGAGCATGATATGGATGGATACGTATCCAATGTTATTGAAGATTCTACTACTGATCTAGGCACATTGCTTTCAAGAATAACCAAGCCAAAATGAAGAGGGTCATTTATGATTATGTGAAAGACAATTTGATGGCGGTGATTACTCCATTGAAGACTGGAAAAGAGTGCTTCGACACTTTGACTAATTTGTATGAGAAGAAGGCTCCCAGTCATAAGAGATCATTGAAGAACAAGCTTCATAATCTAAATATGGAGAAGGAAGAATATGTGGCTTCCTTCTTCACAAAGATCTCTTAAGTAAGAGATCAAATCATGAGCGTTGGAGTAATTGTCAATGATGATGATCTCATACAAATTGTTATCGATGGTCTTCCATCCTCATGGGAGACATTCTTGGCCGTTGTTAATGCTTGATAAGTGAAACTAAAATCTGAAATATTATGGAATGATTGCCTCCAATAAAAAGGGTGAATCCAAAGCAAGATTGCTTCCTCCAAAGAAGAGAACCTTGCTCTAATGGCATGGATGAAGAGAGGAAATAAATAATTTTCTCAGAAGAAGTTTCCTCATCAAAAGGAAAAAGAATACAATAAGAACTTTAATAAGTTGAAATTCAAATGCTTCAATTGCAATAATAAGGGCCCCTTTGCAAGAGAGTGTTGAGAAAAACAAAGAGGTAAGTTTAAGGGTAGGTTTCATGCTTCTACTACTACAGAAGATGAACCTACAAGAAATAACTCTTCCAATGATCAGGAGACAAGGAAGGAGTGCTATTTTGTCTCATCTCTATCTCGATTCATTACTACTAGTGTTGATACATGGTTGGTGGAAAATGGCACATCCAAATGCATGAATGAATATAGTAGCGTTATCATGGATTTGAAGGAAAATAAATTCAACTATTAGGTGGAGATTGAAGCTAATACCACCTATTTGATCCAAGGAGTTGGATCCACTTCCTTAAGTTGGATTCGAGAGATGTACTCCATGTTGATGAAATTCTCTGGGATGGGAGTTAGAGAGGGAGGTCTCTAAAAAGTTCCTAGAAAGTTCATTAAAGCCATGATCCATGGCATAGTCAGTCCTTGTGAACTATGCAAGGAGGAAGAGATCAAAAGGAAGTCCACAAAACAACAAAATATAAGTATTTTGACTATCAATTGCTCTTGATTTGAACATATTTACAATTGTATGTAGATCTGTATTCCTAAGAATTGGGAAGTATGTTATAGTGTAACATAATGAGCATAATATATAGTTTCTATTATGTATTGATGCTTACCTAACTATGTGAAATATTGCCATTGCATTGAAATGTTCATATGATTGAATTCCATAATCATGCAATGTTGCTAACCATTTGACTGAATTTGACTTGTAGGGAAAGACCATATGCTATGAACTACAAGAGAAGAATGAAAAATATTAAATGTAAAGTCAATCTGGTTGTTGATCCCGTTGATATTCAAAATTCAAAGGAGAGAAGGATGCTCTGAAGTGGAAATATTCTAGGAGCAGATTAGGTAGCAAGATGGCTTCCATGATAGAGGGAGAAACTAAAATAAATCCATTATTGAATCTACAAAATCTATGATGTGTAATCAATATATTCCTAGATCCTTATGGGTTGAAGCCTCCAACACTGTTGTTTATATTCAGAACAAAATCCCTCATGCTATCCTAGAATAAAAGAATCATGAAGAAGTTTTCATTGTTGAAAAACTAGATGTTGGACACTTGAATATTTTCAATTGTCCTATCTACATTCATGTTGCAAAAGAGAAGAGGAAAAGGATGGAGCCGTCCAGAAAGAAAGGCACATTTGTTGGATATAGAGAATCCTCCAAAGCTTATAGAATCTATGTACTAGGGCAAAGTCACATTGAAGTCAACACAGATGTAACATTTCATGAAGAGGATTCCCTCGAGTGCTCTAAGAAATTCAATGTGATTCAGATATGGAGGAGCATGAAACTCCCATGATGGAGGATCAAGGTTTTTCTTCTCCTCTTTCATATGTTGAGAGGGAGAATCCAGAAGAGTCCTTAGATAAACTTGATCCTGCAGATCCAGTAGAATTGGTAGAAAAATCATTTGATGAACCTCCTACTAACAAGAGATCTTCTTGGTGTCGAGACATTCTGCATGAGGAAAAAAAGCATGGAGCACCATTAGGCACATCCAGAGAGCAGAGGAGACCTAAAAGATATCCATGATATGTAGCACAAAGGATTCACATCCATGATTCAGAACCCACCACCTATGAGAAAGTTGTTAAGCTACAAGTATGGAAAGATGCCATGGTGGAAGAATATAAGTCCATCATGAAACATTATGTGTGGGAAGTGGTTTTCAAATTTACAAGGGAAGTATGTAGTAACTTCCAAGTGGATTTATAAAATCAAACATGCAATTGATGGTGGTATTAAAAAAATATAAGGCAATATTTGTGGCTTGTGGTTTCTCACAGAAAGAAGGAATAGACAATGATGATACATTCACTCCAGTGGCCAGGTACAACACTATTCAATCCATGATTTTCCTTGATTTAGTTATTGTGTGAAAGCTTCACTAGATGGATGTGAAGATTGCCTTTCTCAATGGTGAAGTTGATGAATAAGTATACAAACAAAAAACTGAGGAGTTTGTAGTTCATGAAAATTAGTCCCATGTATGCAAACTGAAGAAATCCTTATATGTACTTATGCAAGCCCTGAGGGATTGGTATTCAAGGATTGACAACTATCTTCAGAGCTTGGTCTTCTCTAAACGTGAATATGATCCAAACTTGTACTTTAAGGTTGTGAAGAACCAACCTCTGATCTTGGTTCCACATGTTGATGACTTGTTTGTTACTGTAGAGGAATACCAGATAGTTTGGTGCAAGAGGGAGCTCTCTTCTAAGTTCGAAATGAAATACTTGGGTATTATGCACTATTTTCTTGGTCTTGAAGTTTGGCAAAGGAAATATGATATTCTCCTTTCACAAGGAAAGTACACATTTGATGTGTTATGTAGGTTTGGCATGAGGGATGGAAAATCCATGACTATGCTAATGGTTTCTAATCTAAAGAAACTACATGAGTCATATTCCAGATCAAATCTAGTGGATCCTACCATGTATAGACAACTCATTAGTTCCTTTATGTACTTGATACATTCTACACCTAACGTATGTTATGTAGTGAGTATCTTGAGTTAGTTCATGTATGATCCAAGCCATAAACATTAGGTTGCTTCTAAGCATGTTCTTAGATACCTTCAAGGTACTATTAGGTATGGACTCAGATACACCTCTAGTGTGTAAGTTTTAAACCGGTGCAAAGAAGCAACATATACAGATTCTTTTAATCAAAATAGAGATTATGCAATAGCATTCACACATAAGCACAAAGATTTATCCTAGAAACCCTTAACTAGGAAAACCAACAAACCTTGGAGCCTCAGCTCCTATTTTCTCATTATCATTATGAATTCTCACAATACAAAATATAGGTATTCAGTAGAATCCAATACCCTAATCCATTAACCCATATTAGAAAATCGACTCCAATCCCTTAACTGGGATTAAGTTACATATTTTTAGAAAATTACCGAAAATAGCCAAAAACAACAAATTTTTTTGGCTCGCATCGGAAACATCCTAATGACCATTTCCATACAAATCACAACATAATATGTGGTGCCACGCAAATATCTGAAGACCCTCTTCACAATTTTACAATGCTCCTTTCCTTCTTTTTCTGTCTATGTCTTGGGGCACTTTTCTACAAATAAATTTACACTTACAGGAATAGGAACCTTGACCGACTTACTTTCCTGCATGTTAAATATATGTAGTACCGTATCAACATATTTTCTTTGATTTAAACTGATCATCTTGTGTGCTCGATCTCTTCTTATCTCCAGTCCCAGAATGAAGTTTGCAGCACCGAGATATTTCATATCAAATTTGGAGGACAACTAAGCCTTCACCTCCTTTATAACATCTTTGTTGTTTCCAATTAGCAACATGTCATCAACATACAATACTATGTTAATGAAGTGATCACCAACCTATTTGGAGTATACCCAATGATCAAATTTGCTTCTCACAAACCCTAATCCAAGTATGTATGTTTCAAACTTTTGGTACCACATCCTTGGAGATTGCTTTATACCATAAAGGGACTTCTTTAGTTTACATACTGTGTCTTTCTTTCCTTTTACTATGAACACTTCTAGTTGTTTCATGTATATTTATTCTTCTAGATCCTCATGTAAGAACATTGTCTTCACATCCATCTACTCTACTTCAAGATCAAAAGCAACAACAATTGTTACAGTTGATTTTACCACACATGGTTGATCACATATTCATGGCCTTCCATGTCCCTCTACAGACTCTTTGGACTCCATGGACCAATATTATACTTTGATATTTCCAAGATCATCCCTAAAAACACCTGTTTATTGTTGTACGAGACTTTTAATCCCATACTCGTGTATATACGTGAATATTGACCTCAAACCCACGTACATCGGGATGTGTGCATAAGTCCAAATATTTTTGGAGTTTTCCTTGATGTGTGTCCGAACCACTTGACTCTTGGCCTTCCATATGCCTCAATATCTCTTAGATTTGACCCTCCATTACCCCTTTGGAGTGATATATAAGGAACCCCTTGGATACATTCAAGGAGGGGAATTGAAGAGCAAGGAAACTATAGTCAATTGTTGCCATAGCTTACTTATACTTGAGTCTGCATCCCTTTGTCCCTTTGGAGCACTTTGTGTTCTTCCCAAGATTTCCTTTTCTTGTGTGCTTACTATCTAGAGATGGAGGATTGAGGTGGTGGAGGCCCAGGTGGAGGACTCAGTTTCTCCGGTTTGCAGACGTGCCGACAAAGGTTGTCACTTGTGTATTATCTGATTTGATTAATAGAAATATCTTTTCCTGTCCAATAATGTGCATTTGAATGAATATTGAATCCATGGATATGTTTAATTGCTTATACATTGTTTATTATATATGCTAGAGTAGATCTAACACCATATTATATAGCATGCTTGTCTTGTTCGTTGTTGTTGAGAGCAATTACTAGCACAAGCGGGATTGGAAAAAGCTCAATGAGGATCTACTTCAACCGCCTGGAATAAGGTATGATTTGAGATCCTTTAGTGTTAGATGTTTGGTTTCTCTTGCATATTGGGAAGGGATTGATTTATGCAGTCTATATGTCTGTTGTGGTACACCCCAAGCCATAGGAAGTTTCTCTCTGTAACAGAATTGGCGACTCCATTGGGGATGTTCCTTGTTTTTCTTTGGAGTTTGGGGGTGCAATGTGCTTGATATTATTGACTTGCTCTCTGTTTCTCCCCATTTCTGTGTCATATTTTATAGTATGTTCATCTATTGAAACTCCCCTTTATTGGTTTGACCCTTGGCCTACTTTTTACCACTGTCTTCTCTATATACGTAGGTTTTTGGCCAAAAGTCGCGTACATACGTGGATTTTTGGCCAAAAGTCATGTATACATGCATGTTTTTGTTCAAAATCCATGTATACATGCAGCTTTTTGGCCAAAATTCATGTACACACACAGTTGTTCTTTAAACAGTCGCGCACATCCTCCCTTTTGGTTGCGTTTGATGTTGTGGGAAGTTGCTGGGTGGGTTGTGAGTGTGGTTGGGTCTTCCTGGGTTCTGATGTTGTCTGTTGGATACTTCTTTTGTGACCAGAGACCACTTTTTCATTAATTTTTCTTTGAAAGTAGTTATAGTCATTTATCCTTTTTGTTTTTCCATTAGTGCATTACTCTTTTTGTCTTGGTGTCTTTCTTGGGCAGAGACTGAGAGTTTTAGATGACTTTTATTTGCATTTTTCATTCTTTTATATTGAAAATACAAAATAGTTGCATTCTTACTTGCATCTTACATATGGATTTAAGAAGGTACTTGCATTGAATTGCTTGAATGAGAGTTGTGTTTAGGCTTTCATATAGGAAGGATTGCATTGACATTGAAGGAATATATATGCATCTCATGTAGTGGCATACCCTGATTTTCATTTGCATTGTTTGTTAAGTGTGCATTTTACTTCTTGTTGTGTCATAACTTTATTAGTTGCACGAGAATTACCCTTTGACTAATTACAACCAATTAAAATCAACACATAATAAAATGAATTACACTCTTTTCTTTTCTAGGGTGCATCAACAAGAATAGGCTTTAGTGTCTTGGAATAGTTCACTATGAGTCAATTCTCCAAGACCACTAAACAAAACAATTAGGTGTCTGTCCAGGAGAGAGAGTGAAACCCTTGGTATAATTAGTGTTTTTCAGGATGCTACTCTTACACGGGATTTAAGCACGAGGCAGTGCCCGCGATTGTGATAGGGATGACCCCTGGTCACTTTTTGTGAGCACCGGATATATTTCCAACATTTTATTTGTATCTGGGGGCTCTTTCGAGAGTTTTGGGCTTTGCTACCCTACCCATACGGTCGATCCCACCTGCGACTGTCCGTCTGAGCATTGGTTATATTGGGGTGACCTTAGTTTCCTTACCTAGGTATCACAGGGGGTACTTGTAGATGTTATTCTGTAGGTGTCCTGGCTAGGTGGAGGTCGAATAGCACAGTCGCTTTATGCGTTGAAACTGAGGGCCACTATAATTGGTTACATACCTCTGCTTGTAGTGTATGGGAGTTTCGAGCCTCTCCTAAGCGAGACATACCTACTGCATTTGGGAGCTCACATATCCTCCCCTTGGTTTGTTTGTATTTTGGCTGTAGATTTTCTTAGGATTGTGCTCTTTGTGCGCTAGTTGGCCTTTAGGATCACGGTTACTTGAGTATATTTATGCTCTCTTGAGTTTGGGTCCTTTTATTTTCAGCATGCATGGTATCCTATCACCCATTCTTGGTCCTAGTATGGACCCTGGTGTCGGACTTGGGGGCATCACAGCCCCTTACCGTGCTCATAGATTTGGGAGTGGTCACATTCCGCCTTCTACTCCATTTGTGGAGGATGTTGAATCCCTTCTCTTGGTCTTTAAACCGGTGTTCACCCTCACGGGGGTGGTAGTGGATGCGTGAATGTTGGGTCTACACATTACTTTCCTTTTTATGTCCCATCGTTCACTGCATTGTTTCCTTTGGGTGTAGTTGTCATGATCATTCCTCCCTATATCCTATAGTTTGGATTCTTTATTGACTATTTTGGGTTTTTTTGGACTAATATGGTTGTCATGTAGGGTCCAGTTTTTTACACTCTCTTCGAGACCCGTTCGTTCCTATCATAGGTATTACATCTGAATTGGCATATAGGTTAGGATTTCATATTCGCCTACATTTTTCCTGACCTTATGACCATTTTGTTTTAACCTTAGGTACAAACCCATTCCATGGTATCACAGAACCTTCATGTTGTTGTTAGAAGTGGTACTATGTGAATGGTAGAGCTTTCCTATACATGGGTTTTCTAGTTATCTCCCATTTTCATTTGGTACCCATGCTGTGAGTCCTCTATTAGGTCCAGGAGTCCCTTTTAGTCCTGCCATGTCCTTGAGAAAGAGCTTCATACTCCTCTTGAACTTTATGCTAGCCATTCCCCTGGGACTCGGTTGTATATGTCAAGTTGTAATTGCATTATCATGAGTTTTGCTTGCCTTATTGAGCCTTATGTCGGCTTCCCTAACTTTTATTATCAACCATATAGCCAGAGCTTGTATCATGTCTAGCCGAGGAGAGACGTTTTACATATCTTTTGCAGCTTGATCCCCCGAGTGTCGTTATCCTACACTTGTTTCCTTGCATTGAGCATAGGTATGTTCCACTGCCTGGAACTAGTTTGCTTGTCCCTTGACACTCATCTCCTCCTAGATTTGTAACTATAAAGCACTTTTATTAAAGTTTCAAGCTTTTCAAAATATATGAAAAAGTCCAAAAAAAAAAAACCAAAAAGTAGGACATGAAAAAATTGTTATCTTTGGCAGCAATCGAGTTGTGTCGCCTTCAAACAGAGCACTGTATATCACATCCGTTGATTGGGTTATTAGTTTGAGTTGTACACTCGTTACTCTGAGTTTATCTCCACCAATTGGTTAAGCATCCAGCCCCTATGGATCCTCTGTTGATGCCTCCTATGTAACAAAGATGTCCCAGTTTGCATATCGAGTCCTTGCTGCCTACCTTCAGTCACCATTTTCCTTTATGCTCTTGTTCGAAGGAAGTTGAAACCTGAGTTGGCTATTCCTTAGTTGTCTTGACTTTGCATGTTGGCCATTCCCGGTACTGTTACTGGTTTGTGCACATCTTGTTCGAGTCCTTCCACATTATACAACGTTCCTGAGTACCTCGTGTTGGTTGATGGGGGATGCCTTAATGCCCTCCTTCCAGCGGGTTCCATCCCATTCACTTCAGATCATTTATTCTGGGATAGGAATATAGAGTCATTTGAGTGCCTTGAGACTTACAATAATCAGTGGTAGGTTCTCTCGCCATCGACAATTTTTGGAATACATCAATGTCCCCTGATCGGTGGATTATTCCAAGTCTTCGACCTCAACACATTTATTCATACTTGTTAGATTGCACTCTAGTACCTTGATTCCCATTTTCATTATCGGTGGGTGATCTCGCATTTGTTAACGGTATACATCAATGACCAGTAATCAGACGATGGACTACTATGTTCGACATCGACACCTCTATTCACATAGTAGGACATGTACTCGTAGCAGTTTGTGTAGAAGACTTTCCAGATTGGTGGCATTCCACATATGCTACATCCTTGATCGTGCTAGTGTTCATGATATTTCAGCTCTCATTATTTGATTCCAGTGTATGTCAGATATCTTCAGCCATCATGTAGATATTGATCCATTGTATATCTTCATCATGGAGATTCTGATCTAATATATGTTGTACGTGGCGATGATCACACATGTCACATTTTGTATATCATGCCTATTCATGGCCATTGTACTCGTATGTATCCAAGACTGCTATATGTATTTGCAGTCATATGCAGATATTGATTATTGTACTATACTGATGGATGGCTGGTTCTTCCACCTGGTTCTTCATCACTCCACTTTTGGGATGGATTTATAATTTATTTCGGCCATCATGTTACCCCTCTGGCCTCACACATTAGGGGGCATTTGTTACAGCTGATTTTACCACACATGGTTGATCACATATTCATGGCCTTCCCCATCCCTCTGCAGAATATTTGGACCCCATGGACCAATATTACATTTTGATATTTCCAATATTATCCCTAAAAACACCTGTTTATTACTGTACGTGACCTTTAATCCCATACTCATGTATATACGCGGATATTGACCTCAAAACCGCATACATCAGGATGCGTGCATAAGTCCAAATATTTTTGGAGTTTTCCTTGATGTGTGTTCGAACCACTTGACTCTTGGCCTTCCATATGCCTCAAGATCGCTCGAATTTGACCCTCCATTACCCCTTTGGATTGCTATATAAGGAACCCCTTTGATACATTGAAGGAGGGGAATTGAAGAGCAAGAAAACTATAGTCCATTGTTTCCATAGCTTGCTTATACTTGAGTCTGCATCCCTTTGTCCCTTTGGAGCACTTTGTGTTCTTACCAAGCTTTTCTTTGCTTGTGAGCTTTCTATTGAGAGATGGAGGATTGAGGTGGTGGAGGCCTAGGTGGAGGACTCAGTTTCTCCGGTTCGCAGACGTGCCGACAAAGGTTGTCACTTATGTAATCTCTAATTTGATTAATAGAAATATCTTTTCCTGTCCAATAATGTGCATTTGAATGAATATTGAATCCATGGATATATTTAATTTCTTATACATTGTTGATTATATATGCTAGAGTGGATCTAACACCATATTATATAGAATGCTTGTCTTGTTCACTGTTGTTGAGAGCAATTACTAGCGCAAGCAGGATTGGAAAAATCTCAATGGGGATCTACTTCAACCATCCAGAATAAGGTATGATTCGAGATCCTTTAGTGTTAGATGTTTGGTTTCTCTTGCATATTGGGAAGGGATTGATTTCTGCGGTCTATTTGTCTATTGTGGTACACCCCAAGCCATAGGAAGTTTCTCTCCGTAACCGTACAATAGAAAGAAGAAATCTAATAGAAGCTAATTTTGCAATTGTACCATCTCAACATATTTTCTTTGATTTAAACTGATCATATTGTGTGCATGATCTCTTCTTATCTCCATTCTTAGAATGAAGTTTGCAGCACCAATATATTTCATATCGAATTTGGAGGAGAACTGGGACTTCACCTCCTTTATAACATCTTTTTTGTTTCCAATCAACAACATGTCATCAACATACAATACTCTATTAATGAAATGATCACCAACTTGTTTGGAGTATACAAAATGATAAGCTTTGTTTCTCACAAACCCCAATCCAAGTATGTATGTGTCAAACCTTTGGTACCACATCCTTGGAGATTGCTTTAGACCATGTTGAGGCCTGGAAAATCGCAGGTAACAACACTTAGGGATTCTCCCCAGTAAACGTTCCCAACTAGCCCGCTATTGTTAGGTATGGGGAATCCGTTCGGTTTACGGTCCGGCTACCATAGGTCAAGTAACAAAATAAAAGGTTTTACCGGTTACGGCCTGGTCCACTGTGTATATTTTTAGTTTTTTGAATTTAAGTATGATGTGCAAGTGCCTATCTAAAAATGCATATTGATAGAGATAACGAGGAGCGTCACAATGTGATGCATAGGTTCTTACCTCTTGTCTTAACTCTCTCGCATCTAAATCATAGACAACAAGAAACTAAAACTAACTAACTAACCTATCCCTAGGGAGAAAAGGTATCAGTTATCAATGAGTAATGTGTTTCTGCGCATGCATAAAGAAAAATTACAGATAGTTGTTAGTTATTTCAAAACACATGAACATTAATAGATATATGAACAACAAGATAGCTTATTGTTTATGAAAACCTTCATTACTCACAGTGGAAATTTCACAGAATAAACTAGAGTGCATTCATAACATGAACATAGATTCAATGAGCTAGAACGATCTCACAGTTAATGGACATAAGATGAAAAGGAAATAGTTCACATTCAACTGATCCATAGCACAACATTTGAAACATTCCACCAAGCTTTCTCTAGCAGGAAACTTGTAATTATTTATTGCAAAAGGAAATAGTTCTTCTTACAACACACTTCTCACAAATCTGTCTAGGAAAAATTCCTTTCTACATCTAACTCTCCTATATTTATACAAAAAAAAGCAAAACCTTTGGACTGCCCCAAATGACCTTTGGGCTTCCCTAATGTTTCAATCCCAAAATATTGTCTTGTAGTGAATGCTCATAAATTACATAAAATGTAACATTTCAAATTAAAATTTTAAGAGCACTTTATAAAGAGGGACCAACTTGGTCGCTGATGAAGTTTTCCCAATCCCGAGCCTCTGCCGCTATCGATTCTGCTCAATAATCTATTGGTCTTTTTTAGATCCTGTTGATCTTAGATCCTCACTTTCTTCTTCTCTTTTCTTCATCTCCGCTTCTTCCTTTTTCTTTCTCCTATTCCATTCTTCAGCCAACTCTCTTCTGCTTTGTCTTTTAGATATGCCTTCTTTGCAGTAGCAATCACCTTGTCCTAAACATAACAAAAAATTGTATCAGTCTATTTACCTCCTCCATATGCATTCTGTAAAATAAAGTATACACAGTATTAATACATGAAAGGAAAGCATGATAAGGAAAATAAAATCCTGCAAGCTAGGTCTGAAAATCCTCTAAGTCCGTCTGCAGTTAAAAACACAACCCTAATAGAAAAACTCATCATTAATCCGGACTGCATTCAATATCATCTAACTTTTCAATAAAACATGAACCACACTATCAAAACACCTCTCTCAGTTTTTGCACAGGTGTCCCGGATCGAGAGATATGAAGGCATCTTTGGGACCCAAATTTTCAAAAATTCGCCAAATTTCCCCAAATCTGATTTGTTATTTTTGGGTTAATTGTCTTTAAAGATTTTGAGTTATCATGTAACTAATTGATGTAACTGTTTCAAATTTCAACCTAGAAGGTAGTTATGGAACTACTTTACTTTTGTAATGATAAAAGGAAGACAAACATACAGTTTTGAGGGGGATTTTTCACTCAAGGAGAGGCTTTTGGAGCTTTGATTTCTCAAGCTAGCACTTATAACTCTTATGTAAGTGGATGATTGTTATTGATTATATATAAACTGATAAGCCCTTTTACCTATCATGCCTTTTCATTTCTGATCTGGTTGATTGCTCAGTCTACAATTTCATTTCATGTTTAAAGGTTTATTCATGTAAATGCTTGTAGCCTGTGGGTGGAATTAGTATTTCATGTGTAATGTTTATGGATTATTGGGATGTGTTTGATCCCCAGTTTATCTAACTTGCATGATTCAGTTTTGTATTAGCTTGTGGATGTTTATTTCCTCCTTGCTGATGAAGTTTTTTAAACCAAAACCCTAAAAACCTATTTTACTTAATTTTATTTTATGAGATTGTGTTGGCTTGTTCTTTAGTAGTTTGAGAACAATTTCTGGCATTAACATCTTTGGCGACGTTGTTGGGGATGAATCTGAAGTATATCTTCCCTAGGATATCATTATCCATCTGATTTTGAGAGGTGAACAAAGTCAGAAAATATTTTAGACTATAATTTTTCATCGGCGACTCCATGATTAAAGATTCCACTACAAGGAGAATTTTGTTGACAGAAAAATGAAGAAGCCAAATGGAAAGACTGGGTATCAGCTTGTTACTTTCCTCCATGAGGTTTTGTTCTTATTCATTATTTCTTTCCTGTCTTTCCCATTGCATGTCAAAAGAATTATTTTTTGTTTTGTCTAGTTCGATGATCATAAACCTTCAAGTACATATCCCTCTTTGAAAGAAGAAAATCTTCATTCTTCTTGTTTTATTGATGTTGATCCTATTCCTTCATTTGAAATACATGTGCAACATGATATACATATACCCATATCTCTTGAAGCTGATTATTCTGGTCATTTTGTAGAGAATAAAGCTAATCTATTACCTTCTACCATCACTGCTGAAACTTGCGAACATCTTGTTGAACCTCATTTTCAACTCACAGATTTTTAGTCTAGACTCAGACATAAGATGTTTAAACCTCTTAGGCTGCCATCTCTCTTACATCCTTACCCTTCCTACTTTGTTGAATATCTTCCCCATTTTACTGGAAAAGACCATATTACAACAGAGAAGCATTTAGAATCTTTTCATAATTTCATTGATAATTTTGAAATCATGCATGAGGATGTTGTAATGAAGTTATTTTTGAAATCCTTTGCTGGAGATGCTGGGTTTTGGTTTCGAAATTTAAAAGCTGATTCAATTATATCGTGGGAAAAGTTACATGATGTCTTTTTGAAGTATTGTGGTGAGAATAAATATTATGATCAATTTCTTTCCAAGTTTTATAGTTTGAAAAGAGAGAATGATGAACCAATTACTAAATTTAATTGGAGGTTTCAAAGTTTTTATATCAGTATGCCTCCGGAGATCAAACCTTTGGAAAAACTTGCTATGGTATATTATGTTATGGCTCAACATTTAGATATTTTATTTTTCCTGTTAGACAGGAAATCATCATCTTTAAGACAATTGTTTGAGGATGCAAAAGGAGTGGAGGAGAACATCCGAGCTTGCAAAATGCTTCGAGATCAGGCTCATGTTGAAGATATACAAGCTTATGAACAGGAAGAAGAACGTAGGTATCATTCAGATTTAAGATAGTTTTCTTCATCATTTTCAGATTTTCATATGAACAAGGATATAAATGACACTTGTGTTGATTCTTTATATCAGTTTGTTGACTTTTTCAATGATAATATACTTTTAGTGGATAATAGTAGAAATTTCTTAGTTCCTGCTATGAGATTATCATGTTATGAAGAAGAAGTTGCTGCTCTTCAACCTCTTACTATTGATATAAGAAATAAGTTGCCATTCTTGACTTATGGTCACTTTCAGAATTTTATTTGTTCAAGTTTTGATCAAGGGTTTTATTTAAAGGTCGAGAAGAAGTTTTAAAAGCCATTGGTTTCCATTCTTGATCCAAAGTTTAAAAAGAACAGCAATGAAGAGGAAGAGAATGCTTCAGTTTATGATGAATATAATGAAGACATTGAAGTTTTAAATCGGAAATTTCATGATCCCGTGGCTTTTTGGATGGAGTTGTATTTTTCAAAGGTTTCTAATGCTCCATCTTTTGGCATACTTCCTATTTCCAGTCATAAGTATCAGCTGCCTACAGACTCTTTATTGCATTTATCACATCTTTTGTGGGTTTTCTCAAATAGTAGCATGCATGGAATTATGATTCTCCGTCAAATGGTTTCTTGGCTTCACTGGAAGTATGATTACACTTGATTGGGTTGTTTCCTCCACTTAGAAGTAGGAGTAAATAGCAGAATAAGCTCGCTATACGAGCATGTAGATTCTTTTCAGTATGCTGGTTTGTAGTAGTATTTTGTCATTTTATAGGTATGTGTTCAGAGTTTGAGAAAGTTGCAGAGATTTGGTAAATGACTCCATCACCCAATGAATAAGGCACAGGGTCTACAGGTTCTTGAAGCCTTACAAGGAGGACTTCATCCTGCAATAAGAGCCAGATGTTATAACTAGATCTTGTTCTTATTTTATCTATTCTTTTTGTCCTAAATTTTCAACCGTTGGTTTAAAATGATTTTACATTTTATGTTGATTTTAAGAATTTTTGACAATCAATAATTTTGGTTGGATTTAATGCTTTTAATGGTTGAATTATTTAATTATTTTAGTTTTAAGGTTTGTCTTTTGGGATTATTAGTTAATATGTACATCTTTAAGCTTTCAAAAACTTATAATAAAAGTTTATTCCAAGTTTTGATTTATAATCTAACTCTCATTTTTTAGTCCTTTGTCAAATATTTTCATGAGGAGATTCCTGTGGCAGCTCTGTTTTTCCTGTTTTTTTCATTGTCATTGGGAGAATATTACGAAGAGATGGAAATGAATTCAGGAAACCCAAAAGAGGTTTTTGTCCATAACAGACTCATTCACAAAAACCTCTCTCAGTTTTTCAACATCTAGTATCATTTGAGAGATTCGAATTCATCTTTGTGGCCTATTTTCAGGGTTTGAATTATTTAATAATTTCCTGTTTTAGTCACAAATTTGCAGCACGTATTATGAGCAATTGAAGGGTAATTTTGAAAAACAAAGACATTTTTTTGTTCATAACATACTCATTTAAAAAAACGTCTCTCAGTTTTTGCACAGGTGTCCCGGATCGAGATATATAACGGCGTCTTTTAGACCCAAATTTTCAGAAATTCGCCAAATTTCCCCAAATCCGATTTGTTATTTTTGGATTAATTGTCTTTAAATATTTTGAGTTATAATGTAACTAATTGATGTAACTGTTTCAAATTTCGACCTAGAAGGTGGTTATGGAACTACTTTACTTTTGTAATGATAAAAGGAAGACAAACATACAGTTTTGAGGGGGATTTTTCACTCAAGGAGAGGCTTTTGGAGCTTTGATTTCTCAAGCTAGAACTTATAACTCTTATGTAAGTGGATGACTGTTATTGATTATATATAAACTGATAAGCCATTTTACCTATCATGCTTTTTCATTTCTAATCTGGTTGATTGATCAGTCTACAATTTCATTTCATGTTTAAAGGTTTATTCATGTAAATGCTTGTAGCCTATGGGTGGAATTAGTATTTCATGTGTAATGTTTATGGCTTATTGGGATGTGTTTGATTCACAGTTTATCTAAATTGCATGAATCAGTTTTGTATTAGCGTGTGGATGTTTATTTCCTCCTTACCGATGAAGTTTTTTAAACCAAAACCCTAAAAACATATTTTACTTAATTTTATTTTATGAGATTGTGTTAGCTTGTTCTTTAGTAGTCTGAGAACAATTTCTGGCACTAACAGGAACCACTAATGCATTGGCAGGATAGTTCACTAGAAAGCCGCAACGGCGGGTGATAGACCAACTACGGGTCCTGGTAATCATGAAACCATCGACGATCGGAAGCTGTAACAACTATGTATCGACATCTCAAGACACAAAATGCTCTGCAGTATCGACAAGACAAATGACAAGGCCTCCAAAATGGCAGTGTCGTAGAAGACTAAAACTCCAACCGCTAGTCAAAAAATATTCCGATAATGAAGATAAAAACATAGTCATTGAAAAATAAAAAAGGTTTGAACAATAAAGGCCGCGGAATTGGTGAGGATAAAACTGTCCATCAGCGGCATAGAGGACTAATGCCTCGATTCCTTCATCGATTTACCTCCGACAGTGATAAAAAACCAAGTCATTGAAAAATTAAAACGTTAAGTGCTCAAAAGACTTTCGGCTGAGCGGTGGTAAAATTAGTTCGTTTAACCTCCGAAACAGCGGCGACATAGAGAACTAAAGCCCCGACTCAATATTCAATAAACTTCCAATAGTGATAAAAAAAAATCATTGGGAGAGCAAATGTTAAGCTTTGAAAATAAACAAACTCCACAGTCTTCAAAAAATCAAAGTTTATAGCAGAGGAATGACAAATTTCAGGAAACCAAACAATCCCAGGCAAGATAAAATCAAAAAAGGAGGGTCCCAAATTTTAAAATTTGGGAAAAAGGTTGCAGCTGCAACAATTGGTGACTACCTGGTGAACACGGATCTCTGGACAACTTCTTCTTTGAGCAACAGACTATTTTGACAATAAATACTAACATGCCGAGTTCTTCTAGATGTCTGGATTTCCCAAATGACAGATCTATGTACTTTAATCATTGATGATAGTCCAATTTAGGGATAATGGAAACCAAGATTTCAAAGTCTAGATAACTCTTTTGAGGCCAGGGATATGAGTTTCATTTTTTTACCTCTGTATCTGGGTAGTTCCTAGCTTAGACACCACAAGATCGTAACATATGGTAAACATAAATATTCGTTTGTTCCTCATTTCCATGCCATTTTTCACTTTTGTGCTTTTGGAATTTTTTGTCGTTTCTGAGTCCTCCTGTATGCCTTCTTTTTGAATTTTTCATTCATGCTCCTCTATCCATAGTGTCCTTTTGTGTGAGAGATGTATTGATTTTTAGCTCACGGACGGAGAAGAACTTTGGAAATCTTGTACTCATATGGTTCAGTACTTTGTTTTGATTCATATTACTTTCATATTACTCTTATTTTCCTTTTGGCTTTCAATTATTGGCATGGGATCATTTATATATAATATACTGTTTACCATGCTTCCTCTCCATGGGTCTTTGTTGTCACCCCCTAAGACATTTTAAATGTGAGATGGATGGAGCCTCAAAATAGTATTCCATACCTTTTGACCCTGAGTTATTTTACAAGGATTAAGTAGGACTTCAATGTGTTCATAGCCATTTAGGAAAAATGCTAAACTAGAAGAAGTTCTTTCAAATAAATCACTAGTACACAGTCTCATAATCAAAGATTTTTAGTTTATCCAGAATCCTGATGAACTCCATGCAACCAAAAGTTGTGCTTCTTTATTAAAATCGACCAAAATCTAACTAAAAACAAACAAAATAAAATCAATCCAAAACAACACAAAGTAATTAGTTTATTTATGTACAAGATAACAAAGAAATAAAAATCAACAAAAATAAGGTTTGAGAACTAAACCATTAACTGGTAAGTTCTCTTCCCACCCCTGTAGATCTTGCAACTTGTAAGTTGAGGGGCCAAGCTTGGCTATAATTTGAAAAGGGCCTACCCATAGCTGTTGAAACTTAGTGTGCTTCCCCTTTTCATCATGCAGATGATCCCACTTAAGAACCAAATCTCCTACCTCAAATTATTTGTTTCCCAGCTTTATGTTTATCAAACCAACATTTCACTACTTCCTGTTGATGCTTAAATCATTCTTTGGCTTTGGACCTAGACTCTTCCACCTTCAAAAGATTGTAGATTCTAATTTGCAGGATTTCCTTATCGGTACCTCTAGACTCCTAAGCTATTATGGAAGATGGTAACATAATGTTGGGTGGAAGAATAGCTTATTTTCCGTAAATGAGGGTTTATGGGAACACACATAAGGAATTCTTGGGTGTGACTCTATCAGCCCATAGAGCATTAGGTAATGCTAAGTGCCAACTTCTCTGATTTTCTATCATGGTTTTCTTTAGAATTCTAATCAAATTATTATTTGTAGATTCTGCCAAACCATTTCCTTGTGGGTAATAGTTTGTAGAATAATGCAACTTAATTCCTCTTTCATTAGCAAAAGCAGTTAATCTAATAGAATAAAAGTAAGTAGCATTATAAAAAACCAGGGAAATTGGAACCCCAAACTTGGTCATGATGTGATCTTGTAAAAAATCCATGACTGCATCTTCATTCACTTTGCGTAACAGAATGGCCTCGACCCATCTGGTGAAGTAGTCAGTTGCCGTCAAAATGTATTTGTGCTGAAAGGAAGAATTTTGTTTTATCTCTCCAATGATATCAATCCCCCATTGCTCGAATGGTTCTGTTATCATCACAAGCTTCAATGGTCCTGCTCCTTTGGCTTGTCTCCCAACACACCTCTAGCAGACATCACATTTTCTGACATGGGCATGCGCATCCTTGAACAGTGTGGGCCAATAATATCCAGCTCTGAGAATCTTGTGGGATGTTGTATCTCTGAAAAAATGGCCTCCAGCAGGCCCATCATGTAATTCTGTTATGACCTTCTTTGCATCTTCTTGCTCTAAGCACCCGAGAAGAACTCCATCATAATTCTTTCTAAATAATACTCCATTAATGATCTGATATGAAGATGATTTAAGGCATAATGCTCTTCGTTGTTTGGAATTCCAATGTTCTGGAAAATATCCTTCCTGAAGGTAATGAATAAGGTCTCGGTACCAGGAATCTGGAGCTGTGAATAGAGGACATACATCCACCATATGTAACTCAACTTCATTGTCCCAACTGTTTTCTTCATTGTATTTACCTTCAGCCATTAGTTTGCACAATCTTTTCCCTTTAACTATGGATGCTGGTTTTAATTCAAGGTCATATTCTTGTAAAGTTGTTACCCAGTTGCCTCTTCTTTCTCCTAATTCTTTTTGTACAAAAAGAGATCTTACAGCTGGGTGTGGAACTATTACCTTAGTCCGGTTCTTAAGTATGTATGGCCTACAATGTTTTACCACTTTGAAAACCGCATAAGCTTGTTTATCGACAGTTGGGTAATTCAATTCGGCTCCCTGCAAACCAGTGGTCATAAGTGATATGGGGTACTCATCTCCCCCATCTTCCTTTTGTGTAAGCACTGCTGCCAATGAATCATCGGATGCAAAAGTGTACAAAATAAAATCTTTTTCGAAATTTGGAATTTTGAGAGATGGTGCATGAGAAATATATGTCTTAATATTACTGAATGCATTCTTTTCCACATCATTCCATTTGAATTGTACACTTTGTTTCACCATTTTTTGCAAAGGTTTGACAATTTGAGCAAAATTTGGTACAAACCTTCACACAAAATTAATTGTCCCCATGAATGATTGCATACCTTTTTTGTTATGGGGTAAAGGGATCTGTTCTATGGCCTTAATCCTTTCTGGGTCTATGGAGATCCCTTTTTTAGAAACAACGTGACCCAGTATCTTTCCTTTTATATCCGCAAACACACATTTCTTACGATTCAGTGATATACCATATTTTTGACAACGCTCAAAAATTTGTTTTAGATGGAATGCGTGTTCTTCTATCTTCTTTGAAAATATCGTGACATCATTGAGATATACCACAACACTATAGCCAATCAAACCATGGAAATCTATATCCATGGCCCTCTAGAAAGTAGCTCCAGCATTGTTGAGTCCAAAGGGCATTCTTCTGTAAGGAAAAGTTCCCCACTTTGTTATGAATGTAGTTTTAAGTCTGTCCTCTTCAGCTACTAATACTTGATTATAGCCAGAGAATCCATCTAATAATGAAAATAATTCAGAACCTGAAACCATCTGCAATATTTGTTCCATGGGTGGGACTGGATAGTTATCCTTATCCAAAGCACGATTAAGGTTTCTGAAATCTACATAGAGCCTGATTTCTCTGGATTTTTTCCTTACTGGCACTAAATTCGAAACCCATTCTGAATGTCTGACTTTGAATATAATTTTAGCATCCAACAATTTTTTCACTTCATTCTAGATTAAAGGTTCCAGTTTTGGATGCATCTTCCTCAACAGTTGTTGATAAGGCTTGACTCCAGCTCTAATAAGGATGACATATTGTATCATCTTTGTGTCATATGTTTTAAGCTCTTCATATGTCCAGGGAAACACATCTTTGTACTGTTTGAACAAACTAATGAACTTATTTCTTTCACCTGGAGAACAACATTTTCCCAAATTTACATATCTGGGTTCAACTTCAGTTCCCAAATTTATCAGATCGAATTGTAAGGATGAGCTATGAGTCTTGACATTTGCTAGCCTTCTAAATTTGTTGTATAGATGAAACATTCACTCTAAGGTCCTGAATCCTTTAGGAATAAAGTTGTTGAATTTTAATTCAGCTTGGTGTTCTTCATCATCAATTATTGCTCCTTTGAAAGTCTCATCATTCATCAAACACTTTAAATTTTGTTGATCATCATCAAAAACTCGTAGATTGGTTATCATGTCTGAAACCGAAGGCCTGAAAAGTAATTCAATAGAACATCTGTTATTTGAAGGTACAAGCCTTGCAGCTGAGGTGGCTAACAAGTCAGCTGCTGGATTCTTTAGTCTAGGAATGGATACAATATTAAATGCATAAAAAATTGTTAGCAAATCCCGCACTTCATTCTGGTAAGATTTTAAATGAGGTGAAATGCAATGTATCTGATTTCGAATTTGATTTACAACTATTTCAGAATCCCCATACACTTTCATATTTTTTACTTTTAGTTCAATTGCTTTTCTTAGTCCCTGAACTAGTGCTTCATATTCAACTGTATTATTGGTACATTCGAACTCTAATCTCCATGAAAGAAAATGTTTATTTTTCTTTTGATCAACCAGGACACAGCCAACTCCTGATCCTTCCATTGTTTTAGATCCATAAAAAAAAAGTGTCCAAAAAATATCTACTTCTTCTGTATTTACAATACAAGCTGCATCTGAAACTAAGTCTACTATTTTACAATCAATCTCATCAGCCCATGAAAATCGAAGGGGATCGGGATGGGTGTCTGGTGTACCACTGGCTTCTTCCACTTGGTAATTTCCCGGTTCTAGTTCGATGAAGTAATTTTCCAACACAGAATTCACTGGTTCATTTTTTCCCTCCGAGTAACATTGTGCTTCATTTGAGGTTCTCTTAATATTTTTATCTGATTGGGACTTCCCTTATGAGGCAACCACATATGTGACCAGTCTGATGCAAAATATCCATCCAGCCTTGCTGACCAATATCGACTCAAAACAAGTCCATAAGCATCAGGTATGTCTGCTACTACAATATTGATGTACTAACATACATTTTCATTTGAAGATAAGCGAATCAGAATTCCATTTCCCCAATTACTTTCACAGCTGTCCTGTCTAACTGAATAACCTGCCAGGTAGATGGTTTAGGTTGTCCATTGATCTTGTTGTAGACTGAAAGTGGCATAACATTGATTGATGCCCCTGATTCTACTAAGCAGTTGTGCACATTATAGTTGAAAATCTCAAAAGTTAGGAGAAATGGTGGGGTTCTGAACTTAGACTTACCTCCCACACTTGCTTCACCAATTTCTTCTGCAGGTTGGTTGTTAGTGGGAAGCTCTTCTTTTGGTACTTCAAGTACTTTTAACAATTTTTCTTTCTGCTGAGGTACATTACACATTTCAAAGAATGAGATATTTTCCTTAGCCTTTTTAATATCTTCCACAATATCATACCCCATCTCAGGTGTTTTGAGATTCTTCTTGACATTATCAACTTGGCCTTCAATAGGCTTAACAGGCATGTTAAATCTCTTAGGATCTTGAATTGTAATGATAAATTCAGGTATTTTATCAGTTGTAGTGTTCTTCTGTACCTTCTTCATATTTTCTTGAAGTTTCTTGATCTTCGGAAGTATGGAATTGTCTTCTTTTAACAACCTCTGACTTCTGGTTGTCACATTGGTTTCTGATGTTTCTTCTTGTTTCAGAGAACCTTCCTCTTATGTATCAAACATCGAGACACAGTCCCATAAAACCAGAGCATCCTCTTCTTGTTTTTCTGTGGGTTGATTATCCTTTTGTTCCTCATTATCAGTTTCTGTTAGTTTGGAATCCAATAACTGATTCATTACCAATGTCATAGAATTTATCCATTAGGGGCATTTTTTCTCAGAATGATGTTGCTGATAAAAGGTGAAAAAATTATCCATACCTACCTCAGTTAAATTCATTGATGCAGGACTGTGTGGAGGAGGTTTAGGTTGATTGTTGTCCTCCCCCCTTTTATAGTAAGGCTTATATGCTTTATGAGATTCCTTTTCTTTTTCCAAATCTATTATTCTATTGGATAGCTTTTGCATCATCTTCACCATCCCTTCAAAATCCTGTGACCGCTCATCCTTAGGCTTAGTCAGTAATAAATGTTTCTTACCAAAATCTTTTTCTTCTGACTGCACAGGATAATCTTCTATGCTCTCCTTCTCAGCCTCTACCCTCTCAACTTCTTCATAATTTTATGAAAATGTAGGTTTGACTGACATCTTGTCAAACATGGCCAAGTTAGGCCATAGAGCTGAAGTATAGTATTCAATTAGAACTTTATCAGATGGTTTATCAGCTGCAGAATTTTTTTTTAGATAAGCAGCAAATCTTTGAGTGAAATTATGCACTTTTTCCTTTCTTTCTTTCTTTAAATCACATAACCCTTTCATTAACGCTGCATGAGTTTTCCGGATTGCATATTTACTTCTAAATATTCTCTCAAATGTGTCCCAGTCTGTGATTGAATTTGCAGGAAGAGAAAAATACCATGAGGCTGCTACTCCTTTTAGGGTATGTGGAAACAATCTGCAGACTACGTCTTCATGTTCTCCAGCCCGTAGTCCTTCTATAGCTAAGTAAAAACTTTGCAAATGATCATCTACCAGAATTTTTTCACTTGGGGTCAAACTTAGGCAACATTTTCTCAAAAGCTTGCGGCAAATCATGCAAGGGATCTTCCAGGTTCAAAGGTGACCTAGCCTTCCAAGTAGGTGGTGGATTTGGCTGGTTTGCATTTACATGAGCCATGATTCTGGGTGGAGAATGAGGTGGTGAGTGAACAGGAGTATGAACAGGTGAATAGTAAGGTGTATCTGGGCCCAACTGATTCAAAGGTTGATCAACTTCCTGTAGGGCTACTTCTACTAGTTCTTCAAGGTCCTCTACCAACACTGAATCTTCTAACCGAGGGCAATCTTTCTTCTGATATTCTCTTCTGGGTAAGACATCAATAATTGGTAATCCTTTAATCTTCTTCGCATATGCCCTAGTAAATATTCTCAGATCATCAACTACTTCGTTATATATAGAATACATATGCTCTTTACCCTTCTCTTCCGAAGTTGGTTTGGGAAACAAACTACTTTTAGAACTGTCATCGGTGGAATAATTTCGAGAAAAATGGGTTTCCTCGGCCAACCATGCACTGGCGGCTCTCCTTCTAGCACCAAAAACTATTGAGGCCTGGAAAATTGCAGGTAACAACAGTTACGGATTCTCCCCAGTAAACATTCCCAACTAGCCTGCTACTGTTTGGTATGGGGAATCAGTCCGGTTTACGGTCCGACTACCATAGGTCAAGTAACAAAATAAAAGGTTTTACCGATTACGGCCCGGTCCACCGTGTATATTTTTAGTTTTTTGAATTTAAGTATGATGTGCAAGTGCCTATCTAAAAATGCAGATTGATAGAGATAACGAGGAGTGTCACAATGTGATGCACAGGTTCTTACCTCTTGTCTTAAATCTCTTGCATCTAAATCACACACAACAAGAAACTAAAACTAACTAACTAACCAATCCCTAGGGAGAAAAAGTATTAGTTATCAATGAGTAATGTGTTTCTGTGCATGCATAAAGAAAAATTACAAATAGTTGTTACTTATTTCAGAACACATGAACATTAATAGATATATGAACAATAAGATAGCTTATTGTTTATGAAAACCTTCATTACTCATAGTGGAAATTTCACAGAATAAACTAGAGTGCATTCATAACATGAACATAGATTCAATGAGTTAGAACGATCTCATAGTTAATGGACATAAGATGAAAACGAAATAGTTCACATTCAACTGATCCATAGCACAGTATTTGAAACATTCCACCAAGCTTTCTCCAGCAGGAAACTTGTAATTCTTTATTGCAAAAGGAAATAGTTCTTCTTACAACATACTTCTCACAAATCTGTCTGGGAAAAAGTCCTTTCTACATCTAACTCTCCTATATTTATACAAAAAAACAAAAACCTTTGAACTGCCCCAAATGACCTTTGGGCTTCCCCAACGTTTCAATCCCAAAATCTTGTCTTGTAGTGAATGCTCATAAATTAAATAATATGTTACATTTCAAATTAAAATTTTAAGAGCACTTTATAAAGAGGGACCAGCTTGGTCGCTGATGTAGTTTTCCCAAGCCTGGGCCTCTGCCACGATCAATTCTGCTCAATAATCCGTTAGTCTTTTTTAGATCCCGTTGATCTTAGACCCTCACTTTCTTCTTCTCTTTTCTTCATCTCTACTTCTTCCTTTTTCTTTCTCCTATTCCATTCTTCAGCCAACTCTCTTCTACTTTGTATTTTAGATATGTCTTCTTTGCAGCAACAATCACCCTGTCCTAAACATAACAAAAAACTATATCAGTTTATTTACCTCCTCCATATGCATTCTGTAAAATAAAGTATACACAATATTAATACATGAAAGGAAAGCATGATAAGGCAAAGAAAATCCTGCAAGCTGGGTCTGAAAATCCTCTAAGTCCGTCTGCAGTTAAAAACACAACCCTAATACAAAAACTCATTATTAATCCGGACTGCATTCAAGATCATCTAACTTTTCAATAAAACATGAACCACACTATCAATAAGACTAATCATCAAATGTGAGAACCTGTACTGTGTTCTCATCGCGAAATCCCCAAATCGATAAAAAATCAAAAACCTCAGTCGCCCATGAAATAGGGTAAAAGCACACCAAATCGGCGAGAAAACCCTATCGACAGAAAAAACACTACCGGCGGATGAAATCACTAGACGTCGGGTGGATAGTGCACTAGACAGCCGCAACGACGGGCCACAAACAGACTAAGGATCCCGCGACAAAATAAAACATTGGTGAAATAAAGCACTAAATGGCGCCATAGTCATGCATCAAATATCAGAACCACTACCCACTAAACACATCGGCATCGGCGAGCAGAAGGACTATATGTTAGATGGTTAGTTCACTAAGCAGCCGCAACGGCGGAAGACATACATACTAAGGGTTCCATGGTTAAATAAAAACTGTCGGCGTTGGAAACTCTAAGCACTACGCGTTGGTGATTTAAACTTCAACACTTCCGCAGTGTCGGCACTCATGAACACTAAAAACCACTGATAGTTAAGAGTTGGAGATCGGAACCACTAATGCATCAGCAGGATAGTTCATTAGAAATCTGCAACGACGGGTGACAAACCAACTACGGGTCCCGGTAATCATGAAACCATCAGTGATCGGGAGATTTAACAACTATGTATCGACAGCTCGAGACACAAAATACTCCGCAGTATCGGAAAGACAAACAACAAGGCCTCCGAAACGGAGGCGTCATAGAAGACTAAAACTCTGACCGCTAGTCAAAAAATATTTTGATAATGAAGATAAAAACACAATCATCAAAAAATAAAAAGGTTTGAACAATAAAGGCCACGGATTCGGCGAGGATAAAAACTGTCCATCGACGACATAGAGGACTAATGCCTCGATTCCTTCATCGATTTACCTCCGATAGTGATAAAAAACCAATTCATTGAAAAATTAAAACATTAAGTGCTCAAAACACTTTCAGCTCGGCGGTGGTAAAATTAGTTCGTTTAACCTCCGAAACAGCGGTGGCATAGAGAACTAAAGCCCCAACTCAATCTTCAATAAACTTTCGATAGTGATAAAACAAAATCATTGGGAGAGCAAATGTTAAGCTCTGAAAATAAACAAACTCCACAGTCTTCAAAAAATCAAAGTTTATAGCAGAGGAATGACAAATTTCAGGAAACCGAACAATCCCAGGAAAGATAAAATAAAAAAAGGAGGGTCCAAATTTTAAAATTTGGGAAAAAGGTTGCAGCTGCAATAGAACATAAAGGGAATTTTTAATTTACATGCTATCTCTTTATTTCCTTTTACTATGAACCCTTCTGGTTGTTTCATGTAAATTTCGTTTTCTAGATCCCCATGTAAGAACGTTGTCTTCACATCCATCTGCTCCACTTCAAGATCAAAAGAAGCAACAATAGAAATAAGAAATATAATAGAAGTTAATTTTGCAACTTGAGAAAATATTTCACCAAAATCAATTCCCTCTACCTGAGAATATCGCTTTGCTACCAAGCGGGCTTTATACTTCTCCACTTTATCTTTTGCATTCAACTTCTTTTTAAACAACCATTTTCTCCCAACGATTTTTCTTCCAGCTGGTAACTAGAATAGATTCTAAGCTTCGTTTTTGTCCAATGCATCCATTTCTTCAATCATGGCCTTTTTCCAAAGATCACTATCCTCTGAATCAACAAATTCCTTCACATTTCTAGGATCACCATTAGTAATAAACAAAGGAAAATGAGATTGAAAGCCTGGAGAGGAATACCTTCCTGGTTTCCTTCTTTCTTGAGATGATCTCCTCAAAATTGGGGTATGAGTTTCTTCTTCTTCTGATTCAGCTTCTTCTGTTGAGTCAGATTCTTCACCTTCTAACTCAAACTCTACTTTATCTGGTTCCTTTTCCATTGGATTCACTTCCTGTCCAGGGACTTCTTTGACCTCTCTAAACAAAACAACTCGACTGTAAATAGTTTTCTTAGTTACAGGATTCCAAATCTTATAACCTTTCATACTATCTTCATATCCAATAAAGGTACACTTCTTATCTTTGTTATCCAACTTTCTCCTTTTCTCCTTTGGAACATGTACATAAGCATCATAACCAAAAAATTTCAGATGCCTAATAGAGGGTTTCTTACCAGTCCATACCTCTTGTGGAGTTTTATCAATCAATGCTGATGTGGGTGATCAATTTACCAAGTAACATGTTGTCTCCACTACTTCTAGCCAGACTTCTTGTCCTATCCCAACACTGCTTAGCATGCTCCTTTCCTTTTCCATCAACGTCCTATTATTCCTCTCAACAACTCAAGTTATGTTGAGGGGTGTATGGAGTAGTCTTTTTCCTTTCTATACCGCACTTCTTACAGAAGTCCTCGAATTCATTCCCGCAGAACTATCCACCATTATTTTTCCTCAACACCTTTATTTTCTTTTCTGATTGATTTTCTATAGGAGCCTTAAATTCTTCAAACTTAGCAAATACTTCAGATTTCTTTCAAAGGAAATAGATCCATGTGTTCCTTGAGAAATCGTCTATAAATGAAACATAATACACATATGTTCCTAATGATGGAACATGAACAGGTCCAAACACATCACTATGTATTAATTCTAGAATTCCCTTTTCTCTCATAGCACCATATGCAAACCTTACTCTATTTTGTTTTCCATATATGCAATGTTCACAGAAATCAAACTCCAGAGTGCAATCGGTCATACATTCAACCATACCTTTACCTTGTAATGCTCGAATTCCCTTTTCTCCAATATGCCCCAATATTTGATGCCATATCCTTGTCTTTCCTCTTGATGTAGTCAGGGTTTTGTCATCTTTACCTCCTACCTCAAGCACAATATAACTATTACATCCATCAATGATGGTTCTTCCCAATAGTTTGTACAAAGTTCCATACCGAACTCCCCTCATCAATACCACTGATCCCCGGACGATTTTGCAACCACCATCTCCACACATAGTCTTTACACCTACAACATCCATATTTCTAACATATATGAAGTTTCTTGATATATTCAGAATGTGTAGCACTCTAGGTAGAGTTCTAATCCTTCCATCCTTTATTTTTCGCTTGACTCTACCATGTCCAATGATACTGGATGGTGAATCATCTCCCAAGTACACATCTCCTCCATTATACTTTTCATATTCATAGAACCACCCCCTATGAGGGGTCATATGACATGATGCACCCGAGCCAATCATTCATATATCATGTTCTGAATTATTACCCATGGACGATAGATACACATCCCCTCCTTCTTTTGAGGATTTATTTGCCTTTGTGGAAGGGGTATCGTCATATCCCTTTGCTTTCTCAACATTCTTAGATCTGCAATCGTTTTTATAGTTCCCAACTTTACCGCATTTCCAAAACTTCCTTATTATTTTTTCTGGGGATTTAGATCTACCCTTAGATTTAGATCTCCCCCCAGATCCTTCATTTTTTGTTTCTCTCCTAGGGGCGACCTCTCACAGATAAGGCATCCATGCTATGATTATCCATGGTTTTCCGCTTCATCACTTTTGAAAGTAGGAATGATACTATTTCATCAAATTTTAAGGTCGCGTGGTTGTAACTACATATTGAAATAATTAGGTTGTCCAAGGAATCTAGAAAATAACACAATTTTGTAATACATTTATCTTCTTCAGCCATTTTAATACCAACATAGATTTTTGACTTACCAGAGTATTGTAGACATTTAGATGCTCTGTTACTGTGTCATTTTCATCCATTTTGAGGTGAAACAATTTCTTTTGCAAAAACAACTCGTTCACAAGCGATTTTGATGGATACAAACTCCCTAGTTTTTCCCAAATCTTTACTACACAATCACCAGATACGTTCAACAACACTGATCCTGATAAGCACAATCGTATTGTACTCCTCATCCTTCTTTCTAATTTATCCCATTAATCTTGTGACATTGCAGTGAGTTTAGTACCTGGATCCACAACAATACACAGTTCCTGGTCTACAAGAAGATCCTCCATTTTGAGCTTCCATAACTCAAAATCCTAGCCATTACATTTCTCGATCTCAATTCTCAAACCGCTCGACATTCTCTTTCAATGCACAAATCAACATTGCAAAGATATATCAACTGCATCGAACCCTCAACAACAAATGCGTCTCCCGATGCTAATAATCGAGCTCTGATACCACATGTTAGTTTTAAACCTATGCATAGAAGCAAATCATACAAATTATTTTAAGCAAAATAGATATTACACAATAGCATTCACACATAAACACATATATTTACCCTCGAAACCCTCAACCGGGAAAACTATCAAACCTTGGAGCCTCACCTCCTATTTTCTCATTATCATCAAGAATCCTCACAATATAAAATATAGGTATTCAGCAACATTCAATACCCTAATATTTTAACCTGGATTATAAAATAGACTCCAGTCCCTTAACTGGGATTAAGTTACATATTTTTAGAAAATTCCCCAAAATAGCCAAAAATAGCTAAAATTTTTGGCTTGCTTGCACTCACATCAGAAATGTCCTAACAACTATTTTCATGAAGGTGCCGACAGGAATCGTCAGACGTAGTACTGACATGCGCACCTCCCATCCACATGCACATGCAAAGAATATAACATATACCCAACATTCTCCCACTTGTTGTTTCCTTTTCATAGCAATTACTCATGTACTCATAAAGTCATAGGTTCAGGGCATCAATGCCCACAGATTCTCTACATCGAGAGAAATTATTTAAACTAATAGACTTTGTTAATGAGTTTACAACATTTTTCAAGGTGCCAACCTTCTCCAGCAACACCTTCTTGTCTTCAAACATATCTCTCACAAAGTGATATTACACATCAATATGCTTTGTCTTAGCATGATGAGCGGGGTTCTTTGCCAAGAATATTGCACTTTGGCTATCACAATCTACCATTACAACTTTCTGTACAAACCCAATACCTAAACATAATCTTTGCAACCATACAACTTCTTTGCTTGTATGAGTGGCTGCCATGTATTCAACTTATGTAGTTGAGAGTGCAACTACATCTTGTCTCTTTCTCATCCAACTGATAGCTCCTCCAAATAAGTTAAACACATACCCACTTGTATATCTTATGTGATCAACATCTCCAGCCTAGTCCACATCAACAAATACATGTACATTTATTACTCTGTCTAGTTTAGGTCTTCCTTGGTTGCATATTGCATAATCTGTGGTGCCACGTAAATATCTGAAGACCCTCTTTATAGTTTTCCAATGCTCCTTTCCTAGTTTTGACATGTATCTGCTCAAAACTCCCACCGCATGAGCAATTTTTGGTCTACTAAATACCATTTCATACATCGAACTACCAACTACACTCGCATATGGAACTCGTTACATGTCTTCTTCTTCCTGTGTCTTGGGACACTGCTCTATAGATAACTTTGCACCTACAGGAATAAGAACCTTGATCGACTTACTTTTCTACATGTTAAAACTATGTAGTACAGTCTCAACATATTTTCTTTGATTTAAACTGATCATCTTGTGTGCATGATATCTTGTTATCTCCATTCCCAGAATGAAGTTTGCATCACTGAGATCTTTCATATCAAATTTGGAGGAAAACTGAGACTTCATCTCCTTTATAATGATCTTTGTTGTTTCCAATCAGCAACATGTCATCAACATACTATACTATGTTAATGAAGTGATCACCAACATGTTTGGAGTATACACAGTGATCAACTTTGCTTCTCACAAACCCCAATCCAAGTATGTATGTGCCAAAATTTTGGTACCACATCCTTGGACATTGATTTGGACCATAAAAGGGACTTCTTTAGTTTACATACTATCTCTTTATTTCCTTTTACTATGGACCCTTCTGGTTGTTTCATGTATATTTCTTCTTCCAAATCCCCATGTAAGAATGTTGTATTCACATCCATCTTCTCTAATTCAAGATCAAAAGCAACAACAATAGAAATAAAAAATCTAATAGAAGTTAATTTTGCAACAATACCGCCTCAACATATTTTCTTTGATTTAAATAGATCATCTTGTGTGAATGATCTCTTCTTATCTCCATTCCTAGAATGAAGTTTGCAGCACCAAGATCTTTCATATCAAATTTGGAGTACAACTGAGACTTCACCTCCTTTATAACATCTTTGTTGTTTCCAATCAGCAACATGTCATCAACATACAATACTATGTTAATGAACTAATACTATGTTAATGAGATGATCACCAACTTGTTTGGACTATACACACTTATCAACTTTTCTATTCACAAACCCCAATCCAAGTGTGTATGTGTCAAACTTTGGTACCACATCCTTGTAAAAGACATTCTCTGCTATCTATTGTTATACTAAGGAATATTTGTTGTGGTTCTCTCTCTCAGTGTTTTAGAGTATTTCCCTAGGGTACACTATGTTATGTCTGAATGTGTATTCTTATGATTGCTCATTGATTTTCAAATACTTAGTAATTCCACAATGAAGATTAAAAGGTCAAAATTCAACACTTTCCACTTCTAATTATGGGTTAGAGTGTAGAGTGAAAGATTTTCCATGTAGATTATTGTAACAAGTTTTCATGGGCGGTTTAAACCCTTTGTGATTTTATTAAAGATAGAAAAATTGCTATGATTTGTAATCATTGTATTGAATATAAATTGCAGCTGCTTGTTGGTGGTGGTGTTTGTTACATGTACTTTGATTTCAAGACCCTGTTTTACATGATTATTTGGTATCAAACCAAGTTATAGATGCATTGTTGGTGACGACTATTCTATTAAAGAGAATAATTCAGAGAATGGTTGAATAGGAAGAAGTTCCATCATCGGATAAAGTTGAGGATAATTTCTTTTATTGGTAGTTGTAGAATATTTATCAAGGCAGGAGTTAGGAACCTTAGTGGATAAGATGTTTCATTATTGGGATAAAACAAAAATAATGAAAATAGTTACATAAATAGACATTTGATAAGGGGAAGAGAGGTGAAGACAAATTGCAAAAGTGTGGTTTCACAAAGTATGCAAGAAAATACTGTAAAAAGAACACTACAAAGATTGTATTATGGGTTTAACTGGAAGCTCATGGATTGGAAGACAACACATTGATGATGAACAAGGTGAGAAGAGAAATGTAAAAGATAAGGTTTGAATGAGTGGAATACTTAGATAAGGCTCAACACAATAAGAAGCCAAAGAAATGGCTTGTGAGAATGAAGGTGAGTAGGAATAAGTGCCCACTGAAGGCACAACAATTTGTATTAGAAGATGGGAGGAAATTACTAAGAACACATTAAAATACAAGAGAGTAAAGTAAATTGAAGCAAAGAAGAACCCCAAATAATGGAATTAATGGGTGATGAGAGGCATCAATTAGAAATGAATCCAATAGAGCTTGAGTGTTGTATATTCATTATATTCTTTGCAGGTAGACATAGTCACATCCTTTTAGGTGTTCGAGGGTGATCCCCTGAATCAAGGGGGTCTAATAGGGATGCCTCCTTTGTTGGTGGGGCATGGGTGGTTAGTATCCCTTGTATTCAAGGGTTTGGGGGTAAACCCCTTGCTGAAGTTTGTATGGTCCATTACATGTTATTTCATCCAATGGTTTCATCCCATTGTAAAGGAATTATGGTCAAGGAATTAGGGTCGTAATGTAATTTAGGTTAACAAATTAGGGTTTTAGATGCTATGAATATTGTATTGTAAATAGTGAAGATAATATAATGAGACTGAGAGAGGAGAAGCTCTTAGTTAGATTGATTTTATTGATTAAGGGTTTTTGGGTAAAACTTTGTGTACTATGTGTGCATCATTGTTATTCTTGTGTTTTAGATTTTATTGTTATTGATTTTATTGCACAAGTTTATCAAACTCACAATTAAGGAATATCTCCACTTTTAGGTGGAGATAATGGAGAATGTACAAACAAGTAGTGGAATACATGCCTAAATAGGAGACAAAACTTGAACTTGTAGCAAAATATGTGCAAGAGATATTGGAGTGGAATCCAAGTGGAGTGATGCGAAGCACCATTGTCAAAGGTGCCTTTGGGGGTTCATGATTTCCCTAAAACACCAAATGTTGATTTTGTTATAGTTATGGATGAATGCATAATACAAGATGAGGAGACTTTAGAAGAAGTTCTTGGCATGGAGATAGACGCAAAAAATAAAGAAGATGATGCAATGATTGGTTTGAATATCCATGGAAAAATTGTAAAAGAAGATTCAACAATGAAGCAAAGTAGTAGAATACGCCATAAGATGAGAGAAAGGAATATGGAGATGTCAAAACTAGTGAAACAATGGACAAATCAAGAGATGTTGGAGAAGATAACAAAGTGAAGCTTGAGGAAGGGAAGGTTGATGTGGACATGATTAAGGAGCATATCCAATAAGAAACAATTGGAGGTGAATGAATAGATCATATAAAATATTTATAACAAGAATGTTACAATTGTAAAATTGGGGAGATTGCAACCAAGAAGGAAGATGAGAAACAATTGGAGCAATGAGCACTAATAATAGTGCATCGAGAAGTAAGGTGTTATGAGTTGGAATTATCATATGTTATACAAGTAATGTCGAATACAAATAAAGAAATGATTATAGCATTGAACGAAGGTGTGTAGTCTCACCTATAATCGAAGGTTTAAGAGCCAAGGAGTAAAATGAAGAAGAAGGATGTTGGATGAAGAGGGTTGAGTAATTATGATAGCTATAGAGTTTTGAATAAAATAAAGAAGAAAATGAAGAAGACCAAACTATATGTAGTTACTGATCCATCAACAATCCTTTGAGCAAGAATTTCATTTATTTTCAACTAGGATAATATGAAGTTGGACCATCCTTGTGGTTTTGGAAATATTTTTAAATAAAATAAAGTTCTTTAAGTTTCTATTTTGGTGAAATTTATTTATTTCATTTCACCTTTTCATGTTTAAGAAATGACACAAGTTAGGATTTTATCCTAGCACAACCTTAAACCTTCATTTTGGATTTAAAATTTAGATGTTATAGAGGATGTATTCCTTTACCTACCTAAGAAATTATATTGTACTATATTAAGTTTGAGGATTTAACGTAATCTCCATATCAAATGTGCATGAAAGCATAGGTTCTATTCCATTAGTAGTGACAAAAATCCAATGTTTAACCCAACATTGCCTCAAATATTCAGGCTATTTGGATTTGAAACTTGGTTATGTTATAAATGAACTATTTTATTTAAACCAAGAGTGAATATTTCATATATTAATAAAAATAAAAAGAGTCAATGGACTCATTGCATAGCTTGTGAATACACAGTTTGAAGCATATTTTAATCCAAAATTGGACAAAGATAAGGCCCGTGTCCAAAATGCTAGTTCTAAATTGTCCATATATAGCTAATATATTCTATCAATACGTATTATGATTGGTGTATTAGTGAACAAACTGGCCTGGCAATAGGGAAAATTTGCAAAACACAACTAAAGTACATAGATTTAAGAAAATCCATAATATATAGGTTTACTCTGGCTTACTATTGAGGCTAATAAAGAAGGATATTGGTGTCCTTTGTGCAATGTTTCCAACCACACTGTATCCTCCTCCATGGTAGCCACTTGGGGTGTGCCAACTTATGCTTCAAGATAAATGGAATTCCTTAATTTCTCAAACTTGGTCTTTGCCTCAATTTTAAATACATAACTTTGTTGTAATTATTTAACCCTTGTAGTTTCTTCCTCTTACTTCTCCATTTGGATTTTCTCATCAATCTCCAAGAATACCAATTTTATTTTATGCTTCATACTTTGAAATTTCGTGAAAGTTAGTTACAATCTGTGAATTTCTTTCATCTCTCTATATTGTGTGTTTCCCCATCTTTCCTCAAATTGTCCCATTTACTCACAACCAAAGTAATGTTCCCTTGACATCACAATGTTTTTCACTTACCTAGATAGTCCTATTCATACCAACGTGCTCACATAATGCGCATATTTTGGGATGATTGGGTGGCATTTCCATTGGCACTACAACCCTTTCTTTTGAACCAACAATTTTCATAGTGAAATCTTGATAGCCTAATACCAATCCAAAATAACTAGAGAAAAGACCTATATAAAAATTCAAAGAGCTATTAAGAATGTTGAGAGTTACCTTAACACTGTCTGTTACTCTGATTCTATAGTTTGCAAGCGAGTCAAGATCGACCTTGATGATATTCACCATGGATAATTTTAAGAACACCCCCGGAATTTATATGTATAATAAATGGGAGAATCTACCTAATGTATAGGAAGAATTGAAGGCTATTTTATCAATAATATAATATGTATATATAATTTTTAGGCTAATCTTTCATTCTATTATAGAATATTCTAAAATATTGGTGAATCTTTCACTAAACTATAAGATATTGTAAAAACCTGCCAAATATTTCATCAAATTATAAAATATTGTAATGTATTGGTGAATATTTTGCTAAAAAGATTCATCTTTTGATTCTGTAGATTACTAAGGTAGTGCAATAGAAGAGCATATACTAGATCTTGAATCTCTAAACTCCTACACCCTCAATTGAACAAATGCATTTATGAGGAGAGGAGGGATTTATTTATACATTTCACAAGCAATATTGGGTCACTCACAACTAGAGGTGTTGGTGAAGTACAACTACACTAACTAGTTTCATGAAAAGTGCGGACTCCACTTTTTATCTCGTATTTTAATGGTCCAATGGAGACGTGGGACCCAAATCTTGACATACCAACAAACTGATAGAATTGAACACTTTGCAATATGGAGTGATTATCGATACCCACAACCTTAATATAGTGTATGAATTCTCAATTAGCTTATTTTCCAAATCTCTCATTTTTAAGCTATTGTTTAAGAAAAAATCAACCTGCTTATCTCTTTATAGATATGAATGTCGCTTTTTCCTTTCTTTTGTTGACAATCAAAATATGAATTATGTCACTTGATTTACAATTTTTAGAGTTAGAAACTTGCAATGGTTATTATAAATAAGAACGTACAATAACAAGAAGAGAAATCACATTAATGCATCATCACACATATCATTAGAAATACTTTGTGAAAGACTATTTTTTCTCAGATAAACTAAGGAAGTGTTTGTATCAATGTACTTGAAATTTTTCTATTTGAAAAAAAATGTCCTTGAAATTTTTGAAAGCATGCAAAATGTGGTAACTTTGTTTTATCACCCTCATTGAATGCAAAAGACTAGATATCAAATAGCATAATGTCTACATCTCAGGTCAAACATGCCCTGTACATATTGTCAAGATTATTCAAACAACTAAGAGTGGGGTGAATCAGTGATTTCTAAGCTTAAACAATGTCCATTTAAAAAAAAATTATTATTATTGTTCACAAATTTATAGTCATGATGATGAAACAAGTATAAAGAAAGGAATGATAATCATCAATCACACACATGATAGAGACATTGACAAATATCCACGAGGAAATCAACAAAAGACTTTCTTCTTAGGATGTCAAGCAGATCCAAAGTATTTACATCATCTTTGATTGAGTACCTACTCAAGCAAGGTTGCAACCTCTGTTTACAAGTTCCTACTTGCAAAGAGAACCAACCCTCGTGTTTTTCTAGCACCCACTAGAAAAAAGGATTCTCCAACTACTACTAACTAGAAGTGCCCACTTCCACTTGTATAGGCTCCAACTTGTACAGAGAAGACTATAGGTTTTCCTTAGAACCACCCTACCACCCTTATTCCCTAGATTTAAACTTGTTCAATACAATATGCTGAAAACCAGATATAGTGTCACATACCCCAAATTGCAATTTTTTTTAATGTTTTAGGATACATTATGTTTTAATTTTCTTATAAAGTTTGTAATTAATGAACAAGTGGGGTCAAGGATAATTGCATTTAATTGATGAATACTTTATTATTAAATAAATGAAATATGAGACAACAAGTTAAGGAGGCTATTGAATGAGTGTTTTACCGGCCACTTGGTGGAATAGGATGGGTTGAGAGCATATTGACACTTGGCAGCATCCTCAAACTACTTCTAGTTGTTGCAGGAGGAAAATTCCCTATTTTTGTGGTCACATTCCCTAAGAAAGTGGAACAAGAGAAGGTGGATCATTAAGTGAAAACTGACCCAAAATACCTAGGCATGCTGATAAAAACTTCCCATTGAATTCAGCTGGGGTTGCTCATTCTTCACTTGTGAAATTTCTGAGTGAAATTAGTGCATAAGAAATTATATGGAGGGGACAAGAAGAATTTTTTGAGTGAAAAGTGTTGAAGTTCTAAACTAGTGCAGCTGATTTGAGTTGAGTTCTTACTGCTATAGGCAGAAAGATTACTATTGATTACTCTGTGGATTTGCAGAGGTTTCTAAACCAGTTCTCTCACCCAGTGCTTTCAACCAGGTAGACCAGTAGACATGCTCGAGGGTCGGAAGATTTGCAGTTCAACTATGTTGAGGAATTGGTTGGGAGGAACGGGCTCTTTAAGTTGTTGTCTCCTCTGCTATATTTCTAGGTTCTACATTTATTTCTAATTTCTCTATGCAAGCTTAGGAACAAGAATGAATGAATTTAGGAAGTAATCCATTTATATGTCTGTTTCATCTGTTATTAAAATTACTTGGAGAAAATATTTTACTGTTGAAAGATAGATGAATTATGGATTAGATATGGATTAGAATGAATGATTAGTGTTAATTTCAAATTTACTGATGAATAAAATAACTAATTGTATTTTTCCACACCTTCAAGAAGGTAGTACTCTAGTACAATAGGTGAGATTAACTTCTGATGAATAAAACAAATCAAGAATGTAGAATTATATTTATTTACTTTATACATATTCCTTATAGGAATGTTCAGAAGTTTCCTTAGTTAGAATACATTTGTTAAAAAGATAAACAAGAACTATCATAAAGGAAGCTCTTTTAAAAACCAGTACACAGTTGGTATAACTGTGTTCTTTTTAACACGGTAATTAATTACTAGCTATAAGCTTAGTTTATTATAAATATACATAGTTATTAAATATTAGAGGAACAGAAAAAAAAAACATAAGCAGGAGTAATTAATAAACAATAAACTGAAGTATAGTAATCACTTAGGTTTGGCAATAACATCTAAGCAATTTTTATTAATACTGTAAGTAAACATCAATAATAAGCACATTATAGTTAAACAATAATAATACAGGGTTTTAAATTAAAATAAAAATTACACAGAAATTAGTATTAAAACTATTTATTAATAATAAACTAAAATAATATAAGAAAAGAAAAAATTAAATATTCCCAATCCAAATACACAGTAGAGCTCGAGTTGTATTAACAAACCCTTCTCTTTTCATTATTTTCTTAAACAAATCTTTCTATTGATAGAGAAGAACTTAGAATTAGTTTTAATACTAATATCCTAAAGAATTCCCTCCTTCTAATAAAAATTGAAATTATGGACTTAAACTGCAACAAAATCTCTTCCATATTCTTTTAACCATCCATTTATCAAACATAAGTATTTTTAACACTAAAGTATTTCCATTAATTTAAAACTTAAACAAAACTGAAATTTATCCAACACAGGAAACCCCACAGTCTGCCATTGACTTCTTTTAAACCACAGTTTGTTTCCGAACAAATGATATCCAACACAGTAAAGCCTTCAGAGCTTAATCAAAATGTAAGAGATTTTAAAACCTATTTAAAACATAATTAAAATCCCACAAAAGTCACGACCTTAAGGCCTTTCCAAAAAAATTACCGTGGATAAATAGAGTTATGGCCAATGGCACTTCAAGTATTTGTTCAAAACAACCCTCATCTATCCAAAATTTATGTCAATAAAACAAGCCATAGTCATTCGGCCTTCCCATACAGAGTGATATACAATGTAGCCACGAAGTTCGAATCACGGTGAAATAGATACAACCAAACCCCACATTTAATCGTAGAAGGAACCTCAGATAAGAACCGAGGCTTACCGGTGGGTTGTGAAGCGTGGAGACCTTTCTCCCAAAGTATTTTATGCCACCCATATCCTAGAAACACTTGTAGAAAATCCTGCATTGTAAAATAGAGAAATTTTAAGCCTTTATTTGAAAGAAAACCCAGTATTAAGAAGTAAAACTTACTCTAAATGAAAACAAAGAAATAATGACTTTACCTAGAGAATTTCAGCCTTGGCCGCACAGTATTGTACTGGTTTTGCATAGTAAAACCTAAGTGAAGAATACTTCTTACCCTAATAATTGAGCAGAAGAAATGCCTAGAAGCTCAACGAGGTAAGAAGTCACAGTAAAAGTTGAACTAAAACTTCTCACTGTCATGCAAAAACCACAAGGTAAGATGTGAGTTTAAAAACCAGGAACCACTGCTACCAAACGAAGGTATTAACTTGGCTATTAGGAGGAATAGATTAAACACTGAGTTAGACAGTAGCATTACAGGCCGTCACCCTAAAAAATGAAGCAATGGCATCCAAAGCCATGAGACCATGAGCCAACGACACTCTCAACAGCAACAAATGATAGAGTAAAATGTGAGATTTTAGGGTTTTTGAGTCTTATATAGTGAGGATTAACCAAGTCAAAACCCTATCAATTCACCAATGACCATGTGGAGTTCACTTTGATTTTAATATTTTGGGTTTTACTCTATAGTTTCGAGAGACCCTTGTTGTTCAGGAATAAACACCCTTGTAACCTAGGGTTTGGGGTTACCAACTTACTTCTAAAACTTGTAGACAATCAGCTTTAAAGTACAGAAAGGAAATAGGAAGAAATGTTGGACTCACTCGATAACCGATGGTTGATCCAAACTTTATCTTCTCCCGCTCTGCTTCTCTCCAAAGCTTTCAGAGATGCACCTCCTTCACATGCAAAGAGCAAATTCTTCAAGTACAATCTCATACATGTATATATGACAGGTTAGATAAACAACATATAGAGTGCTTAATCAAATATATTCATCAACCATGATACATGAAAGAGACTCAACACAAAGTTGGAAGAAGAATTCTCTTTATTAACAATTAGTGAATGAGACAAGTGTACAACCCAACGCCTGAGACAAGGACTCCTCTGCAACCAAAGGAATCTAAAGACTTCTGAAAATATACCACCAGCATAACTTTGCTCTCCAAATGTGATTTTATTAATGCCCTCCCCAAGGCCTCTATTTATACTTTGGGAAATAGAGCAGTTTTGAAGGTTGAGGAGGTTGAGATGGTTAATGATTAGGCCTCAACTAATCTCCATTAATCGTGTTTTATTATTTTTAATGTTGAATGGATGTGTATGCGACTATTGATACTGGAAGCCCACGTATGACACATGAGTTTCTTTAAGGGAAACCCGCGTATAGATCTGTATGCAGGTTGCAATGGGAATAGTCACGTATAGTACGCGGGTTGTCAACAAACATAGTCGCGTATGTACGCGAGTTTCAATGGAGATAGTTGCGTACGACAATCAACACATAGAAAGATAAAATGGCAAGCTGGTTGCAGGGTAAATGCATCTCATGTCATGCCCATCTATAGTGTTTAGGAAAACTTCAATCCTATAGTGTCCATTTCTGTACCAACATATGGAAAGTCGGCACTCAGATGGAGAAGTGCCATTTGGCTTGATAACAAATGCCCCCTAATGTGTGAGGTCAGAGGGAAGCGACGACTGAAATACATTATAATCATTATCTTTGGAGAACTTAGAAATCCAATGGAGCAGAGGTAGTACCTGAAACAAATACATAATAATGTCATATACAAAGTCATATCTGAGGATGCTATGTCAATATACTGGAACTCTAGCTCCTTTACAATATCTGAGTAAATCATATAGTACGGGTACAAGACCACATATATTACAAAGGTGGATCAAAGCCACAATATACAATAATGATGAGTCTTCAAAGATCTGGAAGCTGTGTAAATAGGTACAACATATTCAGTCCATAAATAGGAAACTGAGGTCTTCATAAAAAATCCCAAAGAACCAGTACAATCCAAGCCACGTGAATAAATGTAAGTTGAAGTCGAACATGGAGTGGATTCAATAGATTGTCAATCAACAGGTGATAATCGACAACTGAAGCAAAGGAATTCACCAATAATGAAAGTGAATCTTGAGGTACGATCGTCAAAACTCTAGGTCTTTGTCGTCAGGAAGTGCTGATGTGGAACCATACTGTGATAAGGAAGGCAATAGATCCTCCAACAGATCACAAGAGTGACTAGGAACTGGGTAAAGGAAGGGAGACACAAGTAATAACAGATACAACAATGATGGGATCAGGATATAGATCAGACATTGGGTTAAGTCCTTGAACAATGAGCATGACATAGAGATGACCCAAGGCAGCTTTTAACTTTATAGATAGAACAACTAGACATTAGAGGAAATTTCAACTCAAAATGGGCCTTTTAACTTTTATTCAAATTCCATGTCATAATGTGTTAGCCAATGAAATTGCTTTAAATTTGAAATACCGTATAGGTCTTAAACACTTTTTTAATATAAATTTGGGGATAGGTATCATAAAAAAAACTACTTTTTTTGTTTGTATTTTTGACATATCTCCCTATGTTTTTACTCAAATTTTGATCGGGAGATGTCGTTGGATGCAGAATTAATTTCCGCATCCAACGAGTACCCACTCAGCATACTTTTGATGGACCTTGCTACCCCAAAAACAAGAAATACCTAAAAAAATGGAATGATGATGTCACCACTCCATTTTTTCAGGTATTTCTTGTTTTTGGGGTAGCGGGGTCCATCAAAAGTATGCCGAGTGGGTACTCGTTGGATGAAGAATTTAATTTCACATCCAACGAGCTCTCCCGATTGAAATTTGAGTAAAAACACAGGGAGATATGTCAAAAATACAAACAAAAAAGTAGTTTTTTTCTTTTCTTTCTCCAAAATTAATAAATATTATTTTATTATTTTAACTATTATGTTATTAGTTCATTTTAGGAGGCCCATTTTGAGTTGAAATTTCCTCTAATGCTTATCTGTCATGTAGGAGACAAGATCAGATTCCCCAGGTGGAACTGACAAGAGGAGGAGTAAGAAACTCAAAGTAATAGCTGAACTGAAAGTGAACACTGAGACATGAGTATCAGAAAAGATAGAGAGTGCTATGTTCAAGGATGATATGCTGCCACTAACTGAAAACCAAAAAGAAAACTTTTTCCTTACCTTCCCTGTTAAATTTTAATGAGTCTAGGAAAGTCAACTTGAGTCTCTCTTCATTTTTGACAAGCTTGAAGAGAAGAGGAAATAGTGCTTGATAGTGTCACTGATTTGTGGATTTTACGAGCTTGAACTAGTACATGCTCAACAGTGTTTTCATAGTTTAGAAAGTCTGAAAACTCCAAAGGAGACTCCAGGGGGGTCCTTTTTCGTCCAATTTAGTCTCCTGAGGCCGAAAAAGTATAAAACATACCACAGAAGAACTCTCTTAGCTTCCGAAGAAGTAAGGCACACCTTTTTCATATTTAGTCAAGAAGGTCCAAAAAAGGTTAAATTACCACCTACCCAACGCTCCTTCAAAAGCAGCATATAGCCTGCATTTTACGAGTGTGAAGGAAGGCAAGATCACTCAGAAAGATCCATTTGATTACGAGAAATGGGGCTTACAACAATAAACATGATTCTTTGTTCTTTAGGGTTTAATGAGCATGAAAAAGACATAAAGTACACTCGAAATCTTTTTCATGTTTAGGTCCAGAGCTCGAAAAAAAGAGAACTAAGCTCATACCAGGGGTTCCTTTTCCGTAAGTTTAGTCTCTCAGGTCCGAAAAAGTGATAAACCTATGCCTGAGAATACTCTTCTCAATTCTGAAGAAAAGAGAGTGTTCCTTTCTCGTATTATTCCACATGGTCCAAGAAAGTGATAACCTACCACCAATATGGATGCCCATTCACATATTCTTAACGAGACTGAATAGACAAGTTTACTCGACATTCAAGTCTATTTTGAGGAGTTAGACCTGAGCCTAAAGAAACTCAATATCTTTCCCGTGAATTTTTAACAAGTCCGGAAAAGTCAACTTGTGACCTCCTTACTATTTTTAACAAGCTCGAAAGAGAGCAGAAAGAATTCTCTAAATGCGAGGAGACGAGTGTCAGGGGCAAGCGAAACTAGTTCCAAGTGTGAGGAACAAACCTATGCATAATGTAAGGAACATGAGTAGGATAAAGACACTTAGGGAATGTCTCCTCAAGGTAAAGGGTGTCAAGTTTCAAAGGAAAAATGATACAAATCTTAGCGATGATGAGAACAAAGATGAGGGCTTATAAAACGAGCAAAAAGTGTGGAAGCTGGCATTAGGCTCATAAGCGCGAGCAAGGCACATGCAAATGCATTTATAGCTTGAACAACAAGACGAGGAAAGTAAAAAGTTGTGAATCCAACTAAGAATCCTATCTCCAAGAAACAACAACATCAGGATCATATTCAGAAGAAAAGATCCGATGCTGGTCACTTTGGCAGAAAAACATGTGATTTTTCTATCTTATAAAAAAGGGAAAGTCAAGGTAGAATCAACGAAGAAGATTCTATAGAGCCAAGGCTAAAGGGTTTATAATCACTAAGATCAAGCTCAAAAGGAGAGAAAAAATCAACAGGGGAGATAGAGTCTGCAGGAACAAACTCAATATCACATGAGTTGAAAAAGTCATAAGAAAAATCAAGCTCATTAGGATCACTGACTTGCTTTTCAAAGGAAGAGTCAAAAGACTCGACAAGACCAACATAAGATCAAAGGTCAGGCTTACTAGGAAAATCAGGGTTAGACTTAGTCACAACTGAACTAACATCCAACATTAGATCAAACTATATCAAAGACTCTAGGAAGACTTCATCCGAAGGAAGGAGATCATCCGAGATAGGACACATGGCTAAACTTTCAAATAGATTGACAAAGTGGAGAGCGAGCTCCACAGTTTGTATAATATGACTCACCTGGTCAACTACTGGGACTAAGTCCCAAGAAGGTAAGCATGAAAACAGATGCTGCTTCTCAGTAGCAATTGAACGCAAAGGACATGAGGCCACATAGCTCACCTGTGGCAGGGTAATGTCTATAGAAACACTAGGAATTAAAAAAGGAAAGACCTCGTCTCTAGTTGGGTCAGGAGACAGATTAAGAAAATCCAACTGATCAATAGTGACAATTTCTTTGCCATGATTAAAGTACATCAGACGAAAGAATGTTGACACCACAACTTGCATGGCATAGATATAATCACGTCCAAGGAGCATATTGAAGTCCAAGGGGTCTTCTATCACCATGAAGTCAAATAAGACGGTCTTCCCACCCAAAATAACAGGTGTTTGAGAAAGAATTCCCAAGGCTATACTAGTTCTTCTATCAAACGCCAGTAACTGACTAGAGGTCGACACAAGGCTAGGAGATCCCATGCCTCGCCAAGCACGAGCAAACAAGATACTAAATGAGGCTCCTTCATCAACAATACAACGAGCAATCATGTATAATTCAACTTTGACCTTTATCTGGAAAGGTGCATAAGAAGGAAGGCACGGCTCAACTAGGCTATCCCAAATAAAGGAAGCAATCCAAGAGCTTGGTGGGGGTTGATCTGAAGTGAGTTCAGTTCCCCCTTGTTCAGTAAGTTCTGAACTGGCAGTGAAGAAAATGTGACTAGCAGACACTTCACTCTCCAAAGGAAGAGTGGGATTGATCGACAATGGAATCGATTCAACCGCTTCGTGAAATTCACTCTCCAATTTAGGGAGAGTGGTATTGACCAAAGATGAGATTGGTTCAATCACATCAAGATCACTCTCCGAAAGAAGAGTGGGATCGACCAAAGCTGAGATTGGTTCAACCACTTGATCAACTAAAGGTTGAGTAGGTTGTTGAGAAACTATAGGTTGTTCAGAAGAAGGAAATTATTGAGTCTTAGACCACACTCTTCACACCTCTGCGATAGCAGAGCACTGGTGAGTAAGATGATCTCCCTCACATAGCTTACAAGAGAACTTAAGTTTGCACTTTGAATGACCAGTTTTCTCAATGATGTCAACATGACTAGAAGTGGCTGACTGTTTGCTCTCAACATGATCTACAGAGGTTGAGATTTCCCCCCCAGCATGACCACCAGAGGCTGGGTAACTGGGTCCAACCTGACTAAGAGAGGTTGGTTGTTGAAAAGCTTCAGAATGTTCAAAAACAGGATGACCATGAAACCAAACTCTTTGCACCTCCGTGATAGAAGGACATTTATAAGTAAGGTGGTCTCCCTCACAAAGCTTATAAGGAAACTTGGGCTTGTGTTTTGAATGGGTATTCTTTTCAAAAGTGTCAACATGACTCGCAATGGTTGATTGTTTGTCTTCAGCATGAACTACAGAGGCTGAGAGACTGCCCCCAGCATGACCAACAGAGGTTGGGTGGATGGATCCAACATGACTTGCAGAGGTTGGATGGAGAGGTTCAACTTGAACATCAAAGGTTGAACGGGTGCCCTCAGCATGAACTGCAGAGGCTGAGTGACTGGATCCAATGTGACCTGGAAAGGTTGGGAGGATCCCACCAACATGATCAATAGAGGTTGGATGGTGAAGATCAACTTGACTTGCAAAGGTTGAGTGCTTAGATACAACATGACCTATAGAGGATGGATGGGTGCCCCCAGCATGAACTACAGAGGCTGAGTGGTGAGGTTCAACTTGGCTTGTAGAGGTTGAATTGGTACTTGCTTTCTTATGTGCCTTCTTCATATTCCTCCTTCTTTTACTCCTTTTAAACTGTTGGTTACTAGTATTAGTACTTTCACCGCATTAGGTAGAAGGAGGAGGAGAATCAACTACCTGTGAAGGGGAAGTAGTGTTTTGATGCCCTTGATATAAGGAGATTACTTGAGAAGCATCAAGAGCATTTAGGATAGTTGGAGTGGAAAATAACCACACTGGTAGCCCTAGGGTGAATCCAGGTAGATTTAGGGTGGCCATCAAAGGAACACCAACATTCCCCGTGAGAGGAATAGTACAAGGAGTTCCCAGCATCGGGATCTCTTGGTTGGTGTTCAAAGGGGTGTTAGCCATATTTTCAAATAAGGAGACAAATTCCAAGGTCAACACGAAACCAAAATTACCAAGCACACACCTAAAGGCACGCTAAGTATAGACAAACCACACAACACTCACTAAAATGGCAAGCTAGTTGGAGGGTAAATGCATCTCATGTCATGCCCATCTATAGTGTTTAGGAAAACTTCAATCCTATAGTGTCTATTTGTGTACCAACATATGAAAGTCGGCACTCAGACGGAGAAGTGCCATTTGGGTTGATAACAACCCTGGTGTAGCCTGCAAACAAAAGGTAAACATAATCTTTGTTATAATTTCATTCGAAAATCACTAGATATCCTTTTTTTTTTATAATATGCTTAGCATAAAATGTAAAGGCATCATAGTTATAATCTTTGTTTTATTAGGATCTATAACTATAGACTAAAGACCATTGTAACTGATAGTAGGTTTTGGTTTTAGAATTTTTCTATAGGTAATGAATTTCCACCTTTAAAAACAAAGCAATATTACTTCACTTATAACCTTATCCGGGAGTCATTGCACTTACACTTGGTAAATACCTAGGTTTTAATAGAACTTAATATGCACAAAGCTGATAGTTTCTTTTATAATAGTCATTTCTTTATACCTAAGTTTATGAAATAATTGCTTAGGATTATACCTTTATACAAGTACATATGATCTATCTTGATAACAAGTAACATTGTAAGGTAAGATCTAGTTGCAGAACTTATCATTCTCTAGAATGCATGTATGTTTGTTTTAATCTAACATCAAAAATAAATAAATAAAATGCATGATGTATAGGTTATAGTTAAAACTAGGAAGGAAATATCTATTTCTACCTTGTGCTTGGATTTCCAAGTACTTAAGATTATAGGTAGATAAATAAGAAGAATTTTTACAGGAAAACTTAATATCTCAACTTTGAGTAACGACTTAGTAATTTCAATATATGGAAAAGATACAGATTGACGATACCTCCTTTTTGCTCAAAGCTATAAATTAAACAAATATTCTAGCATTTATTTATGCTAGTTGAGATAATTAATCTTGATCGTGAATTTGGATTAGAAAAACGTCTTACTTGTAAAAAGAAGCTATACAAGAAGCATCACTTCACTGCATTAGCTAAAAAGCTAAGTAAGCCTCAAACATGAATTGAAGTTCCTTCATGTTTACAAACAGTAAAACAAACTTTAGTACATAGTAAACAAACAAATGTTTCAGCTCATGTTACTTCAGATAATCACCTGCTAAATCTATCTTTAATATTGAATTATGAAAGCAAAATAATAAAGTATGCAGACATAGAAATTAATAAAGGAATTAGTTTTAGTTCTAGTTTAGACCTTAATATCTTAACTATTAACAGTTCAATGTCCCTCTTAAATGATGTTTGTAAACATTTATTGTTATAGGAAACATTTTAATTTTTTATGAAATTTTGGAGTATTACATGTGGTATCGGAGCACACGTTCAGACACTAGGCCTGAATGTGGCTTAACCTGCATAGACAAATAGTAAATAAAATGCATGCATACTGATTATTATTTTTTCTTTTGAAATGTTATTACCAGAGTTTTTTTTCCCTGAGCTAGAAGTGCAGGTATGGAAAGACTCGAGGAATATGTAGATGAAGAGTCCCCATTTAATGAAAAAAGTGATTCTAAAAGAGAATCGATTAAGGAATAAATAACTAACAATTCTTCATAATTATTACTAATTGTTAAAGAGTTAAGAACTAAAATGGAAACAGTTAAAAAGAGAATGAAAAGATTCTAAGAGCTCAAGAGGAGCTGAACCAGATACTGATGGAAAAATTTCAGAGTGAAGAAAAAGATAAATAGATAGGGTCCGAAAATAGGTCCTACCAGCATAAAAGTAAAAAGTCCAAACAGTATAAATTGAGAGTAGTTCATCCTCTAAAATTTATGGTGACTCATACAAGATGAATCGCCAATACACTAGTGATAGCAGTGAGGATAATTACCATTCTAGAAAAATAAAATTTAAGCCTTATGAGGAAATTTCAGGAGAATTTAAGAAGATAAAACCACCAACTTTCAACGGTGAAACTAAGAAAGGAGAGGAAGTTGAATCATGGCTGTCTAGAATGAAGAATTATTTTCAAATCTATAATTACTCTAACCAGCTAAAAGCAAGGATGGTCATTTACAACTTAACTGGAAAGGCAAATATCTAGTGGTAGGATTTAAAACGAGTAAAAGGTATTAAGGAAAAGAACATTAACTGGAGTACCTTTAAGAAATACTTTAAAAATAAGTTTCTGTCGGAACAGTATTATGAAGAGCGAGCTAAGGAATTCTATGAACTGAAGTTGAGAACTATGAACATGAAAGAATTAAACAGTATATTCTTAAGTTTACTACGTTACATGCCTTACATTGTGGATGAGAAGCCTAAGGTGCAATGGTTTCTAAGCTGTTTACCTTTTCACAATAAATACATAATTGAATATTATAATCCAAAATCCCTTGAGTAGGCTATGCGAAAGGAAATTTTTTTCCATGAGCAGAACCAAAAAAAGGAAAGCATGTCAAAATGGAAGGCTAAGAGGTCTAATAATTTTGAACATAAGAATAAATGCTTCATATCTAACCGCAATTTTAGGAATAATAACACACATAATTTTCCTAATAAGAATTTCCAAGGAAATAAAGGTAATTCACATTCAAACCCTAATGGCCCTAGAAAAAAGAACCTGCTAATAATCATAGCAACTACATTAAGAATAATGAACGTAATGAACCAGTAAAGTGTTGGGATTGTAATGGACCTCATTATGCATCAGTCTGCCCTAAAAGAAAGAAGACTATAAACAACATTCATACGGTCCAAGAGGAGATGACTGTTGATAACTTAGCAAGGGCAATGCCTAGGATCAACGCGGCACTGGAAAACAGGCAGGCTGATTATCAAACTTCCATGGTGGAAGTAGAAGATAAGCTGAATCAAACACCCATTTCTATTTTAATTGACCCAGGGGCTCGCCTGAGTTATATTTCTCCTTATTTAATAGAAAAATGAAATTTATCAGTAGCAAAGTTTGCAAAGTCATGGTTAGTTAAACTAGCTACTGGAGCAAAAAGAAAAGTGATTAGTTTTGTAAAAGATTGTACTGTAAGTATGGATTAGTTTGAAACCTATGTGAAGCTAAATGTACTTCCTTTAGGATCTTATGACATCCTAATTGGTATGGACTGGTTATAACAACATAGATTAGTTTTGAACTATTTCGATAAAACTTTTACTTGCGTAAATAATGAAGGAGAAACAGTAACCGTAACAGGAATTCCTAGGAAAACAACTATTAGACAAATCTCTGCTTTGCAATTAAAGAGAGTTGTTTAGAAGGGTTGTAAATCCTTTGTTGTAACTGTAATTAACGAATAACATATTAATAATTTAGATAAACTAAAACTGGAAGATATTCCAATCCTAAGGGGGTATTCGGATGTATTTCTGGAATAAATTCCGGGGTTGCCTCCGAAAAGGGAGTTAGAATTCACTATTGAGTTGGTACCTGGTGCAGTACCCAGCTCAAAATCCCCTTATCGGATGAATATATTAGAACTAAATGAATTAAAATCATGGCTAAAGGAACTTATTGATAAAAAGTATATAAGGCCCAGCGTGTCTCCTTGGGGAGCACCTGTTATTTTCGTTAAAAAGAAGGATGGTACTTGTTGCAGCTGCAACATTTTCTTAAAATTTAAAAAATTTCAGGACCCTCCTTTAACTCATTTTGGCTTGACTTTTGGGTTTTGGTATTCCACGGAGAGACTATTTTTATGCCAAATGTTTCACTATTTGTTTAAGTTTTACCTTGCCATTGGAAGCGTTTGATGTTCAAATCGGAAATCTAGTCATCTGCACACCCGTTGTTGCGGAGAAGTAACAAGAAACCGGGACCAATTGTTTTCTTTGATGTCTTTATTCGCTTATTTGTCTCAATCGGCTGTCGGTTGGAATCCCGTCAGGACATATAGTCGCTACGTTTTCTGCAATGGCGGATAGCGCATTTTTATTTAAACTTTTCAACTCCGCCGTTTGGTTTCATTGATCTTTGAGTTTTCGACGTCCGCCGTTGCGGCTTTGAAAAGCGTTTTATTTTCGGTGGTTTGAATTTACTTTTCCATGGAACTGAGGTTTCTTGGCTTAAGTTATGTTGGTTTTTTCTCTAATTTTTCCAGTTGCGGAACTTGATGTCTTTTATATTTCCGCCGTTGCGGCTCTTCATCCTTCTATCGTTTCGATGTTTTAATATTGCGAGCTCCAATGCAAGTATCATTTGGTTCCTCTCTGATGCCTCGGCGGTTCTCCCAACTATTTCATCGCCCGAAGTTATGGGAGGCAATGTTGATATGCTCTCCGATCTCGTGTCTTTTACCGCCTGATGATTTTCTGCCGCCGAGTAGAGTTGACCGAGGGTATATATATATATTGGGTCGGGTAGTTGATTATTTTATTGATATTTTTGGACTATCTCTGCGCTGTCATTTTCGCTCGAACCAACCAAGACTCTCGCTGTCGGTACCCTCATTCTTAGGTGGCTCCGCCGTGGAAACTCAACAGTTTTTCTCCCGCCAGCCACGCAGCAGTTCCAGGTAGGCCCTTGTACTCATCATCCCATTCCGTTCGACTGGATGTTTTAATTTCTTGTTTCTGCGGTTAGGGTTTTCACTCAGTTTCCGATCGTGACATGTATATATGTTGAGGCAAGTAGTTGTGACTGTTAATAGAAGAGTTCTTTGTAGCCTATAGAGTATTTTTCTTCTGCGGCCGTTATGGTATTTTACCTTGCACTCAATGGTTGGGGAAACCGGTGCAGACGGTCGTTACGCTGTCTGCACCAGTTTGCCCCATTTTATGTTTGGTTGTTCGTGGAAGATTTTCATGGTTTTCCTGGGGAATGACGAAGTTTTTCCACTGGTCTGGTCACCCGCATCTTTCAAACCAAGACCTCGTTGTTGTTTTCAGTCCACTGTTTAGATGCATCTGGGACAGGGAAACATCACCCATTTACTCAGCATACAAGCCACTATGGGCCCATAAATACCACAGTCACTACAGGGAGTGTGTGAGCATTTCATTATGCCATTATATACCCTTATTTTCTTAAAAGAATGTGACTGCATGTCGGAAGAGGCATTACAGGTGATTGAAGAGTATGCTAATTATTACTTGACTGAGGATGGGCTCTATTTCATAATGTTTGGATGCTCTAGAGCACCCTCATCGCTGCCTAAGTATGCCATCGACTATGTGATTCACAAAGAGGCAGTTATGAAAGTATTTCTAGATGGCATAGGAAGTTTCTTATTCGAACATAAGAAGGCAGCATACCCACCTTTGCCTTTTAGATTAGGAAGTTACAAATTTACTAGAGTAAAGAAGGCCAATGAATTCGTGGAGGAGTTGGAGAAGTTCCATTTTGGGGAAATGCCTTTCCACAGGAATGAATCCCATAATAAGGTTGTAGAGCACTGCAAGGAGGCTAATGTCCATTTTAAGTACACTAGCCACTGGGACAGAGAAGAGTCCATTTTTTCCAGTGCACTAAACCTGTTGGCCTTAAGGAGAAGGTTCAAAAAGAAAATTACCACTAAAAATGGAAAGGGACAGGACGAGAAGACAAAGGCCAAGGAAGAGGAAGCAAGGAAAAGAAACGAAGAAGCTCAAATATTAGCCCAAGAAGCTGAAGGATGGCTAAAGGGAGGGGAGGAGGAGAAAATAAGAGTTGCACAAGAGGCAGCCAAAAAGGTAGAAGAAGCTGCCAAGATCGAAGAAGAAGAAAGAAAAAGGAAGTTAGATGAGGAGTTGAAGAAGCGGGAGGCAAAGAAGATGAAGCTGACCCAAACAGTGACAGAACAATCAGCCTCCAATGCAGCAGACATTCAGAACTAGGACGTGGAAAACCCCGACATTCAAGATCATGAAGTACTTGTTGTCAGCCCACCAGGACAGTCTATGGTCCCCACCCTTAGACTAATCCCCTTTGAACAAAAGAAAGGGGAAGAAGTTCCTGATTTTAATACTATCTTTTATGATAAAGAAAAGAAAAGGATAGTAAAGAGAACCGAGAGGAAGGTTGAAACCGGGGGGCTATCCGGTAAGATGATAAATGATACAACCATTGTATACGGGACAGACATAGACCCCAGGTTCACTATCAGAGGAGGGACTGCATTAATCCATGCTTCAGAAGACAATGTAGATAAAATAATGACAGATCTGGAGCAGTCAAAGAAGTCTTCTTCTCAATTAAAAGATACACTGAGAAAGGAAAGGGAAGAAAACAATAAGTTAAAAAGAAAATTTGAAGACATAAAAAAAGAAATCAAGTCTTCAAAGGCTGAACTTCAGGTTATCCAAATAGAGAGAAAATCTATGGAGACTGCCCAAGAATGTTTGGAGAAAGTGCAATAGGAATATCAAGAGTTGAGGGCAGAGAAAGAACAACTGCTAGGAAGGATAGAGGATATAGAGTTGCAGAAGACTACCTTGGAAGAAAATGAGAGGCAATCACAAGGGTAGGAGGAAAACCTTCAAGAGCATATTACCTCGCTGACAGCAGCTTTAAAGGAAGCCAAAGAAGAACAGGTTAATCTCCAACCTTTCAAAGAACACATGCTGGCATAGAGGGCCAAGATGCTTCAGCTGTAGGTGTCCATAGAGGAGGAAATATGCAGGGTTGCAGATAGACAGCCGTTTGGAGGAGATTTTGGAGACTTCCTCATATTTTGTTGACATATCTCAGGACATCCTGGAAGTCCTGACAGCAAGGATGGCAAGACTAGAAACCAATGAAGAAACTCCTGCAGAGTTACCCTCAAAGGATCAACAGGCCCTTAGGAGGGACTACAAATTATTGGAATTTTCCATCAACACAGCCGAGGAGTTCAAGAAGGCTGTTAGAAAGACTAAAGGGACATGTACAGAATTATTTAGAAGACTCCTGATTACTTATAATCGATGCCAGGTAGAGGCTGAACAAAGAATAGATGCTTTTTCGGACCATAGCCTGTTTGTGGAAATTTTGCAGAAAAGGTACCAAGAGGATGAAAGAAGAATACAACACATTAAGGCTTTAGATGAACAGACCTTAAGGAATGAGGTAGATCATTCCGCAGTTAGTGTGAAGCTATTAGAAGATCAGTTTCTCCTAAGTGGAGCCAAAATCGAAGCCATCAGGAACCAGGCTGCAAAATTCTAGACAAATATTCGATTCTTGGAACCTTCTGAATTTGAAAGTATTGCTTTAGAGGCTTCAGCATGGAAGAAATTTCTAAATAACCAAGCAGGGCCCTCCTCATGAACATTTGTTCACTTTGTCCATATGATTTTGTAATTTTTGTAAACACTTAATGAAAGTAAATTTTGGGAGGCGAAGAGTTGGGGAATCCCAAGAGTTATTTGTGGGCAGCCCAACAGTCTTATTCGTTTGTATAAATATAGAGGACTTAGAGGAAGAGGGGGATTTTTCCCAGTTAGATTAGTAAAGAGATATTGTAAGAAGAACTACTTCCTTTGGCAATAAAGAATTACTGTTTTGCCTGTCGAAGAAAGTTTGGTGGGATGTTTGAATGTTATGCTAGGGATTGGTTGAAGATGAACTATTTCGTTTTTAGCTTTTTGTCCACTAACTATGAGATCGTTCTGACTCTTAGGACCTATGTTCTTGCTTGACTGATTTCTGGTTTATTTTGTGAAATTACCACCATGAGTAATGAATGCTATTCATAAGCAATTGGCTATCTGATTGTTTAAATATCTTTAATTGTTCATGTGTTTTAGGATTAAATATCAGCTATTTGTAATTCCTCTTTATAATGCACACACAATAAACATTACTCATTAATAAGTTACAATTTGGCTCCCCGGGGATAGGTAGATAGTTAGATTTAATTTATTACTTTGTGTGTGATTTAGATGCTTGAGAGTTTTAAGACGAGAGGTAAGAACCCACGCATCACATTGTGAATAATCCCGGCATTCTTTATCATATCTACATGTTAAGTAGGCACTTGCATATCATGCTTTAAGTCAAAAAATACAAAAATATATACGGTGGATCGGGCCGCAACCGATAAAACCTTTTATTTTTGTTACTTGACCTATGGTAGCCGAACTGCAAATCATATGGATTCCCTACACCAAACAGTCATGGGCTAATTGGGAACGTTGATTGGGGAGAATCCCTTGCTATTGTCACCTGCGAATTTCTAGGCCTCAACAGTTTCTGGCGCTAGAAGGAGGGCCGCCAGTGCATGGCTGGCCGAGGAAACCCATTTTCCAGAGAGTACCCCACCAACGATATTTTTGGAATCTTTTTTCCTGACCCAAGTACTTATATTGGAAGACTCAGTAGTGCTTAGATTTTGGAAGAACTTGTAGAAGCAGACTTACGGGAATTGGTTCCACCTTTGAAGCAAGTAAGCCCGGTTTCACCTTATGGTGCTCCTTATTTAGGCTCTTTTTCTTTCACCTCCACTCATGGCTGGTATAAATGTGAATCAGCCCAAGCCACCGTCGGCTTGGAAAGCCAGATCACCTTTGAACCTAACACCTCCATTGCATAACCTACCTCAATCTTTTGAGAAGTTGCTGCCTAAGTTTGATCCCGATGAGAAGATTGTCGTAGACGACCACTTGCAAAGTTTCTATTTGGCCATAGAAGGGTTAAGGGCTGGGGAATATGAAGATGTGGTTTGTAGACTTTTCCCACATACTCTTAAAGGCACAACAGCATCCTGGTACTTTGGTTTGCCTGTAAATTCTATCCCTGATTGGGACACCTTTGAAAGTATTTTCAAAAGTAAATATGCAACCCAAAAGACGCATGCATCACTAATGAAAGGTCTGGGTGCTTTAAAAAAAGAAAAGAATGAGGAGGTACCTCATTTCACTCAAAGGTTTTCAACTTACCACAAGAACTTCTCTACAACTGATAAGCCTTTTGATAAGGTTCTGATTGAGTACTATACCTCAACTCTAGGCCCTGACTTAGCTATGTTCGCAAAAGCTCAAGTTAAACCTACATTAGTTGAGACTTATGAAGAGGCATAAAGAGTAGAGGCTGAAAAGGAAAGTATAGAAGATTATCCCGAGCTACCTGGAGAAAAAACTGCCGGGAGAAGAGCCTTATTGCTATCTAAACCTAAAGAGGAGCAATCACATGATTTCGAGGGAATGCTAAAAATGATTCAAAAAATCTCCAATAGAATAATAGATCTGGATAAAGAAAGGGAAGCTCATAAAACTTATAGACCCTACTACCAAAAAAGGGAAGATAACAACCAATTGAAGACCCCTCCACATAATTCAGCATCAATGAATCTAATAGAAGTAGGGGGGGACAATTTCTGCACTTTTCACCAACAACCCCATTCTAAAAAGAATTGTCCTTAATGGCTAAATTCGATGACATTGGTAATGAATCAGCTGTTGGACTCTAAATTGACTAAGGATAGTGGTGAAGAGAAAAAGAGTTTTCTGACCATAGAAAGACAGGATAATGATACCATGTTTTTATGGGATTGTGTCTCGATGTTTGATACATAAAAGGGTACTTCTAAACCTGAGGACATATCAACAGCAACAAAAGACATGGATCTGATAATTAAAGACGATGCAACAATCTCAAAGATTAAGAAGTTACAAAAGAATGTCAAGAGACAGTTAAATGACAATATTGAAGATAAAGTACCCAAAGTTACTACTGTCAACTAGGAAACAGAGCAAATCAACGAGCATGCCAAACTTACGGAAGGACAAGTAGATATTGACAAAGGAAACACTGAAAAGACTGAGGAGCCTAAAAAAGAAATACCCACTAAAAACTAACCAGGGGAGGAAGACGTCGAACCAAGTTGGGAAGAAAAAGCTAAAACCCCACCTTTCCTTTTGACTCTAGAAATCTTGAATCATAATGTGCATAATTGCTTGGTAGATTCTGGATCCTTGGTAAATGTTATGCCACTTGTAGTTTGCAAAAAGATTAATGGGCAGCCAAATCCCACAGCCTGGGAAGTAGTTCAACTAGACAGAACAAGTGTCAAAGTAGTGGGGGAAATGAAGAATGTTCTCATTCGTTTATCTGCCAATAACACGATATGTCAATTTATTGATATTATGGTGGCTGACATACCGGATGGTTATGGGATTATTCTGAATCGAGATTGGTCTGCTAGGCTAAAAGGGTATTTTGCTTCAGACTGGTCTCATTTATGGTTAACTCATAAGGGTGCCCCAAATCAGATCGAAATTTCAAGAGAACCTTACATGAAACACACTATCACTAAGTTGGGAGAAGGAAACAAATCTGCTAATTCTGTTCTGGGGAATTATCTAACCGAGCTTGAACCAAAAAATCGTACCTTAGAAAAGGCCAACAATATAATTGACATTCAGCCTGATCTCCTTCGAATTCCTCAGGCTGACAAGGATGGTTGTAGATCAGTAAACATGGTTTCGATTTCAAAAATAGTACAATTAGACCATGGATAGGTGTTTTTCCTGTAATATAGCCTAGCCCCTTGACTCATTAGATTGAAGAATTTTCAGGGGTGGGCACACAATTTTCTTTTTCTTTAATGTTTTGTACATAAATAAATTGATGCTGTTTTGTTTTGGTTTAACGCTTTATTTCTAGTTATTTTGGTATTGAATAAAGAGGCAAAATTTTGGTTGCATGGGAAACATCAGTGTTCTTAATTAACTGAAATATTGAGGAAAAGACTGTGCTTTTTAAATAATAGAATGTCTTCTAGTAGGAAGTGTTCCTAATTGGCCATGCACTCATTGAAGCCCTACTTAACCCCTGTAAATAACTCAGAATTAAGAGGTCTGGAATACTATTTCGAGGCTCCATCCATTCCACATCTAAGATGTCCTAGGAGTGATGGCGAAGGGCCCACAGAGAGGAAGCAAGGTAAACAGTTTACTATATATAAATGATCCCATGCCATGATTTCAGAAAGCCTAAAGGCTATCAAGAGTCAAAACTCCTTAAAGAAACAATACATATTAAAGAAAAGTATCAAAAACATGAATTTCAAATTGCCAAAAGTTCTTCTCCGTCCGTGAGCTGAAAAGTAAATTCTTCTCTCACACAAAAGGACACTATGGATAGAGGAGGCTGAATAAAATTTGGAAAGAAAGGCAGATGGAGGACTCAAAAGAACAAAAGTTCGCAAAAGTGAAATTGGCATGGGAATGAGGAACAAAGGAATAGTGTCGTTTACCATATGTTACGATCCTATGTTGTCCAAGCTAGAAACTACCTAAAGATAGAGGTAAAATAAATCTCACTTATTAGGCCTCAAAAGAGTTATCCGGAATTTCAAATATTTTGAGTGTTCCCATTCCCCAAAGAATGGACTACTTCTCAATGATTTAAATGCATGGGTTTTCCAGCTTAGGAATACAAGCATCTAGAAGAATTCAAATTTTGAGCTAGACAGTCTTTTACTGGGAAGAAGTTGAGTCAGAAATCTGGGGTTCACCAGGTAGTCGCCAATTGTTGCAGCTGCAACATTTTCCCAAAATTCAAAAAATTTCGGGACCCTCCTTTAACTCATTTTGGCTTGAATTTTGGGTTTTGGTATTCCATAGAGAGACTATTTTTATGCCAAATGTTTCACAACTTGTTTAAGTTTTACCTTGCCATCAGAAGCGTTTGATGTTCAAATCGGAAATCTATTCATCTGCGCGCCCGTCGTTGCGGAGAAGTAACAAGAAACCGGGACCGATTGTTTTCTCCGATGTCTTTATTTTCTTGTTTGACTCAATCGGATGTCGGTTAGAATCCCGTCGGGACATATAGTTGCTACATTTTCCACAGTGGCAGATAGCACATTTTCATTTTAACTTTTCAACCCTGCCGTTTGGTTTCATTGATCTTTGAGTTTTCGGTGTCCGCCATTGCGGCTTTGAAAAGCGTTTTATTTCCGATGGTTTGATTTTACTTTTCCGCAGAACCGAGGTTCCTTGGTTTAAGTTATGTTGGTTTTTTCTCCAATTTTTCCAATTACGGAACTCGATGTCTTTTATATTTCCGTCATTGCGGCTCTTCATCCTTCTATCATTTCGATGTTTTAATATTGCAAGCTCCGATGCAAGTATCATTTGGTTTCTCTTCGATGCCTCAGCAGTTCTCCCAACTGTTTCATTGCCCAACGTTATGGGAGGCAATGTTGATATGCTCTCCGATCCCATGTTTTTTACTGCCTGATGATTTTATCCCGCCGAGTAGAGTTGACCAAGGGTATATATATATTGGGTCGGGTAGTTTATTATTTTATTGATATTTTTGGACTGTCTCTGCGCTATCGTTTTTGCTCGAGCTAACCAGGACTCTCGCTATCGGTACCCTCGTTCCTAGGTGGCTTCTCCATGGAAACTCAACGGTTTTTCTCCTGCCAGTCGTGCAACAGTTCCAGGTAGGCCCTTGTACTCATCATCCCATTCCGTTCGACTAGACGTTTTAATTTCTTGTTTCTGCGGTTAGGGTTTTCACTTAGTTTCCCATCGTGACATGTATATATGCTGAGGCAAGTAGTTGTGACTGTTAATAGAAGAGTTATTTTTCTTCTACGGTCGTTATGGTCTTTTACCCTGCACTCGATGGTTGGGGAAATTGGTGCAGATAGCTGTTACGCTGTCTGCACCAGTTTGCCCCATTTTATGTTTGGCCGTTCGGGGAATATTTTCATGGTTTTCCTGGGGAATGGCGAAGTTTTTCCACTGGTTCGGTCACCTGCATCTTTCAAACCAAGACCTCGTCATTGTTTTCAGTCCGCTGTTTAGAGCGACCCGGTTCACGGTCGAATTCGAGCCCGAACCGGTCTGGGGTAGTATAGCATCGCCCAGCCTAAGATGGACTGTAGAATGCACATAGATAGTGCTATCTCCTGAAGCACCCCCTTTGAGTTGCTAAAGCAAGCGCCGCCGGTGTTCCGCGTAACGTAGTGGTCATGGCTCCCACAGAGAGCCCAAGGTTGTTTCAATTATGACGTAGACCTTGTTTTCCCACACTCAAACTTTGTTGGACTAATTTGGTTCCATTTTTTCGAGCAGGAGCATTTGTTGAATGAATTTTGCTCATTTTTTATTAATTGCAGTCATGTTTAATGCAGACGAGGTAAAACCTTTTTATTGTTATCTTAATCTGTAAAATTGTCCGAAAACTACCTAGTAGGACCTAAATACCTTTCTGTACATGACAGGGAATTTCATTGGAACTTAAAATGTCTAAGCGTCAAAAGAAGAAGGCTCCCGCAGTCGAAGAAGAACCCGACGTCGAAGTCATCACCAGAGTGGAATATATTTATGAAGACACCAAATGCATAATTGATGCAGAGACAAAATATTAGTGGGGAGAAATATACAGATTGATTACACACCGAGAGGTGCCTGACATAGGCTTTGAGGAAGAAAACATCTATGTCAACATAGAGAGGTCTTCGTTAATGAATATTGCTACAAGACCTAAACTCTTTCCATGCTCTGAAATGATTGGGTGGATTCTCCCAGGGCAGACATGACCACCATGATTCTAGAGAATGTTGACAAACAGGGTTATGCTTCCTATAGCCGTACCCCTGGCCTACCACTTTCCAGAAGCACAAAAATATCTAACTGAAGACTGGCTGAAGAGCATCAGGATGGATCTCGTTGAGACACTCAAGAGGATGCTCATGCCTGGAAAAAACTTTAGAACCAGTCCAACTGGAGAATATGATACCGCAAGCCTAAGAACCCCATACAGGTTCATTGCCTTGATGCTTAATAGGATTTTTGGGAGAGCTCATGGAAAAAGCTTCAAATTGGAGTGGGTGACAATAATTTTTTATGTTGCAACACAGGGGACCATTTTCAATTGGGCTAATATTTTGTCCAATAGCCTCTCGGCCTGCATGGCATCAACATTAGGAGGGGTGTCCCAAAAGAAATCAGAGTTCTATATGAGCTGCATACTGATTGATTGCATACTATGCAATCAACCCTTCCCTAACCTAAGATGCATTTGGGACAGGGAAATATCACCCATTTACTCAGCACACAAGCCGCTGTGGGCCCATAAATACCACAGTCACTACAGCGAGGTGTGTGAGCATTTCATTATGCCATTAAATACCCTTATTTTCTTAAAAGAATGTGACTGCATGTCGGAAGAGGCATTGCAGGTGATTGAAGAGTATGCTGATTATTACTTGACTGAGGATGGGCTCTATTTCAGAATGTTTGGAGGCTCTAGAGCACCCTCATTGCTGCCTAAGTATGCCACTGACTATGTGATTCACAAAGAGGTGATTAGGCAAGTATTTCTAGATGGCATAGGAAGTTTCTTATTTGAACATAAGAAGGCAGCATACCCACCTTTGCCTTTCAGATTAGGAAGTTACAAATTTACTAGAGTAAAGAAGGCCGATGAATTCGTGGAGGAGTTGGAGAAGTTCCATTTTGGGGAAATGCCTTTCCATAGGTATGACTCCCGTAATAAGGTTGCAGAGCATTGCAAGGAGGCTAATGTCCATTTTGAGTACACCAGCCACTGGGATAGAGAAGAGTCCATTTTTCGCAATGCACTAAACATGTCGGCCTTAAGGAGAAGGTTCAAATATAAAATTACCACTAAAGGTGGAAAGGGACAGGACGAGCAGACAAAGGCCGAGGAAGAGGAAGCAAGGAAAATAAATGAAGAAGCTTAAAGATTAGCCCAAGAAGCCAAAGGATGGCTAAAGGGAGGGGAGGAGGAGAAAAGAAGAGCTGCACAAGAGGCAGCCAGAAAGGTAGAAGAAGCTGCCAAGATCGAAGAAGAATAAAGAAAAGGGAAGTTAGATGAGGAGCTGAAGAAGCAGGAGGCAGAGAAGATGAAGCTAACCTAAACAGTGATAGAACAGTTAGCCTCCGACACAGCAGACATTCAGACCCAGGACATGGAAAACCCCAACATTCAAGATCCTGAAGTACCTGTTGTCATCCCACCAGGACATTCTATGGTCCCCACCCTTAGAATAATCCCCTTTGCACAGAAGAAAGGGGAAGAAGTGCCTGATTTTAATACTATCTTTTATGATAAAGAAAAGAAAAGGATAGTAAAGAGAACCGAGAGTAAGGTTGAAACCGGGGGGCTATCTGGTAAGATGATAAATGATACAACCATTGTATACGGGACAGACAGAGACCCCAGGTTCACTATCAGAGTAGGGGCTACATTAATCCATGCTTCAGAAGACAATGTAGATAAAATAATGACAGATCTGGAGCAGTCAAAGAAGTGTTCTTCTCAATTAAAAGATACACTGAGAAAGGAAAAGGAAGAAAACAATAAGTTAAAAAGAAAATTTGAAGACATACAAAAAGTAATCAAGTCTTCAAAGGCTGAACTTCAGGTTCTCCAAATAGAGAGAAAATATATGGAGACTGCCCATGAATTTCTGGAGAAAGTGCAATAGGAATATCAAGAGTTGAGGGAAGAGAAAGAATAACTGCTAGGAAGGATAGAGGATCTAGAGTTGCAGAAGACTACCTTGGAAGCAAATGAGAGGCAATCACAAGGGCAGGAGGCAAAGCTTCAAGAGCAGATTACCTCACTAACAGCAGCTTTAGAGGAAGCCAAAGAACACGTGCTGGCACAGAGGGCCAAGATGCTTCAGCCACAGGTGTCCATAGAGGAGGAAAGATGCAAGGTTTTGCAGATAGATAGCTGGTTGGAGGATATTTTGGAGACTTCCTCATATTTTGTTGATAGATCTCAGGACATCCTGGAAGTCCTGACAACAAGGATGGAAAGAATAGAAACCAATGAAGAAGCTCCTGCAGAGTTACCCTCAAAGGATCAACAGGCCCTTAGGCAGGACTATGACTTATTGGAATTTTCCATAAACACAGCCGAGGAGTTCAAGAAGGCTGTTAGAAAGACTAAAGGGACATGTACAAAATTCTTTAGAAGAATCCTGATTACTTATAACTGATGCCAGGTATAGGTTGAACAAAGAATAGATGCTTTTCCAGACCACAGCCTGTTTGTGGAAATTTTGCAGAAAAGGTACCAAGAGGATGAAAGAAGAATATGACACATTAAGGATTTAGATGAAAAGACCTTAAGGAATGAGGTAGATCATTCCACAGTCAGTGTGCAGCTATTAGAATATCAGTTTCTCCTGAGTGCAGCCAGAATTGAAGCCATCAGGAACGAGGCTGCAAAATTTGAGATAGATATTCGATTCTTGGAACCTTCTGAATTTGAAAGTATCACTTCAGAGGCTTCAGCGTGGAAGAAATTTCTAAATAACCAAGCGGGGCCCTCCTCATGAACATTTGTTCACTTTGGCCATATGATTTTGTAATTTTTGTAAACACTTAATGAAAGTAAATTTTGGGAGGCGAAGAGTTGGGGAATCCCGAGAGTTATTTGTGGGCAGCCCAACAGTCTTATTCATTTGTATAAATATAGAGGACTTAGAGGAAGAGGGGGATTTTTCCCGATTAGATTAGTAAAGAGATATTGTAATAAGAACTACTTCCTTTTGCAATAAAGAATTACTGTTTTTCCTGTCGGAGAAAGTTTGGTAGGATGTTTGAATGTTATGCTAGGGATTGGTTGAAGATGAACTATTTCCTTTTCAGCTTTTTGTCCACTAACTGTGAGATTGTTCTGACTCTTAGGACCTATGTTCTTGCTTGAATGATTTTTGGTTTATTCTGTGAAATTACCACTATGAGTAATGAATGCTATTCATAAGCAATTGGCTATCTGATTGTTTAAATATCTTTAATTGTTCATGTGTTTTAGGACGAAATATAAACTATCTATAATTTCTCTTTATAATGCACACACAATAAACATTACTCATTAATAAGTTACAATTTGGCTCCCTGGGGATAGGTAGATAGTTAAATTTACTTTATTACTTTGTGTGTGATTTAGATGCTTGAGAGTTTTAAGACGAGAGGTAAGAACTTGCGCATCACATTATGAATACTCCTGGCATTCTTTGTCAGATCTACATGTTAAGTAGGCACTTGCATATCATGCTTTAAGTCAAAAAATAAAAAAATATATACGGTGGATCGGGCCGCAACCGATAAAACCTTTTATTTTTGTTACTTGACCTACGGTAGCCGAACCACAAACCGGATGGATTCCCTACACCAAACAGTCACGAGCTAATTGGGAACGTTGACTAGGGAGAATCCCTTGCTGTTGTTGCCTGTGAATTTCCAGGCCTCAACAGTACTCTAAGCTTATGCATTGATTACCGTCAAATTAATAAAATGATCATTAAGAATAGATATCAGTTGCCCTGCATAGATGATCTGTTTGATCAATTGCGCGGAGCAACTGTATTTTTAAAGATTGATTTATGATCTAGTTATCACCAGGTCCAAATCAAAGATGAAGACATTTTTAAAACAACTTTTAGGACTAGAGTCACTATGAGTTTGTTGTCATGCTATTTGGGCTCACTAATGCCCCGACTGTCTTAATGTGCTTAATGAATAATGTATTTCATAAGAATCTCGATAAATTCGTAGTGGTATTCATTGACAACATTCTAATTTATTCTAAGTCTAAAGAAGAACACGAGGAGCACTTAAAAATTGTTTTACAAGAGTTGAGAGAATATCAACTTTATGCTAAATTTAGTAAGTGCGATTAGTATTTAAGGATAAAATACAGTACTTGGGCCATGTAATAACTAAAGAAGGGATATTAGTTGATCGAAAAAAGATAAAAGCAATTGAAGAATGGAAAATCCCAAAGGAAGTGACTGACGTGCAATCATTCATGGGGATTACAGGTTATTATCGAAGATTCGTTGAGGGGTTCTCAAGAATCGCAAATCCCATAACTTCTTTACAGAAGAAAGGGGAGAAATTCGAGTGGAATCAAAAGTGTGAAGAAAGTTTTAAAAAGTTAAAAACATTATTAACTATTGCACCAATCTTAATAATTGCTGATCCTAATAAGGACTTTGTCGTATGCACTGACACATGCAACGATGGTCTAGGTGGGGTCTTAACACAAGAAGGACAATACGAGTCTAGGAAGCTTAAAATTCATGAGAAAAACTATGCAACCTACTGTTGTGCCCTTACTCAACAGCCTTAAAAAACATATTTCATCAAACAAAATCTTATTTTGTTTTGATGAAATGTTCGAATTTCTTATAGCAAATCTACAGAACCGACAGCTACTGAAATGCTGACATTCCATGAGCTACTGAATCAGTGAAATTCTATGTTTTTTACAACCTTTGTGAACTATAGTTAGTTGACAAAATTACTACATTGAAATCATTATTTGGATGAATTACCTTTCAGATTATGGGGTAAGTTTTGGTTTTTACGCTTCTTACCATAAGCCTTTGTTTGAATATTAATCAATAGACACGCATTATTGGTTAATTGTAACTTGGACAAGGTCCTAGAACATCAAAGGTTAAATGTGCTATGCAGGGGTGCCTTATCCTAAGTTCATTTTCTATACCCCGAATCATATTTGCTCATACTATAAATGTTTAATGTCGATTTTTACAAAATGCTCCATATTATGAAGGTTTGATGTTGGGTTTTATGGTTGTGTCGTGTTTTATGCTCGTCACCTTCGAAGGTTTACATAATCATACAGTAAGGTGTGTGCATTAACGTCCAAGGTTTAATCCTTATAATCGTTTTGACCTGTGTCATCACCTCCGAAAATGATCCACTTACCGGAAAATTGATCTGTTATCATTGCACTTGTACTTAACTCTGTCAATCATATTCAATTGCCAGTACGTGCTCAGTGTCGTGGCTCCCTTCTCGTTCAACACCTGTAGCTTATTCTATGAGTGGTTGTCTGTCGAGTACTCCGAATAAATAATGGTAACATGAGTTCATCTAGAGTCTTCGTAGTCAATTCTTTTATCACTTGATTACCACTCTGTGGTTATTCTTCCTCCCCCATGCTGAGTTTACAGCAGTCTTGTCTGGTTTTTTTCATGGCGCAATTTGTTTATGAGAACCTTGGGTTTCATTTCTTTTGTTTTATGCTCAGTTTACACCCTGAATTTTTTCTCTCCAGTTTACTATTGGGTTTCGGTTTGTGGTACCTATTCTGTGTGCTACTGCATGACTTCGCGCTTGTAGTCATGGCACCAGTTGTTAGAGTTGAACCCACTAACGTGAGACTCCTTGATGAGAACCCTGAGCTCTTGGCCAAGGTTGAAGCAGTTGGATGGTTGACATTCATTCGCAAGTTCATGGATTCGAACCCGGAGGTGACTAGGTTATTTTCCATGTCTTTGGTTGTTGCCAGGGTTATAGTGGCTGATCTCCAATTCAGGGTTGACGAACGTTCGGTTGCCTTGGCCACGGGTTTGTCGTTGACTGGTGAACGATGGTTCAAATACAAACAGATGGAAATCACCGAATGGAGACAAATGATGAAGAATCCCTGCCAATATGTTTCTTTCCGAACCAGGGTATCAAGGAAATACTTCAAAAAATAATGGCGACCGCTCCTCGTTTTTATTCACAGGTATGTGACTTGTGAAGGTCGTCTCTCCTCGGCTTACGTATATCATCTCTGGTTAATAGTTGTGTTCCTCGGTTTTCCTATTAACTTGCCATATTATTTAGTTCAGAGTATGACAAAAATGTCCTCGACCATTAAGAAGGGGCCGAAGAACATTAGTCACGGCCTATTTCATCACGACCTGGTTAGGATGTTGATTGAAAGGGAGTTGTCCAAACAAAATCGGTCATGGGATGAGTTTCTTGAATCGAATGGCTTCTTGGCCTTCTGTCATTGTCAATTTGATTGTCTTGAGGAATGTGTAAGGCATCCACAACCTTGTAAAGTTTCGGCTTCGCCTGTGCGCGAGCCTGTGTCAAAACCTGATGGTCGTGTAAGCCTCAGCATTCGCGATGATAGCATTCTCGCTCCTGCATGTAGTCCCGGTACTCCTATGCCTTCCAAGAATAGGAAAAAAGCTTTAAATCTATCCCCTGTGACACCAAGATGTAATGAGGATACCTGCGAAACGAAGGGTAAAAGGCTGAATGGTAAGGTCACTGGTAGGTTTACAAGGAGTATGTTATCCAAGGTTCATGCTATTAAGTCTGCAGTGAACAATCATGTTGACATTGAAACATTTGTGCTTGACGATGAGGAAGAGAAAACTGTTTCACCTAATAATGGTCTTGATATTGATCATCAGCCTTTCGTAAACCCTCCAGATAGCAGTCCTCATGTATCTGATAAGAATCTTCAGGTTGACCCTGTGATCAACCCTCCAATGAAGGGCAGGTCCGTTGAAGTTAATTTACTTGGGGCTTATCGAATTGGTGAAACCGTTCACCCACTTTTTGTTAGTTGTCTGTTAGATAAAATCCACAGAATGGAATTAGAACTGACAGAGATGGTGACACGTGATGATGTTATCAAAGCTGAGAATTTGAGGCTGAAAGAGAAGGTCGATTCGAATGATAAGTGTCTACTGTGTTTAAAGAAGCATAAGAATAGGTTGATTCGTAGAGTCTTGAAACTCCAAAATGAGAATCATAAGACTGAGGAAAAGGTCCGTGAGTTGAATGCGCAGGTTACCCTGATGCAATTCAAAGGGCATTCGCAAAATCCGGCGAATGGTGTGAATATTCAAGTGTTTAATGCTCCTGTAAAATTATAATGTTTCGGGTGTACTTACTATTGATTTCAGGTTTGAAGTTATAATCAAGTGGTAATCAAGTTATTTTTGTTACAGGTATTGGTGTGCATTCATTCATGCATTCTGTAGTTTATTTCATTTTTGTTTTTCTTGTGTGTTTTAATTGTTTTTCTTTATGATGTAGCATTGCAGGTGATATTGTTGATGCGTTTCTTTTGGGATTTTCGCAATCGCTTATGTTCAGGACGATCCTTGGATATTCGTGGACAGATCGATTGGCTATGTTGTTTCCCAGGTGTCACTACATCATTAGTGCTTCGTCGTTTATGATTTTGTGCTATAAATCGAATCTTTCCAATTTCAAATACATTATAATGCATATAGAAAAATGACATGAGGCATTTGTCATTTTTAATGAAATTGGTTAAGATTTCGATCTTGTAGTTTCCAGTTTTATAGAACTGTCCTCATATGAGATAATTTGTATTTAAAGAAGATATGTATTATTGGATAAAGGGGTTGATAGTTGGGAAAAGGACATGACAAGATCACTGTAATTATTTCCTGTGACTTGAGACAATTTTTTGTCAACAGCTACAATAATTTTCACTGGTGATATCTATATATATATTTACAGTATTTATGCTATGCAAATGTATCTTTGATATCATTTGATCTTGTCTCTTTCTCTGCAGCATTTATGTTTTGTCATTATTTCTTTGATGAATTTTGCAAATACATCATATTTAATCTGTCGACTTACGTTGGGTTTGATTTGCTAATATATGTCATATAGTAGATTTGATATTGTTGTCAACCAATACATGTGACATACTTGTTCACTGTGTGATATTGTTTAAATTCTGAATTTCTTCTGAATATTTTCTGGATTGTTAGCACAGTTGAATTATTGGCAATTTGATTCCAGGTTAATGTTTTTCTACGCTCCTGATCAGGATAGAATATTCATAATAGATTAATGATATTTTTACTTTAGTTATTTTATTGAAAATATATTGAATCAAATATTTACTTTTATACCACTACTAGGTCATTTTCTGATCTTGTCAATAATGTATATGTGTTTATATTATATCTCTGTAATTCATTGAGTCTGTTAATATTTGATTAACTTTTATTCTTGTATTATAAATTAATTGATTGAGTAGATCAATTTTGATTGATTAATTTTGTAATATATTAATTAACTTGACTAGTCTTATTTGTATATTCATAGGGATAGTGTAGATATTATCGATAAATAGTAGTTTTAGTTTTCTCCTCTCCTGTACCTAGGAATAACTTAAGGAAGGCAACGGGGCCTTAATCCCATCAGGGACAAATACCTAACGACTAAGAGAATCTCGAAAACTCTCGGATCGAGTTGTCTCTTGGTTGACACTCGTGCCAATTCGGCCCCGTCAACAATGGCGCTAGAAAGAGGGCCAACTTAAGCAAATAACTGATGAAAACAATCCTGTTCGCAAAATTAATCAGCCCATTACCCCTCAAATACAGTCATCATCTCAACCGCAAACATTCCAGTCATTAGATGAGACTCCGTTGAACGATACTATTCGAAATCTCATTCATCAGTTCAATGCTAGTGGTGCTCATCCACCTGAAGAACTTGATCAGTTTGAACAGGCCATAAATGAATCCCGTAGGATTTTAACAAGAGCCTATTCAAATCTTACTGGAATCCAACCCACCGAAATTCCTCTTCCATAGATCATATTTCCGCGCACTCACCATACTGAGTCTCCTCCTGAAGAACAAGCTCAACCTTTAGGTGTCCTCCCTGACCATAAATTACAATAGTCTCTGATAGGCACCAGTCAACCTTCATATTCTTCAGGACCACCTGCTACAGGAGGGACTAGTCGACCACCATCACCGCCTCACTCACCTCCTTACATCTTTCAAACATCACCTTCACCACCTCAATCACTGAGGAACATGGCAGGTTTAAACCAGAACCCCAAAGCCAATATGCCAGGTTAGCTTAGGATGCGGTCGCTGTGCCAGGAAATCAACATCCTTTGCCAAAGCATCCTGAGAAATTATTGCCCAAGTTCAATCCCGAGCTGAAAGAGCCTGCAGAAGATCATGTTAAAAAAATTATGCTAGCAATTCGGATTTTGGATGTTGAACACGAAGATGTTGTCTGTCGACTTTTCCCTTACACGTTTGAGGGCAAAGCCTCGACTTGGTATTTTTCACTTACCGCTGGTTCGATTACCAATTGGAATGAGTTCGAGTTGGCTTTCATGAACAAATTTGGAGACGATAAGACTCCAGCTGTGTTGGTGTTAGAATTGTCTAGGATCCGTATGGAAACCAAGGAGAAGGTTAAAGATTTTAACTAGAGGTTCTTGACTCTTAGAAACAGAATCCCTGCCATCTCAAGGTCGGCTGAGGATGTCACTATTGAATTTTATACTTCATCCCTACCCATGTCTATGGCCATGTTTGTCAGGAGAGCTGCCAAACCTACTCTCAGTGAAACTTTTGATGAAGCCATTAAGGTTGAGAAAGACATGTTTGCTATTAAGACAAACCCTGGGGTAGACACTGATTCTGCATCGTCTTCTCGCAAAAATGCCGAGAGTCCTTTCAAAACCACAAATCCTGAGAAGAAGGGTCAAGATGCACTAGACCTGGACAGTCTTCAAAGATTCATAAAGAAACTATCCAATGAAATCATAGATTTGAAGAAAGGTACTTATGAAAGTACTCCGAATAAAGAACCACCTAGACAACCTTTTAGAAGACCTTTTCAAAATATGGCTTCTAAGTAGGTTCCACCATTTGAAGCTAATAATGTTGATGAAATTAATAGTTTCCTAAAACTATTAGTCTCAGGCCTAGAAACATCAGCTGAAAGTGAAACCCAATCTTCAGGCTAGAATTCTTAAGATACCCAAGGCACTGATAATAACACTGATGATAAACCTCCTCAAGTTATTAGTCACTTCTGGGATACCATAGAATTGACTGATGATGAAGATGTGGCTATTGTGAATGTCAATCAGCATCAATATAACACTAGGAGTAAGAAAGATCAGCCCTCAGTGGAACCTTCAACAACTGCTACGGATAATAGATTAGCTGTCAAAACAAAAACCCAACCTTCAAATACTAAGTCAGCACCATCTTTTTATTTAGAGTATGACTTGGTTGAGGATTTGAAGAAAATCAAAGCCAACATTTCTATCTATGAACTCCTCAAACTGCCTGTGATTCGAGATAAGATGATGCAAGCGGTTTCTCTAAGTAAAAATGGTAAAACTGCCTCTACTCAAAACAGTTCTGCTAATACAAAAGACAACCCAACAAAATCTTCAGTCAATGCCTCTTCCATAGGTAGGAAATCAGATTCCTCAATTCCTCATTTTCTGCTTACATTTGAAATCTGCAATCGTAAAGTACACAATTGTATGATAGACTCAGGGGCTTCTAAAAATGTTATGCCATATTCAGTATGCAAAAAACTTAATGCAGTCCCAGTGCCATGCGATACAAGTATTGTGCAACTTGACCGGTCTAACGTAAAAGTAATAGGAAGGTTGAATGAAGTACTGATAAGATTAGCTTCAAACCCTCAGGTCCATTTCATCATCGACATAATTGTTGCAGATATCCTTGAGGCATATGGCTTGTTCCTTAGCAGAGATTGGTCTGAAAAATTGAAAGGATACTTTGCGACCGACTGGTCACATTTATGGATACCCCATAATGGTCGTCCAAACAAAATCATAATTGATAGAGAACGTTATATGAAGCACACGGTCACCGAACTGGATGACTCAAACGAACCAGTGCTATTTACTAATACCATAATGGGAAATTACATGGTTGATTCTTTCTTTGGAAACCTTGAGGCTGAAACTTCAACATTCCAAGATTCGGAACAACAATTGGAAGTTTTCCATTTTACACAAGTTTCGAACAAATTTATTGTTCCAAACACTACACATTTGGACCTGAATGATGGCCTTTGGTCTCTATACTTTGATGGGTCTAAGTAAAAGGAAGGAGCTGGGGCCGGTTGCCTATTGATAGATCCCCTCGGGAAAAGGTACTTTGTTTCTTGCAGGTTGGAATTCGAATGCACCAACAATATTGCTGAATATGAAGCCCTTATTCAAGGGCTGAAGAAGGAAATTGACCTAGGAGCTAAATCTTTGGTAGTGTTAGGAGATTCTGAAATTATCGTTAGACAGGTACGTAACACTATACATTGCATTGCTGGGCACCTGAGAAATTACCAGATAGAGGTATGGAATTTATTATTATCGTTTGAAGCTTTTAACATAAATTCTATCCCTCGTTATTTGAACCAGGAAGCAGATCTGTTAGCTAATGTTGCTTCAAGGCTAATTCCATCTGAAGGCATGCTTGCGGATTCTTTCTCTGTTGAATTGCTTTTCAGACCTTCCATACTTGATAACATTGTCAATTGGAGAGTCTTTGACCATGATGAGCAGCTGATCGAATTTTTGACCATGAAGCACACTTTTAAGGATGAGATCATCGATGAAATGACTCATGATGAAGATCTGTACAACTTTGCGGTAATTCGTAAACCTTGTTCAATTGAAGAATCTCTTGATTAGGTCAGTACTCTCCCTAGATCGGTAATTAAACTTGAGAAATTCTATGATTTGAAAGATAAATTTAAAGGTGTAAGGAACTGTAAAACCAACAGCTCTACTATGCAATTTGAAGTCATAAATCTAGGCACCGAACACAGTCCTCAATGTTTAAATCTGGGTAGTACATGTACTCCCCAAGAAAAAAAAGCCTTCATACGGCTCTTTAATGAGTTTAAGGACATTTTTTCCTGGACATATGACGATCTCAAGACATTTGATCCAAACATAATGCAACATGTCATTCCCATGAAAGAACACACTAAACCATTCCAGCAGAAATTGAGAAAAATGCACCCTAGCCTAGAATCGGCTGTTAAGAAAGAGCTTAATAAACTCCTTGCTGCTAGAATAATTTTTCCAGTGTGGCATGCGCAGTGGGTGGCGAATCTTGTCCCCGTCAGAAAGAAAAATCGTGATATTAGGTTGTGTGTTGATTTCCGAAATCTCAACAAGGTTTCAGAAAAAGACAATTATCCCGTTCTGCCTATGGAAAAGATATTACAACAGGTCTCTGGATCTGAAATGTTCTCACTTCTAGATGGCTTTTCGGGATACAATCAAGTGTTAGTATCCAAAGCTGACTAGCTGAAAACAACCTTTAGAACCCCTTGGGGAACTTACGCCTACAGGAAAATGCCTTTTGGTTTAATTAATGCTGGAGCAACATTTCAAAGGGCGATGGATATTGCGTTTAGAGGCCTGATTGGTCAATTTGTCGTCATTTAACTTGACGATATAACTATCTTTTCAAAAAATAGAGCTGACCACCTAACATATCTTAGAAGGGTCTTTGAGCATTGCAGGAAATATGGGATCTCTCTGAACCCCAAGAAATCCATCTTTGTAGTTACTGAAGGTAAGTTATCGGGTTTTGTAGTTTCAAAACAAGGTATCAATATTGACCCCGAATGTACCCAGGCCATATCACAGATTTCTATGCCTCACTCAAAGAAAACTATGCAGTCATTTATAGGGAAGATAAATTTTGTCTCCAGGTTTATCCCTGGTTTCACTGAAATTGTCAGACCACTTCAGAAAATGATTAAGAAAGATGCTGAGTTTAAATGGTCTGCTGAAGAAAAGTAATCTTTTCATGATATATTAAAAGTGATTGCTGAAGCTCCCACCTTAACAAGCCCAGATTTTTCTAGACCATTTATTTTGTACACTTTTGCTTCTGACTCTTCATATGCCGTTGTTTTAACACAGAAAAATCAGGAAAATAATGAATTCCCCCATTGCTTTTACGAGTTCTGGTTTGAATGGTGTAGAGCTGAACTATCCAGAAGTAGACAAACAAGAATTTGTTTTTTTAAGTCAGTGAAACATTTCCGGTCTTATTTGCTGAAGTCTCATACCAAGGTCATTGTGCCATTTTCCGCAATCAGAAATATTTTGGTGCAGAAGGACCTTGGTGAAAAACGATCCCATTGGGTCACAACACTTCAAGAGTATGACCTGGAAATCAAGCCTTTGAATATTGTCAGAGGACAGGGACTTTGTAAGTTGGTAGCTGGATCTTCAAACATCTCTGAATCTAATCTACACTTCTTTGATGAACATTCTCTATTCGAAAGCGAAGTTTTTCCAATCTCATCCCCCTCTGATTCCTGGTACCATGATATTAAGTTTATTTTATTGCATGGGAATTCTCCTAAACATTTAGATTCACGTAGTAAAAGGGATTTGAGATTAAGATCTGCCCCTTATCAGCTGATTGATAACATTCTATTAAAAAAGAGTTGTGAAGGGGTTCTCCTTCGTTGTTTAGAAAAGAATGAAGCTGATAATGTGTTGTCTCAATTACATGCAGGGCTAGCCGGGGGTCACTTTGGCAGGGAAACCACTGCACATAAAGTACTCAAAGCTGGTTACTACTGGCCTACGTTGTTCAAAGATGCATATGCCTTTGCTAGAAAATGTCAAGAGTGTCAGAGAGCAGGCGACAGACTTAAGAAAGCAGCGTTACCTCTCCAACCTGTTATTATTGAAGTCCCATTTTAACAATGGGGCTTGGACATTGTTGGTCCAATTACACCAGCTTCCTCACAGCAGCACAAATATATTCTAACAGCCACTGATTACTTCACTAGATGGGTTGAAGCCATCCCTTTGCGAGTGGTTAACTCAGAACAGGTGATATATTTCCTTGACTCCTTTATTATCACTAGGTTTGGTGTTCCAGAATCTTTAATTTTTGACAATGCAACATATTTTTCTTCTGTAAAGTTAACATAATATGCATTGGAAAAGGGCATAAAGTTAAAATACTCAGCTAATTATTACCCTCAGGTTAATGGATTAGCTGAGTCTTCCAATAAAAATTTAATCAAAATTCTGAAACGCACGATGGTTAATCATCATAGAAATTGGCACAACGCCTTATCGAATGCCTTGTGGGCTGACAGAGTGACTCCCAAAGCTGCCATAGGTAATTCTCCCTTTTTTCTGGTATATGGTAAGGAAGCTATCTTGCCTCCTCATCTGTTTTTACCCTCTCTTTAGCTCTCCCAGTCAGTACAAGAGACACCATGTTCTGCCATGGAACATCGAATCAATACTTTGCTTAAACTGGAAGAAGATAGAGAGTTGGCTAGAAAAAAGTTTGACCAACACCAAAGGACTGTGAAACGCTGGTTTGATCGCAGAAAATTAGCCAGTAGGGAGTTGGAAGTAGGTGACCTAGTTCTGAAATGGGACAAGGAGCACGAAGACAGAGGAAAACATACTAAATTCCAGTTCCTGTGGCTGGGACCATTTATTATTATAGAAAAACTTGGTCCTAGCACATTCAAGTTACAGACGCTGGAGGGGGACATCGAGAACCTTCCGGTAAATGGTTATCTGATCAAGAAATATTTCTGTTGATCCCCCTCAAGGGATTATCCTGTACATACCTTGTGTGGTGTGCTTGGTTTGTGGAATTTATTAGTGTGTTTATTTTACTTGTTTGCTTTGAATTTTTTTTCTCATACTCATTTGTTGTTTTATTTGCGTATTGTTGAGTCTGATCAATTTATCAAACTTCAAGCTGATGACTTTTCATCAAGTTCTGTGATTGATCTACAAATCATACATGAAGATCTTACTATCCTGAAAATTGTCATATTGTTTTACATTTTGAACAGTGAACAGGTTTTCATTTTTCTAGATGTTACCAGAAATTCTTAAATCATGTTAATATAAATCAATAATACAAGTCTCTGCAAATATTTTCCCAAAGGAATTAGGACAGTATTTGTCGAGGTTATATATTCAAGTCTTTTACGCCATCCCTTCTCGTAAAGAGAATTAGATTTGCCTCCCCATCTGCTAATATAATGTCTTTGCAGATTAAATATAACTACATTCTGGCAATGGTTGGATTTGAGTATTTTCAAAATAATCTGAAGGATAGAAGGTCTCATAACGAGCCGGTCTGTTCAGGATCATAGGTTTGCATTCAGTAACATTGTCGTTTCTGGTCACCAAGCCTGGAAAATGGCCCTTGGACGGAAAACTTTGAGGGATAAAAGGTCTCATTACGAGCCAGTTTATTTACTGTGGTGCGGACTGGTGACTAATGTGGTTACTATCTGGTTACCAAGCTAGAATCACGACCTTCAGAAGTATTTAAAAAAAAAAAGAGGAAAAATGATGATAACAGTTCAGCCCAACCAGAATTGTATATCTATAAGTGACAGATGGGATACTGGCATTCTTTGGGCTTTGAAGCAACCCTGTCGAGGCTATAAACGCTTGCTGGAAGCAGGGCCATGCTTGTGGTATTGATATTTTATTCTTTAAAATCGAGCCATTTACTGTTTTACTTCTTTTGGACTAATTTTTGTTAGAAACTTGATCTTCATCAAATAAATAATTAAGACTATAAATTTCTGGTAATTTCTAGAGATGTGAAATTCATGAATCTGTTTAAGATGTTAAAATACTGATGTCTGCATAATGGCATACATGAAGGATCTAATTTTTTCGATTGCATGGTTTCAAGTTAAGAAACAGAGATAACTGTTCTGCCCAGTCAGTTGCCATCTGTTGTGCCCTTACTCAACAGCCTTAAAAAACATATTTCATCAAACAAAATCTTATTTTGTTTTGATGAAATGTTTGAATTTCTTATAGCAAATCTACAGAACCGACAGCTACTGAAATCCTGACATTCCATGAGCTACTAAATCAGTGAAATTCTATGTTTTTTACAACCTTTGTGAACTATAGTTAGTGGACAAAATTACTACATTGAAATCATTATTTGGATGAATTACCTTTCAGATAATGGGGTAAGTTTTGGTTTTTATGCCTCTTACCATAAGCCTCCATTTGAATATTAATCAATAGACACGCATTATTGGTTAATTGTAACTTGGACAAGGTCCTAGAACATCAAAGGTTAAATGTGCTATGCAGGGGTGCCTTATCCTAAGTTCATTTTCTATACCCCGAATCATATTTGCTCATACTATAAATGTTTAACGTCAATTTTTATAAAATGCTCCATATTATGAAGGTTTGATGTTGGGTTTTATGGTTGTGACGCGTCGTATGCTCGTCACCTTCGAAGGTTTACATAATCATACAGTAAGGTGTGTGCATTAACGTCCAAGGTTTAATCCTTATAATCGTTTTGACCTGTGTCATCACCTCTGAAAACGATCCACTTACCGAAAAATTGATCTGTTATCATTGCACTTGTACTTAACTCTGTCACTCATATTCAATTGCCAGTACATGCTCAGTATCGTGTCTCCCTTCTCGTTCAACACCTGTAGCTTATGCTATGAGTGGTTGTCTGTCGAGTACTCCAAATAAATAATGGTAACATGAGTTCATCTAGAGTCTTTGCCATCAGTTCTTTTATCACTTGATTACCACTCTGCATGGTTATTCTCCCTCCCCCATGTCGAGTTTACAGTGGTCTTGTCTGGTTTTGTTCATGGCGCAATTTGTTTATGAGAACCTTGGGTTTCATTGCTTGTGTTTTCTACTCGGTTTACACCCTGAATGTTCGCTCTCTAGTTTATTGTCGGGTTTTGGTTTGTGGTACCTATTCTGTGTGCTACTGTGTGACTTCGCGCTTGTAGTCATGGCGTCGGTTGTTAGAGTTGAACCCAGTGATGCGAGACTCCTTGATGAGAACCCTGAGCTCTTGGCCAAGGTTGAAGCAGTTGGATGGTTTCCATTCATTCGCAAGTTTGTGGATTCGAACTCAGAGGTGACTAGGTTATTTTCCATGTCTTTGGTCGATGCCAGGGTTACGGTGGCTGATCTCCAATTCAGGGTTGATGAACGTTCGGTTTCCTTGGCCACGGGTTTGTCATTGACGGGTGAACGATGGTTCAAATACAAACAAATGGAAATCACTGAATGGAGACAAATGATGAAGAATCCCTGACAAGATGTTTCTTTCTGAAGTGGGGTATCAAGGAAATACTTCAAAAAAGAATGGCGACCGGTCCTCGATGTTATTCACAGGTATGTGACCTATGAAGGTCGTCTCTCCTCGTCTTACATATATCATCTCTGGTTAATGGCTGTGTTCCTTGGTTTTCCTATTAACTTGCCATATTATTTAGTTCAGAGTATGAAAAAAATGTCCTCGGCCATTAAGAAGGGGCCGAAGAACATTAGTCATGGCTTGTTTCATCACGGCCTGGTTAGGATGTTGATTGAAAGGGAGTTGTCCAAACAAAATCGGTCATGGGATGAGTTTCTTGAATCGAATGGCTTCTTGGCCTTCTGTCATTGTCAATTTGATTGTCCTGAGGAATGTGTAAGGCATCCACAGCCTTGTAAAGTTTCGGCTTCGCCTGTGCGTGAGCCTGTGTCAAACCCTGATGGTCATGTAAGCCCCAACATTCGCGATGATAGCATTCTTGCTCCTGCATGTAGTCTCGGTACTCCTATGCCTTCCAAGCGTAGGAAAAAAGCTTTAAATCTATCCCCTGTGACACCAAGATGTAATGAGGATACCTGCGAATTGAAGGGTAAAAGGCTAAATGGTAAGGTCACTAGTAGGTTTACAGGGAGTATGTTATCCAAGGGTCATGCTGTTAAGTCTGCAGAGAGAAATCATGTTGACATTGAAACAGTCGTGCTTTACGATGAGGAAGAGAAAACTGTTTCACTTGATAATGGTCTCGATATTGATCATCAGCCTTTCATAAACCCTCCAAATAGTAGTCCTCATGTATCTGATAAGAATCTTCAGGTTGAGCCTGTGATCGACCCTCCAATGAAGGGCAGGTCCGTTGAAGTTAATTTACCCGGGGCTTATCGAATTGGTGAAAGCGTTCACCCACTTTTTTTTAGTTGTCTGTTAGATAAAATCGATAGAATGGAATTAGAACTGACAGAGATGGTGACACGTGATGATGTTATCAAAGCTGAGAATTTGAGGCTGAAAGAGAAGGTCGATTCAAATGATAAGTGTCTACTACATTTAAAGAAGCATAAGAACAGCTTGATTCATAGAGTCCTGAAACTCCAAAACGAGAATCATAAGACTGGGGAAAAGGTCCGTGAGTTGAATGCGCAGGTTACCCTGATGCAATTCAAAGGGCATTCACAAAATCCGGCGAATGGAGTGAATAGTTAGGTGTTTAATGCTCCTGTAAAATTATAATGTTTCAGGCGTACTTACTATTGATTTCAGGTTTGAAGTTATAATCAAGTGGTAATCAAGTTATTTTTGTTACAGGTATTGGTGTGCATTCATTCATGCATTCTGTAGTTTATTTCATTTTTGTTTTTCTTGTGTGTTTTAATTGTTTTTCTTTACTATGTAGCATTGCAGGTGATATTGTTGATGCATTTCTTTTGGTATTTTGGCAATCGCTTATGTTCAGGACGATCCCTGGATATTCGTGGACAGATCGATTGGCTACGATGTTTCGTAGGTGTCACTACATCATTAGTGTCTTCGTCGTTTATGATTTTGTGCTATAAATCGAATCTTTCCAATTTCAAAGACATTATAACGCATATAGAAAAATGACATGAGGCATTTGCCATTTTTAATGAAATTGGTTAAGATTTGAATCTTGTAGTTTCCAGTTTTATAGAACTATCCTCATATGAGATAATTTGTATTTAAAGAAGACATGTATTACTGGATAAAGGGGTCGATAGTTGGGAAAAGGACATGACAAGATCACTGTAATTATTTCCTGTGACTTGAGACAATTTTTTGTCAGCAGCTACAGTACTTTTCATTGGTGATATCTATATATATATTTACAGTATTTATGCTATGTAAATGTATCTTTGATATCATTTGATCTTGTCGCTTTCTCTGCAGCATTTATGTTTTGTCATTATTTCTTTGATGAATTTTGCAAATACATCATATTTAATCTGTCGACTTACGCTGGGTTTGATTTGCTAATATATGTCATATAGTAGATTTGATATTGTTGTCAACCAATACATGTGACATACTTGTTCACTGTGTGATATTGTTTAAATTCTGAATTTCTTCTGAATATTTTCTAGATTGTTAGCACAGTTGAATTATTGGCAGTTTGATTCCAGGTTAATATTTTTCTACGCTCCTGATCAGGATAGAATATTCAGAATAGATTAATGATATTTTTACTTTAGTTATTTTATTGAAAATATATTGAATTAGATCTTTACTTTTATACCACTACTAGGTCATTTTCTGATCTTGTCAATAATGTATATGTGTTTATATTATATCTCTGTAATTCATTGAGTCTGTTAATATTTGATTAAATTTTATTCTTGTATTATAAATTAATTGATTGAGTAGATCAATTTTGATTGATTAATTTTGTAATATATTAATTAACTTGACTAGTCTTATTTGTATATTCATAGGGATAGTGTAGATATTATCGATAAACAATAGTTTTAGTTTTCTCCTCTCCTGTACCTAGGAATAACTTAAAGAAGGCAACGGGGCCTTAATCCCGTCAGGGACAACTACCTAACGACTGAGAGCATCTTGAAAACTCTCGGATTGAGTTGTCTCTTGGTTGACACTCGTGCCAATTCCGCCCGTCAACACCTATGATTTAGATTTGGTTTCCATCATACATGCTTTGAATATGTGTCACCATCACTTAATCGGAAGAAAATTTATGTCAATGACAGATAATAAAGGATTAAAATATTTGTTGGATCAACCTAACTTAAACACAAGGCAATCTAGGTGGCTATCTTTCCTTAGCAAGTATGATTTTGAGATCCAACATATTAAGGGAAAAGCAAATAAGGTCACTGATGCTCTAAGTAGAAATGCAAGACTAAATTTTGTAGCAGCAATAAACACTTATAAAACAGATTTAGAAGAACAACTAGAAGAAGGAGTAAAATTGGATGAAAATTACCAGAAATTACAAGCAAAAGTAACTGAAAATTTAACTGAAAGTTTAAGTATAGGGTATAATCTAAATGAAAAAGGATTAATACTATATAAAAACAGGTTGTATACACCTAGTGTACCTAAAATTAAGCTTTTGATTTTAAATGAAATTTATAAGACTCCTTACTCAGGACATCCAGGTTATTAGAAAACTATAACCATGTTACAAAAAGATTATTTTTGGCCAAACTTGAAGAATGAACTAGCAGAATACATTGCCAAGTGTTTTGAATGTCAACAAGTTAATACTGAACACCGGCATCCAGCCGGTTTACTACAACCATTACCCATCCCTAGTTGGAAATGGGAAATAATCATTCTTGGTTTTATTACAAGTCTACATAGAAATCAGAATTTGAATGATTCGATAATGGTAGTCGTTGATAAACTTAGTAAAGCAGCTCATTTTATACCTGTAAAGACCACCTATAAGGCTGCTAATATTGCTGATATATTCATGAAACAAATATTTCATTTACATGGGATACTGAAAGTTATAATTTTAGATAGAGACCCTAAGTTTACGGGCCATTTCTTGAAGTATTTATTTAAAGGCTTGAATACTACTTTAAATTTCAGTACATCTTTTCATCCCCAGACGGATGGACATACTGAAAGGGTGAATCAAGTATTTGAAGATATGCTATGTATGTATGTTAAGGAACAACCACGTAAATGGGAGGATTACTTACACTTGGTAGAGTTTGCTTACAACACTCACTACCAATCTTCGGCAAGATACAACCCATTTGAAATTTTGTATGGCAGAAAGTGCAATACCCCCATCTCATGGAGTAACCCAGTTGATAGGTTAGTACTAGGACCTGAACTACTAAAGGAGATGGAGTTAATTGTAAAATAGGTGCAAGGTAACTTAAAAGTTGCGTAAGACAGACATAAAAGTCAAGCAGATATTAAACAAACTCAAAAAGAGCCTAGGTGGGTGAACATGTTTTTATAAAGGTAAGGCCTAAAAAGAGTTCTTTAAAGTTAGGAAGTTGTGCTAATTTGGAACCCCGATATTGTGGGCCTTTTGAAATACTATCTAGAATAGGACAAGTGGCATATCAACTGGATTTACTGCCAAATTTGAAGGTTCATAATGTTTTTTGTATCTCTGTATTAAAAAAATATGTACATGATGTTACTCATGTTATAAATTGGAATGATGTGCAGGTGGAACCCTAAGGAGATTTTCTAGTAGAACCAGATTGTATCCTCGAACGAAGGGAGATCTTTCTTCGTAATTGCACCATTGGGCAGGTGAAGGTGTAATGGAAACACCTTAGTCCAGAAGAATCCACCTAGGAATTAGAGATCCATATGTGGGTAGCATTTCCAATTCTGTTCTATGGAAACTCTGAGGACGATGAATAAAATAACAATGAGGACGATCTTATATTTAAGGAAATGTGTATGTCACATACCCCAAATTGCAAAATCGTTTTTTGTTTTAGGAGACCGTTATGTTTTAATTTTATTATAAAGTTTGTAATTAATGACCAAGTGGGGTCAAGGATAATTGCATTTAATTGTTGAATATTGTTATATTTTTATCATTCAAGCTAGCATTATGATCTTAGGATATTTAACTGAGAGAATAACATGCACAACAATAAAACACAAGAGACAAGAGACACAAAGAATTTTCCTCGGGGAAACCATAAAGGAGAAAACCCCACAACTTCCTCATAGATATAATTAGCACTAAAAGTAAAACCTGAAAATGGTAAGATGATATTCAAAAGAAGTACTCTCTCTCTCTGATCCCAGTGTCTCCTCTCTCACTCATGCGCCCCAATGAGTGAGTGTGTGTGTGATAAATAGAGAGACTCGCTCTCTATTTATATTCTTTGGTTCACTTGAAACTCAGTTCAACATGTCAACCTCACTTAACGGTTACTTACTAGAGCCGACATATCTAGGAGTGTCTAATAACCCTAGTGCCCTACAACTTGTGGGGACGTTGCCTTCTCCGACCAACAAGGGGGGTTATCCTTAACACAACGGTGGGGACTATTGCCTCGACTTACAATGACTCACCTAGGGTCGACTTCTCTAGGATAGTATAATAACCCTAGGGCCCCACAACTGCGGGGACTTTAACCCTTGACCAATAGGAGGGTTACCCACAATGACTTGACATGACTTGTTCACATTATAGAAACTTCCCAGAATAAACATCGGGGTATGACATGACTTAAATAAATTACAGATACATCCTAGAATAAACATCGGGTTACAATACATAATAAATACAAGTGAATACATTCTGAAGTTACAATTACATCCACACTCCCTCTTAACTAGGAATGTATTCTCTCGACACAATTTATCAACACAAGTCTTCTTCTCTATATCATCTAGATCATCATCGAGTTCTCGTCATCTTCACCTTCAAGTCATCTCTATATTCAATTCATCTTCATCTGGATCTGGATCATCACTCGATTTGGATCATCATCACTGGATTTGGATCATCCCTCGATCTGCATCATCTCTGGAGCATCACCTCTGGATCTGGATCATCCCTCGATCTAGATCATCTCTGCTAGATCATCATCACTGGATCTTCACGGGTGCTATCTCATGATTCTTCTCGTCACATGAAGTTCTACAGAGCCAGCCCTTTTTCATACTGGTTGTAGGCCTAGCCTCCATGTAGGTCTTCTTTAGCGCTTATATCTGACCCTAAGTCAAAATGGCTCTCCCAACACTTATATCTGATCATGTAGGAACCAATCCTATAATCATATCAGAAAGGCATGGCCAACACTCACATCTGACCATGTGGGAACCAATACCATAACCCTGTCAGAAAGGCCCAACACTCACATCTAACCATGAGAGGAACCAATCCAGCATTCCTGTCAGAAAGGCTCTGCACTTACATTCGACACATGCGAGGAACCAATCCAACATACATGTTCGAAAAGGCTCTGCACTTAAATTCAACACATGCGAGGAACCAATCCAACATACATGTTCGAAATGGATCTGCACTTACATTCGACACATGCAAGGAACCAATCCAACATACATGTTTGAAAGGGCTCTGCACTTACATCTGCACATGCGAGGAACCAATCCGGCATGCATGTCAGAAGGGCTTGCACTCACATTTGATCATGTAGGAACCAATCCTACAGTCATATCAGAATGGCCCCCAGTCCCAGACTGAGCTACTTGGTAACTAACCAGGTGCCTCCATTCCAAGAATGGCATTCAACACTTATTTCTGATCATGTAGGAACCAATCCTACAGTCACATCATAATGGATCAACACGCGTATCTGACATGGAAGGAACCAATCCTCTCACCATGACAGAATGGATCAGCCCTTACATTTGACCATGGAAGGAACCAATCCTCTCACCATGTCAGAATGGATCTGGGTCTCATCATTTCCCCTTGGAGGAAACCTCAATCTGGAGAACACCAAGATTCTCCCTGGAGTACTCGAACTTCACCCTAGCCAATGGCTTTGTCAACACATCAACTATCTATTCCTCTGTCACAACATACTGGAGCTTCACTACTCCCCTCCGTACCATATCCCTGATATAGTGATACTTGATCTCGATATGCTTCAACTTGTCATGGAACACTGGATTCTCTGACAACTTCACGCAACTCTAGTTGTCAAAATGTATACAAGTAACATCCATCTGGAGATCAAATAAATCAGACATTAGATTCCTCAACCATACTACCTCATAACTAGTTGAACAAGCTGTGGAATACTCTGCTTCAGCTGTACTCAGTGCCACATAGGATTTCTTCTTGCTAAACAAAGATATCACACCTGATCCCATACTGAAGCAACACCCTGAAGTGCTCTTCATATCGATGGCACTGCCTGCCCAATTTGAATCAACATAACCCTCCAGGTTAATCTTCTGATTCACCTCGTACTTGAGCCCATAATCAATTGTACCCCTTAGGTACCTCAGAATATGCTTTGCAGTAATCAAGTGAACATGTCTCAGATCTGTCAAGAACTGGCTCAAGGTGTTCATAGCAAAGCAAATATCTGGTCTTGTGTTCGTCAAGTACATTAAGGACCCAATCATCTGATGATACATCGTAGGATCAACTGTCTTTGATGAAGCATCACTCAATAGCTTCATGTTTGATACCATAGGTGTGGTCATTGCCTTGTAGTCCATCATCCTGAACCTCTTCAAGATCTCTACTGCATACTTCCCTTATCCACACCTCCATGCCTATAAAATAGTGCATCGACACATAACAGGAGCATCACTGGTCTTCTGCCTTCAACCTTGAAGCAAAGGTTGGAATCCACTTTACTCTCAGTAAAGCCTAGAGTCATCAATAATCTATCCATCCTGTCGTACCATGTCGAATCTCAAGATATTATGTAGTCACTCCCTCTATCTTCCATACTCTATGTACTGAAACATTATGTACTGGAGTGACAAGTAGCTTCCTCTACTACTAATATTCTATGTATCCATCTAGGGTCACTGGATACCAATATCCTCTATCTTTGAAAGCATGCTTGCACCCATCTGTGAGCTTGTCATCCTCTATCAACCTTGTAGCATAGGTTTAGATCTTCATCAAGCTCATCATGTATGTGTTATCCCATGGGTGTCTTCTAAACTCATACAAGGCCTTCTTTCATTTGCACACATGATTCTACCTGTCATGTGTCTCAACTTCCACTGGCTACAAATGTCTCTTCGTAGTCTATGCCTTCTTGTCGTGAGAAGCCTCGTGCTACGAATCTTGCCTTGTATCCCATGATGTTTCCATCTACTGCATGATGGAACTATGAACTTTCCTTCATTTATCGATACTGCATTCTAGACAACATTCTTCTTGAACTGGTATTCCCTTTCTTCTTGGAAGGTTCTGCATCAATGATGTCGCTGCATTCGTCATATTATTTTTCATCTTGAACTGTCATTACTTGTTCTTCGAAACAAGTCTCATTCTTCTTTTCTTGTAAGAGATTATGTATGCGATATTTCCTACAAGTCAAATGCATTTTTATGGTTAGAAACATTTCATAAGGAATATTCATACTGGCAAGTTCTTATGCATAAATATATGATCATGCAACTACTTTAGCCAATACAACATTCATCCATATCTCACGAAAACTTTTCTAGTTTCCTTCCATCTCTACCAGGACAACATTGAGATTGTGCACTAATCCAATATGTCAGCAAAGAGGTTTCATTCTAGATAAGTAGAAATGGAGAGTTGTATAGCACCATGATCTACTTACCCATCACATGCATATTAGTAGTACACTGTCATTAATGCAAACTTTCTATCATGCATAATACATTAACTGAATATAAACAAATGCATAACAAAACAATATCATGAAATCACAATTGAATACTTATCTTTATTTTTTTTGTGGGTAGACTCCTTCTTGAGCCTTCAGCTTCATCATCTTCTACATTCATAATAGCATTGTTTCTTATCCAAATGCTAAGGTGGATAAGAGGTTCTCCAAAAGTTGAGTTCTTCATATTCCTCATTGCTTGAGGGATCTTCTTTGGATGGTGAGAGCTTGATCTTTAGATGCTACCATCTTCTATTCTCTTCTTATGAGTCGAGCTTCTTCTTCTTCCCAGAGTCTATTGAAAGTAATCACTTCCTTCTAGCACACATTCCTTGAATGAATGAATCCCATGATCCTGGGAGGCCATTCAAGGTGGCTATCACCACTTCTGCATTCTTCACTTCTTCTTTTACTGCTTTAATTTGTTTTCTCAAAGTCATATTCTGATTTATGTTCTTCCATTCAAATAGCTTGGTCAAGGAGTCAAACATCTCTTTCAGTGTCTTTAGGGAAGACACTTGTGGTACAAGTTGAGTCGTGACTGAATCAATAATGATCTTCTTGGCGTTGACCAAGTTCTTCTTGTGTAAGGCTTTGAGCCTCATCTCCCTCTGGAACTAGAACCTCTCTACTTATGTAGCTACCCAATTCATTTTCTTCAGAGAGATCATATACTTCCATGCTTGGAAGTTGTCAACTTCAACAATATTATCATCAAGTTGATGTGATAGATCACTTTTAAATGAGAACCTCAAATTCAAATAGGAAAATATTAGATCTTACCGATTTGAGGTGTCCTTCCTGGTTCCATAGCTGGCTGATCTAGGGTTTGTCAGAGAAGCCCTAATTTTCAAAACTTGGAATCTTTCAGATATGATTGTATAGAAATATATATCTCTTCAAGTTGAGCTTTCCAATGTACTCCTTTTCTAAAAATAGTGGAGGGAAGCTCCCGGAACAGGAAGCCCTAGTTTTCCAATTTCTTCTGTAGAAATGCCTGTAACTGTTTCTACAGTATCTTTGAAATTAATACTCCTCTGTGTCTAAAAATTTGCACTGAGGTATCCTCACATGTCCCTGTTCTAACACCATAGGTTTCATTAGAATTGGTTTCACCAATTGGGACTTATGATCATTTCCGAAGTTGACTTGTTATAGGACTGTTCAACATAGCAAAGTTGTACGGACTGCCATGTGTCACTGGTTCATCTTCTAAGTATGAAACTCGAACCACAGAAATTAAAGTCCATGCCCTTTCTAGAAAATATTCATAAATTTCATTTGGACCTTTGTAGCCCAATATATAGTAATTATCCCTAGGTGTCCTGTTTAGGGATGAATTCTGGAAGAGGTTGGAACCCTAACTTGGACGGATTATATCTCCCAGAATATAGCGAATATGAGGCTGAATTTTGGATATAGTATACATCAAGATTTTATCTTTGACCTCTACAATTTTCAAATCCTAAGCCTTCGCCAATCCCGAGATTAATGTACCAAAACTTATCAGTTTTAGTATTTTAGGGTTTTTCCAGCTCGGGGTCAAACTAGGGTTTGACTTTCTTGGAGTTTCACCCAACCAAAAATATTGATCCAGGTCTCTAAAATTCGATTTTTATGAGGAGAGAAATCCTATGCTGGGCTCATTCAAAAATTTATCTTCTGTAGAAAACCCTAATTTCCCGCACCAAAACAGAAAATGCTCGGAATTGAATTTCGTTTCGACAGAAAGATGCGCCCTTGAATGGAGAGTCAGCCCAGCATATTTTTGCTGATGAATTATGGAGACAGACCCAAAAATTAAGAAGCCCTAGCTTCTAAAGCTACACAATGTCTTCTTCTCAGGTTAGCTCTGATACCATGTTAGATTTTTATCATTCAAGCTAGCATTATGATCTTAGGATCTTTAACTGAGAGAATAACATGCATAGCAATAAAAAACAAGAGACAAGAGACACAAGAGACTCGATCTCTATTTATATTCTTTCGTTCACTTGAAACTCACTCCAACATGTCATCCTCACTTCACAATTACTTACTAGAGCCAACATCTCTAGGACTGTCTAATAACCCTAGTGCCCCACAACTTGTGGGGAGTTTGCCTCTTCCGACCAACAAGGAGGGTTATCCTTAACACAACAGTGGGGACTATTTCCCGGACTTACAATGACTCACCTAAGGTCGACTTCTCTAGGATAGTCTGATAACCCTAGGGCCCCACAATTGTGGGGACTTTAACCCTTGACCAATAGGAGGGTTACCCACAATGACTTGACATGACTTGTTCACATTATAGAAAATTCTCAGGATAAACATTGGGGTATGACATGACTTAAATACATTACAGATACATCCTGGAATAAACATCGGGTTACAATACATAAGAAATACAAGTGAATACATTCTGAAGTTACAATTACATCAACAAATATTTTATTATTAAATAAATGAAATATGAGGAAACAACTTAAGGAGGCTGTTAAATGAGTGTTTTGCTAGCCGCTTGGTGGAATAGGCTGGGTTGAGAGCATATTGACACTTGTCAACATCCTCAAACTACTTCTAGCTATTGCAGGAGGAAACTTCCCTATTTTTGTGGTCATGTTCCCCAAGAAAGTGGAACAAGAGCAGGCAGCTCATTAAGTGAAAACTGACCCAAAAGACCTAGGCATGCTGATAAAAAATTCCCATTGAATTCAGCTGGGGTTGCTCATTCTTTACTTGTGAAATTTCTGAGTGAAATTAGTTCACAAGAAATTAGATCATACGGAACAAGCATAAGTTTTTGAGTGAAAAGTGTTGAAGTTCTAAACTAGTGTAGCTGATTTGAGCTAAGTTCTTACTACTACAGGAAGAAATATTACCGTTGATTACTCTATGGAGTTGCAAAGGTTTCTAAACCAGTTCTCTCACCCAGTGCTTTCAACTAGGTGGACCAGTAGACAGGCTCGGGGGTCCTAAGATTTGCAGTTCAAATCTCTTCAAGAGTTGGTTGGGAGGAACAGGCTCCTTATGTTGTTGTCTCCTCTATTATATTTCCAGGTTCTACATGTTATTTCTAATTTCTCTATGCAATCTTAGGAACAAGAATGAATGAATTTAGGAAGTAATACATTTATATGTCTGTTTCATCTATTATTAAAATTACTTGGAGAAAATCTTTTACTGTTGAAAGATAGATGAATTCTAGATTAGATATGGATTAGAATGAATGATTAGGGTTAATTTCAAATTTATTGATGAATAAAATACCTAACTATATTTTCCACACCTTCAATAAGGTAGTACTCTTATACAATAGGTGAGATTAAATTTCGATGAATAAATCAAATCAAGAATGTAGGATTATGTTTATTTACTTTCTACAGATTCCTTATAGGAATGTTCAGAAGTTTCCTTAGTTAGAATACATATGTTAAAATGATAAACAAGAACTATCATAAAGGAAGGTGTTTTAAAAACCAGTACACAGTTGGTATAACTGTGTTCTTTTTAACACAGTAATTAATTACTAGCTATAAGCTTAGTTTATTATAAATATACATAGTTATTAAATATTATAGGAATAGAAAAATAACATAAGCAAAAGTAATTAATAAACAGTAAAATGAAGTATAGTAATCACTTAGGTTTGGCAATAAATCTTAAGCAATTTTTATCAATACTGTATGTAAACATCAATAATAAACACATTATAGTTAAACAATAATAATGCAGGGTTATAAATTAAAATAAAAATTACACAGAAAATAGTATTAAAACTGTTTATCAAGTATAAACTAAAATAATATAAGAAAAGACAAAATTAAATATTCCCAATCCAAATACACAGTAGATCTCGGGTTGTATTAGCAAACCCTTCTCTTTTAATTATTTTCTTAAACAAATATTTTTACTGACAGAGAAGAACTTAGAATTAGTTTTAATACTAATATCCTAAAGAATTCCCTCCTTCTAATAAAAGTTGAAATTATGGACTTAAACAACAACAAAATATCTTCCATGTTCTTTTAACCATCCATTCATCAAACACAAGTATTTTGACAGTAAAGTATTTCCATTAATTTAAAACTTTCCACCTTTAAAAACAAAGCAATATTACTTCACTTATAACCTTATCATGGAGTCGTTGCACTTACACTTGATGAATACCTAGGTTTTAATAGAACTTAATATGCACGAAGCTGATAGGTTTTTTTATAATAGTTATTTCTTTTTTTTTAACAGAAACGAAAAAGAGAATTATATTAACAGGCTGTGCACAGCCATTCATTACAGCAGAAGGAGGAAAGTAAATGCCGGCAGTTCAAGATTTCTGCATAACTGGCATGTCTGAAGAGTTTCCCATAAAACATAGCATGTGGTCTTTTCATGATTACAAAATATCTGGGTAGTATATACCCTCACAAACTGGCTACAGAGCAGGATGCAAAAAACATAATCCATACAAAAAAAGAAATGATAAACTAGAGACAAAGTTAAATGCCTTTCATTTCCTGAGGCTGCAGAACCGATTCTTCTTCCTCCATGGGTTGATCAATTGCTTCGTTGACTCCCTTTACCCTGCTTTCCTGGTTCATTGAGATGAAATTCTCAAGGTCTTCTTCTATACGTTCAACCCGTCCTAGAAGCTTGCGCATGTTGCTCTCTATATCATCAGTTCTGGCACCCAGGTTACTAATATCCAGCGATGTGCGACTCACAGACTCCCCAATTCCTTTAATTTCCTTGGCCATTTCCTTATTGTCCATCACCCCTATAGCTGTCATCTCGTGCAGCCTTCGAAGATTTTTCTTTATGTCCATAATCCCTGCATTATCCCCGTAGTGAGCCATCCCTCGATTGTCAATCGAAATAGCAATTTTGGAGAACTGAATGTGCAGAAGATAATCTGAACTGTCCTGGTTCTCGCCCCAGATCCCTGAAGAAGCCTTCCGAAGGTCGAATATTTCTTGTTGCAGGGCAGAGACAGTCAGGCTGTCTAAACAATACAACGTTCCCAAGGCGTCTTTCTTCCAGCCAGAACATTGACAGCCAAAAACCCTGTCCAGATTGTCTTCTCGAAGTGGGGAAGTGTCAACTTGGCTACCGGTACCCCAGAAGGATGTAGGATAATAGCAATTACAGCAAAGGAAGGAAGACAGCGCGATACGCTCTTTAACAAAAGCCCGAATTAGGGGGAACACATGCCAGGGAATTCCCAGCAGTCTTCCACCCCCCACTCCGGCTACCGCATTCAGCAGAAAATTCACAGAACCAGGAGAGTCGTGACCCAAATCCAAAATGTTATAATGAGACAAGTCTGAGCTATGGAGCGGCATAATGAATAGGATGGAGAGCCAACGATCATGCGGGAGGAGAGGGTAATAAATTGAAGGCCTGTGAGTATTTAATTCACCTGGAGCCAAGGGGGAGGGATCAGTCCACGCGGCCTGCGAAGGAGGGCATGCAGGACTTAACATTAAAAGCGAGAAGCCGCCAGGGAGAGAGATGAAATGATGGCCAGTTGGAGCGGGGTTGATGAAGAAAGAGAGGCGAGGGGCGGAGGGAAAGGGGAGAAGGAAGGGGGGAAAAAAGGCCAACGGGAGATAGGAAAAAAGATAAAAAAAAACACCAATGTTGTTTTCCAAAGTTTAAAGACTTCTCTTTAGAGTTTTGCTTGAAAGGACGAGAATAAGTACGAAAGCTTCTTGTCATGGAATGAATTTCAGAGAGGGAGGACCATCATCCTGACTGTAGAGGCCTTGTGAGAGCCTGGCACCTATGTTAGCCATGGTATCAACTTCCTTATTGTTGTGACGAAGAATGTGATAAATCTCAGAGGAGTGAGGCAAGAGATGCTTAGCTTTTTTATATAATCGACGACATTTAATGTCTCCTGAAGGATATCCATTAATCATCTTATAGATGACGTTCCTGGAGTCTCCAAATATCAGGACCTTACGGAGCTTTTTGTCTCGAATGAGTTGGAGACCCTGGAGAAGTGCCATCCATTCGGCTTCATTGTTGGTTCTAGAGCCTAAGCCCCAAGCGAATCTTTGCTCCACTTGTCCCCCGAGATCCAACAAGATCCCACCGGCGCCTGCCACCCCTGTATAATAGTTATTTATTTATACCTAAGTTTATGAAATAATTGTTTAGGATTATACCTTGATACAAGCACATATGATCCGTCTTGATAACAAGTAACATTGTAAGGTAAGATCTAGTTGCAGAACTTATCATTCTCTAGAATGCATGTAGGTTTGTTTGAATCTAACATCAAAAAGAAATAATATATATATATATATATATGATGTATAGGTTATAGTTAAAACTAGGAAGGAAATATCTATTTCTACCTTGTGCTTGGATTTCCAAGTACTTAAGATTATAGGTAGATAAATAAGAAGAAATTTTACAGGAAAATGTAATATCTCAACTTTGAGTAACGAGTTAGTAATTTCAATATATGGAAAAGATATAGATTGACGATACCTCCTTTTTGCTCAAAGCTGTAAATTAAACAAATATACTGGCATTTATTTATGCTAGTTGAGATAATTAATCTTGATCCTGAATCTAGATTACAAAAATGTCTTACCTATAAAAAGAACCTGTACAAGAAGCATCACTTCACTGCATTAGCGAAAAACCTAAGTAAGCCTCGAACATGAACTGAAGTTCCTTCATGTTTACAAACAGTAAAACAAACTTTAGTACATAGTAAACAAACAAATATTTCAGCTCATGTTACTTCAGATCATCACCTGCTAAATCAATATTTAATACTGAATTATGAAAGAAAAATAATTAAGTATGTAGAAACAGAAATTAATAAAGGAATTAGTTTTATTTCTAGTTTATACCTTAATATGTTAACTCTTAACAATTAAATGTCCTTCTTAAGCGACGTTTGTAAACATTTATTGTTATAGGAAAAAATTTAATTTTTTATGAAATTTTGGAATATTACATATAGCTATGCTTATTAACTATGTTACACTCTCTGATCTACTTCTACTTCTGATCATTCAAACTTGGCTCTTCTCACTGTCTCTGTTCTGTGTATTCTTCACATTTCAACGCCGATCACATATTTTTTTGCAAATATTCATTTCTTCTTTTCTTAAAAGAAATCCAGAGTTCTATATCATTCTAGAAAAAAACACACACACAAAGTCCTATATCCCCCATCGTTTTATGCATACCAATCTTTATTCCCTTCACCTGTTCGTATGCCTGACTTTCAGTTTCATAATTGATCAAAAACCGTTCAATGACTCATGACAGGCAAGGAACCCAATCGATAAGAATTGTAAACTTCTTTAACCATTTGCTGCTAGGTTCTTGAATTCATAACTGCTCAAACCAAATTTCCTTTGCATTCCAAAAATTCACGAAGGAACAAATCCATGTCCATCTTCAATTTTAGGTCAAAACTATCTCATCTCACAAAAGATTCGGGTTATCGGGCCTTTTCCTTTTCAGGTGAATTCAAATGGTACTTTGCAAACACATCCATCCATATCTCCATGAGGATACACATGGATCGTCCGATCTGTGAACACAATAAAAACTTGTTTTGTCTCATTTTATGTGTAAAAAGAATTTAGAGTATCTAGAGTGTTGATTGAACCAAACGCATAATTGTTGGCTTCTCTTTGGGAATCCATAGCCACCCAAGCTCTTATTTTCGCCATTGAAGGTATTCATCCAAGTTGAGTCATAGTTTTCTTCCTTAGGGGAACTATTTTAATTTGATTCTCCATGTGCCTTGCATACATGAGAGGAGAGCCTGCTTACACTTCAATCTCTTCTTATCTGCCATCCTTGCTGTTGGATCATATGCTTGGAACTTATGTGTTGCCATCAATGAAAACCACATCACAATATGATTTGTTTCCATATGATCACAATACCTATCATAAATCCAACAAACTCCCCCTTTGGCATTGATGGAAACCTTCAAATTATGGATGCATGTTGCACTTGTAATCATCAACTGCTTATCATCTTGGGGGTTGAGACTCGGGAGGCTTGGATGTCGAGAGAGGAGGAGAGTAAACCTGCAAATTGTTATCATTTTATGCATAGAGTAACATAGAGAAACATATTGTAAATAGGCCACATGGAAGGGTGAGGCTCAAAGAGGGTTCTTTGAGCCCCACCTCTCAAACCATACAAAGAAGAGCACTCATAACTAGTAACCCAATAACTCAATAGAATAAGAAAAGTGTCGGATGTCAAAAATCCTTGAATGCTTTATTGAAAAGGAATAGATCATTTTTATAACATTATTACAATGTGCCTTGGGGCAATACCATGGGTTGTGAAATACCATGGATGAGAGAGGTACAATGTGCCTTGAAGACATACAGTGGAACAAAACCATGGGTTGTCAAATACCATGGATGGGAGAGGGTGGCCTCTCCATTTAAATTTTTTATGATGAATGAGAGAGGGTGGCCTATCCATTATGTTTCTATGACTCATACATCTGAATTTAGACCATATTCCCCATGCAATTCGGATCATTCTCCCCCACTTAGAAAATGATGGTCCCCATCATTTCATGCTAAAAAAAGACCCATGATTACAATGTTCCAATTTCCAATGAAGAGAAGGGTTTTGTGTGGTTAACCCATAACCGTGGGTTTTGTGTGGTTGACCCATAACCATAACCATGACTGTGGGTTTTGTGTGGTTGAATGCTAACCGTGGGTTTTGTGTGGTTGACCCTTAACCATGGATTTTGTGTGGTTGACCCATAACCATAATTGTGGGTTTTGTGTGGTTGACCCATAACCGTGATTACAATACAAAACCGTGGGTTTTATGTGGTTGACCCATAACCATGGGTTTTGCGTCGTTAACCCATAACCATGATTACAATAGGATTTAATAAAAGTCCAAAAATGGTCTTTGGTGTAGTTGATGTCTTGCTGCAAATCCATTCATAGCTTCTGATTCAGGTGATGAAATTGAATTTCGTTGAAGACCCATTTGAGATCTTGAAGATAAATTTCCATTCATATGACATAATTACTTTGTGGTGGTCCAAGGAATTAGAAAACGTTTGTTGAAGCTTAGGGGACGTGCACGCATTGTTTTTGAAGACATATGTTACTTCAATCGATGATATCTCTCAAACCAGAAATCCAAATGAAAAACCGCGAAATGCTGATTTTAGATAACAAAAATAGATTTCCAATAAGATATGGAAGAGCATGAGATGTGTTCTGTGGAGGGCATGGTACTTGTTTGAAGTTTCTGTATGTGAGGTCTCATTGTGTACAAACATATGCTGCTTCAAACAAGTGTTTCTCACAAACCAGGAAGGTAAATGAGAAACTAAAAAATACCCATTTTAGATGAAGGAAAAATGTTTGCAATGAGATATGGAAGAGCCTCTGAAACTCTTTGTGTAAGTTGAAACATACGTTTGAATTTTTTAGAGACGTGTTGACCTTTAGTTCATATATCATGGTGTTTATATGATGGTCGTAAAACTATGGTTGGGATGAGATGGGGCTAGAATGAGGTCTCCCAAGCTCCAATAAGCATGCAAAATGGATTTTATTTAGTTCCATGGACATATGAGGATGAAATAATGATCGATATGAGAGTGTAGAGATCCACAAAGGATTCCAAGGCTTTGTAGAGAAAAATAAAATGTTTTAGAGATCATGGAACTTCCTGTTGCAACTTAGATATCCTGTATTTCCTGAGGAACAACTGTGATGCTTACAGTGTATAGCCCAACAATGGACTCCGAGTGTGACAAAAGGAGCCTGCAAATATCTGCAGATATTTGAACCCGAACTATGCTCAAACCCTCATTCCCATGGAGAGCGTACCTGCTCTGATACAACTAATCCAAATCTTGGGGGCTGAGACCCGGGAGGATTGGATGACGAGAGAGGAGGAGATTAAACCTGCAAATTGTTATCATTTGATGCATAGAATAACATAGAGAAACATATATTAAATAGGCCACATGGAGGGGTGAGGCTCAAAGAGGGTTCTTTGAGCCTTAGCTCTCAAACCATACTAAGAAAATCACTCAAAACTAGTAATCCAATAACTCAATAGAATAAGAGAAGTGTAGGATGTCAAATGTTTTTGAATGCTTTATTGAGAAGGCATAGATCCTTTTTATAACATTATTACAATGTGCCTTGGGGAAATACCATGGGTCAAAACCCTGGGTTGTGAAATACCATGGATGAGAGAGGTACAATGTGCCTTGAAGCCATACCATGGAACAAAACCATGGGTTGTTGTCAAATACCATGTATGGGAGAGGGTGGCCTCTCAATTTAATGTTTTTATGATGAATAACAGAGGGTGGCCTCTCTATTTAATGTTTCTATGACTCATACATCCAAATTTATACCATATGCCCTCTAAAATTTGGATCACCCTTTGACATCAATGTCAAATAGGTCTCTATAACATAACTCCCCCTATCAAAGTGAACAAGTTATTTGGAATAATATATGATACCCAGCTTCTGGCGTAGGTACTCAAACTGTGTCTTTGGTAAAGGTTTAGTAAAGATATAAGCAATATGTTCTATAGAAGGAATGAAATTCAATTGAACCACTCTATTTGTGACCTGCTCCATTAAGAAGTGATACTTAATTGGCATGTTCTTAGTCTTGGAATGAAGGACAGGATTGTTGGAAACACTAATGGCACTAGTATTATCACAATGGAGAGGAATGGGATCAACATATTTTACATCCAAATTTTCCAGTGTCTACACCATCCAAAGTACTTGTGTACAGTAGGTGGAAACATCAACATATTCATATTCTGTAGTAGATAAAGATATCGAGACTTGCTTCTTACTCAGCCATGCAACTAAAGAATCACCCAAGAATAATGCACCTCCACTTGGGATCTTTCTTTCATCCAAACAATTTTCCCAGTCATCATCTGAATATGCGGTTAACTAAAAAATCTGATTTCTAGGATACCATAGACCATAAGCCATTGTTCCCTTCAAATATTTGAATATCCTCTTAAAACCCACCAAATGACTTTGGTTAGGAGCAGACTGAAACCTATCTACCATTCCAACAACTTGCATTATATCAGGATGATATGTTGTGATGTACAGAAGACTGCCTATCATTGATCGATTTGTTCTTTGATCAACATCAGGTGAGGGATCATCCTTGCTAAGCTTACAACCATAGGTGTACTAATAGATGGAGAATCTTCCATCTAAAATATCTTCAACATCTCCTTCAAATACTTTTCTTGGGAGAGAAATAAACCTTCAGAACTCTGAATAATGTGGAGACCAAGGAAGAATCAATTCTGTTATTAGTGACATCTCGAAATCAGGTTGCATGGCATTATAAAACCACTGAACAAAATAATCATCAGTACATCCAAAAATAATGTCATCCACATAAACCAAAACAACTAATAAATCATCACCTTCAAATTTGATGTACAAATTACTGACAATAGTACCTTTCTTGAATCCTTTGTCCTATAGATACTTATCCATTCTATAATACCAGGCTCTTGGTGCTTGTTTCAATCCATATAGTTCCTTCTTCAGTTTGCATACATGGTCGGGATTGTCTGTCAGTTGGAATCCTTCAGGATGCTCCATATAAACTTCTTCTTCTATATCTCCATTGAGAAATGATGACTTGACATCCATTTGATACACTTTGAAGTTATTATGACTGGCATAAGAAAGAAACATTCTAAGAGATTTTAATCTTGCCACTGGTACAAAGGTTTCATAAAAATATTGTCCCTCAACTTGTGCATACCCCTTATAGACCAATTGGGCTTTATCCCTCACAATTTGTCCTTGTTCATTTATCTTATTTTTAAACACCCATTTGGAGCCTATTACATTCTTATCTACAGGTCTAGGAACAAATTCCCAAGTATTATACTTCTCAATCTGATCAAGCTCTTCATTCATGGCTCTAATCCAATCTTCATCCTCACTGGCTTCTTCAAAAATTTTAGGTTCAATCATAGATAGAAAAGAAACCTGAGATTGCTATGAAGCTTTAATCAATTTCCTTCTTGTCTGAGCTCCTTTATTCTTATCACCAATTATCTGATTTTCAGGATGATTCTTTTTTAACAATTCTAGAAGGTTTTTTTTTTTTGACTTTGCCTAAATGTTTGTACTTTCATTATCTGACTCTGAATCTTCCTTTTCTGCTTCTTGGACATGTTCTTCCTCAACTTCAACTGTATCCTCTATATTTGATTCCATACTTCTTATCTGACTATCATTCACAGGAATTCCTTCATCTATTTTAATGTCAATACAGCCAACTAATTTATGCAACCTTTTATTATAGCATATATATCCTTTACTGTTTATGGCATATCCTAGGAAAATACTTTCATCGACCCTGTCATCATATTTTCCGAGATGTTCATCATTATTTTTAATATATCATTTACTTCCAAAGAATTTAAAAATTTTAATATAAGGAGGTCTTCCAAACCACAGTTCATAAGGAGTCTTATTGTTGTTTGGCCTTAGATGAGCTTTGTTAAGAATATGGATAATTGCGTGAATTGCCTCTACCCAATATGTATGAGCAATATTTTTTTCATTCATCATTGATCTCACCATCTACTAAACTGATCTGTTCTGCCTATCAACTACTCCATTCTGTTGTGGAGTCCCTGGGATAGTATACTCTCTTTTTATTCCATGTTTATCCAAAAACAATTTAAAGTCTTTTCAACTAAATAGTCCTCCTCTATCAGACCTTACTTCCTTTAGTATTTTACTTGTCTAATTCTCAGTCAAAGCCTTAAATACTTTGAACTTTTCAAATGCTTCATATTTTTCCTTCATAAAGGGAACCCATGTGAGTCTAGAGTAATCATCAATGACCAACATAAAATATCTTTCTCTTCCTGTGATTTCCTTCCTTGATGATCCACACAAATCCATATGCACTAATTGAAGAGGCTTGTCTGTTGATGTGAAATTATTAGATTTAAACTGCGTGCGAGTCAGCTTTCCCATTTGAAAATATTTACATACATAATCGTATGGCTTTGATATTTTTAAAATATGTTTTACTGCTTCATTGTTCCTAATCTTGATTATGTGATCAAATTTTAGGTGTCTGAGTCTCCAATGCCATAGCCAGCTTTCATCATACTTTCTTAAATGGAATTCTTCTTTTTCTTCTTTCAAAACATAGACATTGTTTTCAATTCTTATGCCTTTTGCAACTAAATGTCCTAAGGGTACAGATTTTATTTTACAATCTCTAGAAGTGAAGACAACTTCACACCCTCTGTCATAGACATGACTGACACTAATAAGATTATGTTTCAGACTATCTACAAAAAACATATCTTGAGCTTTCCCTTTGCCATTACTCAAACCTACCAATCCTCTTCCCTTGATTTTCCCTAGAGCATCATTTCCAAAAGTTACATTTCCTAATTTACATTTCCCTAGAGCATCCACTCTCAATATACCAGGGGCCCTTTTGATTTTGAGCAAAAAGTACTAATCCACACTTGTTACTTTCTTTCTTCTTCCAAACTTTAACATTTTCAGTTGAGTAATTCTTTCTTGAATATGGTCTATAATTCTTCAGGTAAGATTCTAAAGATTTGTGTCAATAATTATGACAAATATAACATTTTGGCTCATTGTACAATATATCAAAAGGGTTGGTATGTCTATTGTTAGTTCTTTTTTCAGTTATAAACCATGTTGTATGAATTTGTTGGTTACTCATTGTCTATCTTGTTCTATGTTGCAGCAGTTCATTGTTATTTGGCATCCTCAGTTGCATACTTCTAAAATTAAATGCACAATTTGTAACTTTATGCCCAAAATTAGAACAACAATAACAATAGCCATGGAAAAAATCTTGGTACCTGAATCTTGGATCTCTTCTTGGAATTGGTTGCCTCATCTTTTGTTGGATTTTTTCCTGAGCAAATATTGATTGATCTTTATGATTGGAATTCCCGATTCTAATGCTTGTTTCATTTTCATTCCCTTTTGTCTGCAAGGTATGTTCATATTCTGACTGTTTGTTGCTTTGAATTTTAATCAACTTACTTGATTTCTTGTTTTCTGAGTGACTGCTACTTAATCCTTCTTCATAGTCGAGGCCTGTTTTTAACAAAGAATATTGTTGATTACTCGGAATTTTATTCAATTCTTCTGAAGCTTTAATACTTGACAAACTTTAGTGATACAAATCTTGAAGTTTATCCAATTCTTTTCTACTTTTCACTACTTCTTATTTCAATGCTTCACACCTCATTTTCTTCTCTGTTAATTGTTGTTTTAGAATATATTCTAGTTTCTTTGCCTCTTCTAATTCTTTTTTTAACAGAGAAAAAAATTCACTTGTTTTTTTTTTCATTCTTTTCATACTGGATCGTAAATTATTTTTGTTTCCTCTTCTTTAGTCTGAGTCAGTCAATCTTTTCCAGAGCACTGATTATTTCACCTTCCATATCAACCACAGCTTATTCATCATTCAAGTCACTTCCTGTATGTTCATTTTAAAAATCTTTTATGGCCATAAGCATAAAAATATTCACTGTTTCTTCACAAGATGAATCACTGTCTATCTCTTCTGAGGAATCAACATCATTTGCACACAAGCTTTTCTTTTTTATATTTAACATATTTATTGTATTTATTGAATGTGTAGTTCTCTTCATCATTAGAAGTATGACCCTTTTGCTTGTGGGGACATTTAGATGCAAAATGGCCTATCTTACCACAGTTGAAACATTTAAAAAGCATCTTGCCTTTATATTTACCTAATCCTTTCTTCGACCTTCTTACAATTTTTGCCTCAATCACATCCATTTTAGAATCAATGTTCTTATTTGCTTTAAAGGATGTTTCTCTAGTGGTGAATTTATATTTACTAATATTCATTTCATAAGCAATAAGAGTTCCTAGGAGTTGGTCAATATGCAGAGTTTTAAGATCATTTAATTCCTCTATTACAGAAACTTTGGGAATAAATCTATCAGGAAAAGATCTCAAAATTTTCTGAATGAAGGGTGCTTCCTCAATATTTTCACCAAGACCTTTCATATCATTCACGGTCTCTTATACTCTTAAGAAATATTTACTAACAGTCTCATCCTCATTCATCTTTAACTGTTCAAATTTCAGTCTATATGTCTGCGATTTGGCATCTTTTACTTTCTCGTTTCCTTTATAACTACTTATAAGTTTGTCCCACATATCTTTTACAGATTCAAGATGCATCACTTTAACAAACTCAACTTCTGCAAGACCACTCAGGATAGAATTCATTTCCTTTGTGTTAAAACTAAGTTCCAACTTATCATCTTTGGAGGCTAGCACAATTGGATTTACATAGCTAGTGTCTACTACATCCCAAACGTCGGCACCTAAGGATATTAGATATGTTCTCATTCTAACCTTCCAAAAGGAAAAATCTGTTCCATCAAATAGAGGAACCTTATTGGTTAAAGTCCCTTCATGACTTGGCATGTTTAAGCTTACATACCTACCTTTAAATAAAAGGAACCTAGATCTGATACCAATTGTCGAGATTATTCAAATAATTGAGAGGGGGGTGAATTAGTTATTTCTAAGCTTAAACAATATCCAATTTTTTTTAAATCATTATTATTGTTCACAAATTTATAGTCATGATGATGCAGTAAGTATAAAGAAAGGAATGAAAATCATCAATCACACACATGATAGAGACATTAACGAATATTCACGAGGAAACCAACAAAAGACTTTATTCTTAGGATGTCAAGAAGCTCCAAAGTATTTACATAATATTTTTTTGAGTACCTACTCAAACGAGGCTGTAACCTCTGTTTGCAAGTTCCTACTTGCATAGAGCACTGTCCCTCATGTTTTTCTAGCACCCACTAGAAAAAAAAATGATTCTTTAGCTACTACTGAGTGGAAGTACCCACTTCCGCTTGTACAGGCTCCAACTTGCATAGAGAACACTACATGCACAACAAAATTTCAACCCAAAATCCGACATATGCATTGTCTGAACTTCGACGGACACGTGTCTTTTATTCGACAACCATGTTTTTTTTGTCGTCAGTGGAAATCCGTCAAATATTCTACTTTAGTTTGAAACCCATCGACAATTAAACATAGTATCAAGCTAATATGGAGAAGTCTTTCATCCATGAGTTGTCCAATTTCCGACCTCAACTCATCGGATCCATCATCGAATTTTTGACTACTTGTTGTTGGATACAATGTCGAAATTTCAACTACTAGTTGTCGGATATCCGACTTAGGCTCATCAGATCCATCGTTCATTTTTCAACTTCCCACTGTCGAAAGTTTGACGACTCTTTGTCGGATAAGTTGCTAGATTTTCGACTGCTGAATGTCAGATATCATTGGATCCATCGTCAGATATATGGTCAGATCCATCATCGGAGCCATGGCTATCTCGTCAGAGCTTAGCGACAGGTAGTTAGATATTCAATGAAGTGCACAATGATTTTATTATCGGAGCCATAGCAAGATTGTTGGAGCTTAGCCACTGACTGTTGAAAATCCAATGAAAATTTGTTTTTTGATAAAAACAATATTTCCATGAATATGTATATTATAGTGATTTTCTTAGTGCACCCATATATGAAATTTAACCCACACACCGCACAAGGTTTTCATGTGCACACAAGCAACTATGCTTGCATGGATACATAGAAGCATGCGCACACAGGTATACATGGCCATTTCAAGTAAGCATGTGAAAGGGGTACTCTAAGTATTGATAGACATAATTTTTTTATCTTTTCTGCATAAAGAAGGAAATGGGAAGGCCAAGCATACTCACCCTGTAGTATATCAACAATTAGGTTAGGAAGAGGCACTACTTCCTTGTGGAACAAAATTCCAAGATAAGGATAATAACATTACAACAAGATATATTTTTACATGACAAAGACAACAACCATTTCCCACAAGGAATGCACCAAAACTTTTAATATGAATTAGTAATAGTCCAAGGTGAAATGCTATCACATCAACCCATGGTCTTGCATACCAAAGACAACAACTAAATTTGCAAAGCCAATGTCTAGATTGGCAATGTTTTTCCTACAATCAATGCAATGCCTTATAGACCATATCCTTGTTGAAATTGTTACATACGTGAGATTTTTCATAACACGCGACGACTAACAATGTTAAAACACAATTAGAAGATGAGTATTAATGTAAAATTAAATCCCAGAAATAAACAATATCCTTCACACAATTGTTATGTATCCGGGAACACAGACCTAGTGACAATGCTGATAGGCACAATTTAGAAGAAGAGTATTAATGTGGAATGAAAGCACAACATATGAATGTCGTGGTAACAAAATATCCTGTAATGTCACATATATATCAACCACAAGCAAAATAACCACCATTGTCTTCCCCTAAACCATCTAGCCTGTCCAAATATCAAATTAGGCATGAAGCAAGGAGTTATCAATGAGTACAACAAGCATATGAACAACGTCTTATGTACTAATGATTTGATAATGAAAATTGACCAAAAACCAATGAATTGTCTAAGAAAGTGGAACATAAATTGAGATTGGCAATAGGGATTGTAATCATGATAGAAACTGTACATAGATCAAAAAGAATTTATACTTTAGTTACTTAGTACGACAATTAAGATATCCTTCATTTTGCATAATGACAAACAATTTTTGCTTCTATATTCAACAAGTGAAGTTTCCCATACCCAAAAAGGCCAAATAAAAAAAAATAATAAAGAATGTCAAACTTCCTTTGGCTGCAATACTTTTTAATTCATATTTATGTTTCTCCTAAGCATGTTACTTCAATAACAAATTTTAGATTCAAAGGACAAAATATTGCATCATCACTATAGTAAATCTGATCCTAAACATACCTACAAAAAAATATTATTTATATTATTGTTATAGACTCTTACAAGAAACATCTTCCGTTTTAAATATATGAGAATAATGAACATGACAATTAGAGAACAAAGGACCTAAGTACAACTTGATTCTTTACTCAACGAATGTAACTCTCCAACCACTTGAGTTGGAAGACCCAAATTTTCTTTTTCATATTGTTTGTTGAGGAAATCCACACTTGGTCATGGTTTGAAAAAACAAGGATTCATTTGGAGTATTAGAGGAAATTTGCTACCTTTTGCAAACCTATGTACAACCATCACCATCAAAATCAGACTAGAACATCCAAACCGTCCATCCTGATCGGTTATGGGTATAGACCTGTTTGTTTCAGTGTTGCTGACTAGAAATGGCCAGTTCTGTACTGAACCAGATGGTTCTGTGTGCCCAAACCGATCGGATCCATACGGAACCAACCAGTTTTGTACCAATCTACATGACATAGTTTTGAACATGAAATTTATAAAATTAAATAGAAAAGGGTAAGCCCTAGACGCTAGTAATCATAAATAATATTAAGTAGAAACATTAAATTCTTAAAAAAATAGTGACTTTCTCCTTATCTTTCAATTTCTATCATTTTACTTAAATTTTTCACATTACCATTAATTGTTACAAGAATTTTAAGAGAGGTTTCAACCTCATTGGACTTCATATGCAAAAAGTAGAATTTTAGATCCGATTCAAAATTCAGCAAACAAAAGTTCTCAGGATATCAATATTGCAACATTTGCGTTGGACTCTATCATGTATGAGGGTATGGGATGACATTTATTGAAGCACATCAAACCTTCTATGTACCTTGATTTTGGTGGTGCTAATTGTTGAACTCCTTTGTCATGACCTTAATAAAAAAGTATTATTCACTATAGAAAAATCACTTCGTAAGCACGGAAAGTGTTTTCTACCTTGTTTTAACACTTGGATTAAGAAGTTTCATCAGCATTGTATGGTGTTGACTAATGTCCTTGGAGGATCAACTTTGAGTTCCAACATCAAGGCAAGGGCTAGAGCTTGGAGGGAGGGGATCACATCGCGATATTGATGATATGCAATTATTTGTTGTAGCATGAAGTGTTTTGGACTCTAGATACCATTTAGAGCCTCTTTGTTAATTATGTATTTTTGGTCAGATATGGATTGCAGTCTACATTATTTTAGGTATATGCACCCTTGCTTGCCAGATACATGGAAAACTTTGCATGATTGTGTATAGTGGTTTCGATTCATGCACACACACATATACCACTATTAATTTTCTATTAGTAACACTTTAATTTAACTCTATGGACAACTATTGAATACTGTAGAATCAATCCCATACATCCTAATAGTGTAGATAAATTCAGGAGGGAACTTAAATTTACAACCATTGCAATTGATAAGATTGATGTATACTTACAAAAATCCTTATTTATCATAAAAAAGGAACACTACCTAAAGTAAAAAACATGACTAAACATAAGAACCTTGGGATAGATGATGTCCACAAGACAAGTTAGAAAATTATTGATACATAAATGAAGATAATAGTCTCATAAAGGATTCATGAACAATTCCTCCTAACAAGTCCTTCAAACTACAATCTAGTGGTAAGTTGGAATATAGACTCAACATGCTCCATGTGTTCATATGGAAATAAAAGGACATAATTGTTGCTAGAAATACTGTGTACAAGTCCCATAAACATTAATGGCTCATGGTTGTGGCATACAAATTATAGATAAGGCCAGGTGTAGTCTTAAGTTAAATTGATGGAATAGATAACCACATAATCATGGAATCTACGTTCACATTCCAATGTTTGCAAATAAAAGGCCTAATAGGTCATATACGTGAACTATGGCACATCAAACATGGGAACTACAATAGAATACATCTAGTATGCAAAGGAATCATAGTGTTCTTAGGCCCACTTATGTTTCAAACTACATCATATGTTTAAAATTTAGACGAAACTTACAAAGTACAATATTTAATATTGTAATATTTACAAGTACAAACTCCATCTCAAAGGAATTTAAATGTTAAAGAATGGTAGGAAGAAAGTATTTCCTTCATGAAGTTTACTCTTCTTAGAAAATTATTTGTAGTTGGAAATTCCTGTATAAATTTTGACAAATTTCCGTACTTGCTATTGGGAAAATGAAGTAGAAGCCAACTTGCATAGGTGTATTAGTTTTTGAAATTAACATGCATGGGATGGGTGTCTAACTTGTGCATGCATCACAACAAAAATAGGATATATGTCAGCCTAGGAATATCTGTTTCATCACAAAAATTACTTGGATATATGGCAGCCTTGTATTAATTTGTCACAGTGGTCTAGGAACTGAAAACACAGTCTCACAAAGAATACAGACAAATATGCATAAAATTGGCAAAATTGTGCTACAATGGAAGTAGTAGCTTGATATAATCAATGAATAAATAATAATACAATACAATGATCATGCAAAATGCATGAATGCCAAGACAATTTGAATTCCCAAGGAGGTCATTCAAATTGAATGAATGGGTGTAGCTTAACTGACTGTAAGCCACAGTAAACACACTAGTTAACCAACTGATCAAGTGATGATTGACTCAACCGAGTCCTAACTGAAGTCAAAGTGTAATGAATGACTGAGTCTAACTGAAAGTAGCTCAGACACATGTCACTGTATGCCAACCAACAAGTGGTAGAGTGTCATTAACTCCAATGAACCCCGATGAGGTTAACTGAAGTCAAACTGGCCATCAGAGGTGGTTGGAGGTACCCCTATTGACTCCAGTTCATTAAATATTAATACAATAATCAATGAAATGAATGGAGGTGCCTTCACCACTTAGCTTAACTGATTGTAACCATCAGTTATCAATTAGGTGCATTTATGACACTCATATCACTCCTAGAGTGCTCCAGTTGGCCTCCCCAAATGAAGGAGAAGGATTAGTTGGCCTCCTTGACTAAAGGTAGGCATGGGTGTGCTCATGATGATGTCATACAATGCTCCTCTGATGCCAATTAAGTCAATAAAATTAGGATGGTGGTTTAACAAGGCCAAATTGACCAAATTAAGTGTGCATGGTGGGTAAATGTCTCCAACACCCCCCCCCCCCTTAAGCTATAATCAGGATA